>CM060323.1:47982105-48012105 GCA_030674155.1 Stramonita haemastoma
CCCCTGACTGCCGTCACTCTCCCAGTAGGTGTCTGGGTCACCGTCCGTCAGGTTCAGAGGGCCGTCATCATCCTGAGGTGTAATAAAGGTAAAAGGTAAAAAAGGTAAAGGTGTCCCCATAACCTGTGTGGTCGTAGGGGAGCGAAGTGTCAGAGACCTCAGCTTCTCTAGGGGCCAGCATGTGAGGGCAGCACCCATCTCCTCTCCCTCACTGCTTTATATCTTCCCTGACCCTAAAGAGGGCAGGTACCCAATTACAGCTGGGTAAACTGGGGGAACTGTACTGACGCCAAGGCAAGCAAATGGTCATCCATCCAACTGGCAACCACGCTCGACACTGATTAACATTGGCTGGGGGAAAGCGAGCGCTCTGACCTCTGAGCTATCCTGTGTATGCAGTTTTGTAAATATTGTCATCTGTTCCCACTGGCACACAATGGCCTACACTTACAAAAAGCGGAACAGGATTTAAAGTGTGAGCAAGATGTTCTGCATGCGTTCACACACGGGAGCCTCGGTTTATAGTCTCATCCAAAGGACTTTTGGGGAGAGTGGAGTCAGCACTGATGTTAACTCAAGGGGAAAAAATCCCTTCAAACAGAAATCAAACCTGGGTCGTCAAATTGCGAGCACAATATTCTAACCACTAGGCTATCCCATCCAGAAACTATCAGCCCTGTACTTTCCAAATCTGAAACAACTTTCCACTGCTGAACAAAGGCCAACTCACACAGTAGGAGGAGACGTCGACGTGCTCCACGTAGTTTTTGATGGCCCCCAGGGCGTCGTTGTCGCGTGGGATGTGCTGGGCCATCAGCTGCACGAGCGCCTCGTCGTGCTCCATCGACCACACTGGTGGGGCGCTGCGCAGCAGCTGTACAGCCGCTGCATCCGCCGGCAGCATGTTGGGCTTGTGAGGTTTGAACTGCAGTGTGTAGTGACTGTCCACCACCTCTTCCCATCTGTAAACAAAGCAATGAAAAAGTCTTTCATCTCTCTCAATACTGATACTCGCATTATGAACGTTCGCTTTGAGTTGTAAATGAACAGATGTGGCTTTGTACCAGTCCTTTCAAATACCAAACACTGTATGGCTGAAAAAAAAGCACATGAAATAATACAGTACTACCACTATTCTATTCCTTGAGCTCTATAAACCCAAGCTGACCTGGAGACACTGGTCATCCACTTGATTAAGAATTTGATTTGATTTACTTTAATTTTATCCCCAGTGTACAAAAAAACAAATAAGTCAACAAACATTTAAACCTGATGAAAAATATTTGAAATGCCAGAATGGGTAAGTAATACTTCAAAAAAGATATTCTGCAGCCATCCCAGTGTTAACAGTATCACTACAAGGTCACCAGAACAAAACAGCAGAGAATGAAGAGTATTTACTAACAAAAACAAACTGCTAGACTTTCTTGAAAAAATTTAGAGAAATGCACCGAGAAAGCAGAACACAAGGAAGAGAAAGAGGAAACAGAAAGATTTACAAAGAAAAAGGCAGAAACAAAGCAAGTGACAGAGAAGGGGAACTTTCTAGCACAGAATTTCCAGAAAGTGGGGATGCTATTTATACTGAAAGAGTCCCAGGAGAAGAAAAAAGGATCAAGCGAAGAAGAACAACACAACAATCATCATGATACATATAATCACTATCACCATCATCATTATCATCCTCACAACCAATGTAAAAGTATCATTAATTTTTAAAGAACGTGTACTCTAAATCTAACGATTAGTAAAGCTCTTAGCATTACATCAGCAGTATCATCATCATGGCAATCTACATAAATCTCTTTGTGTTAACTCACTTGAGACAGCCTATTGCCACCCCTTCTTTTACAGTCCATTTGTGAAGGTTAGGAAGTCACAAAAAATACAAAACTACATGTATGTAAGAAAAAGAAACCTTCACAACTCCAAAAAATACAACACTAAATTAAAGAGAATGAAACTTTCACAACTATATAATTTATTAACATACTGAGTTAGTACATGCCAAAATGTGGAAGTCATTCATCAGCTTTTTGTAGTTCTATGGACCATACAGAAAATACTCCAAATTCTAGAGCAGGCCTATGTGCACACAGAGAGCCAAAAAATACAGGTCTACCAATTCATTTTCAGTAACTCCATTTTGCAGGCCACTGTCTAATAAAAACCCTTACAACTCTCCGTTTGCTTTTATCTAACATCAACAATCAACTGCAGAGAGTCATCAGTAGCAATCTGATTGAATGATTGGGGTGTGGCACTCTGCTGACAAGTGTAAACCAGGAGTCCCACAATAAGGATGCACAATTAATTTTAAACATCAAATCTTTATGCCAATCATGTAAAAAAAAAAAAAAAGTCCAAAAACTTTGTTCCTAGCTGGCTGTGTATGCTCACCATCCACACCCCTCCCACTGTCATCTGATAAGTAGTCAGTGTGTGTTTCACTCCAAATATCACTTTCATCAATGGAACTGCTTTCATCTTCATTTTCAATCGCTTCTTCATAATCAGAACCTTCTGTTTGTAACATTTCAACCACTTCAGCAACACAAAACCATTTATGTTGTGGCCTGTCTCCTTCACTGACATTTTCAGACAAACTTGCATGTGATGCCATTTTTTTCTGCCCTGGCAGTGAAAGGGGTAGGGGGTGGGGGGAGCATCATTCAACAACACACTACTCACAGAATTGCCCAAGGAAACTTTGCAATCAACCCTGGACATGCTGATAAGGATATCTAGATAATTTAACTTCAGCAGTCAGCCTGCCATGCAGTCACCAAGTGATAAATTTATAATTTGCAGAACTGCACTAACACTGTAGCAGTCTGTTGTCCAAAATGGGAACATATATGAACTGCTATAGCACTAGCAGTCCATCATCCAGAGTGAATGCAAATGAGCAAAAGGTCATAAACATGCATGCACACACTCAGTCACACACACACACAACACACACACACACACACACACACACACACTCTCTCTCTCTCTCTACTCTCTCCCTCTTTTTCTCTCACTCCCTCTCTCTTTCTCTCTCTAACATAATAAAGTCAGTTTCTCAGATGTGAGTGTATCAGTAAAATAATAACAACACAGCTTACATTAATAAGGTCAGCTTCTCAGATATGACTCTAATGAGGTCAATATATATGCGCATGAAAAATGAGTTAATGACATGAACATAAATTTGTCTGATACAGACAATTTTTCAACGTTGAGGTAATGAAAATGTGTGTTACATAAAAAAAAGTCCAAAATATGATACTGACAATAAAACTTACATGACTAAGGTCACGTTGAGTGTCTCAAGGCTGAAGATGGGGAAAAACATGACACAGATAACAACACTTTACATTAGACTATTAGTATAGTCTATAGATCTATAGTACAGTTTCTCAAGGCTGTGGACAGGAGAAAAATATGACACAGACAAAGTTAAACATACATCACTGTCATCAGTATAGTAAACAAAGCTGAAGAATAAGGAAAACATGACACAGATAATAATTAATTAAATTAGAGTAGTAAAGATTCTCGAAACTGATGACAGGAGAAAACATGACTCAAACAATAACACATATATAATGTTAGTGTCAATTCTTGAAAGCTAAGGACAGGAAAAATATTATACTGACAATAACACACACACACACACACACACACACACACACACCACACACACACACATATATAATATATAATATATATAATATATATATATAATATATATATATATATATAATATCTATCTATCTATCTAATATATCTAATATATCTATATATATCTATATCTATATCTATATATCTATATATATCTATATCTATCTATCTATATATATATATATATATATATATATATATATATATATATATATATAATATATATATATATATCTTATACACACACACAAATACTCATTAAAATGTTAGTATTATAACAATAAGTATAGTCAGTTTTTCAAAGCTGAGGACACAGAAAAATATAATGCTGATGATAAAACTTACTTTAGACATTTAGTGTAGTCAGTTTCTCAAAACTATGGACAGGGGGAATATATGACAGACAATGACAATTAAAAAGTTAAATCAATAAATGTTAGTTCAGTTTCTCAGAGCTATGGACAGCAAAAGATATGATACTGACAATAACTTATGTAATATTGACAATAATATATATTGACTATCTTATTATCTATGATATAGATAGTTTCTCAAAGCTGAGAACAAAGAAAAAGATATTGATGATAAAAGTTACATTACTGTCATTAGTATAGATCTATAGTCAGTTTCTCAAAGCTGAGGAAACAGAAAAAAATGATACTGATGATAAAACTTACGTTAGTATAGTCAGTTTCTCAAAGCTGAGGGCAGGGGGTGTGTCGGAGGTGATGGGAACAACAGGGGGTGTCTCTTCCACAGAGCTGCGACTGCTGAACAACAGTAGCCAGGCGTCGCCCTCCACTTCTACAAAGTCATCAGCTGAGGTAGACTTCACCTGAAATGACAGGCAAGAAGGGTTGGTTCTGTACTGTGTTTATATACTGCCATTTTAGCATTTGTCAATCTTTTCTAAACCTCAATCAAAAGTAGGAGATTACAAATTAAATTTATACCAAACAATGAAACATTACAATCATTACAAGTATGAGTGACTACATCTGATGATGTTGATGATTAATGAATAAGCACAATTATGATAACAGTGATAATGAATTATAATCTTCAGCACTGATACTGTCTGCAATCACTATGTAGGCCTAAAACTGTAAAAGTGCAACAACACTGACAACAATGCATAATGCCAAAGGGTCAACTGATTTAGTGATTATAAAACAATCAACATATTATACACTGAAATCTATGCATTGTCGTTTTAACAAGATGTGATGAAAATAACAGCATATATATACTCTGCACTACTAGTCTAAGCATCACAGAATGATGAGAGTCTAAAATCAAGTCACTGACACAAGTGGCAGCAGACACACAGGTCTAAGTTCTCAGTTTCTGATCTCACCTTTCTGATCTTGAGCCACTTTCCTTGTCCGTTGCACAGCTCCTCTCCACTCACCATAAACCTCGTCTCTGCTGTGCATGCCACCTCTTTCACCACCGCTGCCTTGTTATCTGGAGTTGGATATAATTTGATTGTATTCTTGCCAGGACTTCGATACTCGAGTTCCAGAGGGACGTAGCAGACACTTTCAGGAAGAGGTTTTCCATCGCTTAAACAGGAGATACACTCTTGAATGCAACGAATTCTTGCTAGCCGTCTTCTTGGAATGGATAGGGTTTGAGAAGTCATGGTCATAGGACCTATTTTGACCTCCCTAGAGACGTTTTCCTTGAAAAATTGCTTCGAAGAAACAGAAACCAGAATAAATACGGAAGTTGACTACCGGAAAAGGCGATTATGCAAAGTTGTCCTTACTTTCGTTTATTCGGAGAAGAAGCAAATAGTTTGGTTTCGTATTACGGTAAGATGGACACTAATCTTGTGTAAAATAAAAACTTTATCTTGAAGATATGGGGAGGGGGAGGGGGGAGGGCATCCATGCACGTGCATGTGTGTACATGTATGTCAATGTGTGTGTGTGTGTGCGCGCGCGCGCGCGTGCGCGTGTCTTTGTACATGTATGTGAATGCCTGCGTGGTGGCCATCATGTACAATGTGCATGTGCGTGTGTGTGTGTGCGCGCGCGCGCGTGCTTGCATGCAACGGCAGGGTACCCAGCATACAATGGTGTATATGTGTGTTATTTTTTCTTCTTTTTTTCATTCCTGGATAATGGAATATGCCCTCATGGGCCTTTTTTTCAGTATAGTCCCTGTGTGCATGCAGTTTTGTAAATTTTGTCATCCATGACCACCAGCACAAATGGCCTACTCTTCTAAGAGATGAACAGGTTTAAACATGTGTGCAGATGTTCTGGATGCATTTGCACACATCTCATCCGAAGGACTCTGTGTGTGTGTGTGTGTGTGTGTGTGTGGTACAAGCACACACTCACATTCCTAGGCTCTATGACCTGTAGTTTTTATTATAATCTATGTGTGCTGAGGGTCCCATATACTCTTATGTATGAATGTGTGCGCATTTTTTTTAATAAAATAAGTTTGTTATCTTGTTCTTTTTTTTATAGATTAATTAGATAAGCATTCATGTGCTTTAAAAAATTTTTTTTTTTTTTTACATCCAGTTCCACTATGTATGCTTTTGTCAATTTTGTCATCCATTTCCATGGAACATATGTGTGTGTGAGTGTGTGTGTGTGTGAGTGTGTGTGTGTGTGAGTGTGTGTGTGTGAGAGAGTGTGTGAGAGAGTGTGTGCGAGTGTGAGAGAGTGTGAGTGAGAGAGTGTGAGTGAGAGAGTGTGTGTGAGTGTGTGTGAGTGTGTGTGTGAGTGTGTGTGTGAGTGTGTGTGTGAGTGTGAGTGTGAGAGAGAGAGAGAGAGAGAGAGAGAGAGAGAGAGAGAGAGAGAGAGAGAGAGAGACAGACAGACAGATCCTGGGAAAGTAAAGCTGTACAAAAGAAACTTGACAAACTCAATTCAACAAGCACACAGGCATTTTTATGTGATGCAGCAACTTTATTATGATGAGAAATATGTCACATGAAAAAGCATTTATACATACACAAAAACACCCCATTTCTACATTATATCTAAGACAAGTCATACACAGCTTAATACATTAAAAATTTTGATGTACATAAAAATAGTACACATTTTACAAATCATGAATATTGAAAAAACAAAAATAAATATCCCCCCCAAACTTGTCTTAGAACATGGGATTCACAGTGATAATTGAAAAGCTATTATTTCATATGACTATTTGAAATACACACACAAGTATTGATACTCAGGCTCCAATGGTGAAAAAAAAACCCATTATAATTAAGCTATTTCATATGACCATTTGAAATACACATACATACACATACACAAGTATTGATACTCGGGATCCAATGGCGAAAAAAAAAAATCCTCCGACCCTCCAAGCATTTTAAAGTCAAAACAATCACAACATACGTTTAGAACATCTATATACAGATTAAGATTTTTTTTTTTCAAAACATGCACTCATGTATCAGCACATTAGCATTCTATCAGAACATACATCTTTAAACAACAAAATGATATGAAGCCAGCCAAGAAAAAATTCCATCTTATGTCACATAAAATCAGTGTCAATGAATCTAAATACACGAAAAGACATGACTGTACCCCCCAAAAAAACAACAACAACAACCCAACAACAAAACAAAAAAACAACCCTAACAAACCCAATACAAAAAAAAGAACAAAAATTACTAACTTCTGAATACTTTTAACAAGCACACACACACATACCAATACACAAAATTCTCCCCCTACCTCAACATGTATTATTCAGAAAAAAAGTAAAAAAAACCTATACAACAAAAGATGATTCCAGATAAATTTAAGTCGTTACTTTGCATGATAACATTTCCTAAACATTCCACGTAAATTAAAAATATCCCCAATTTAAAAAACAACAACAAAAAGACACACAACTTAAACATGTGATTCAATACACAACACCTACTTTTTAATTATATAATTTTTTTTTATCTCCCCCCCCCCTAATAAACATGTACTAATACTTTTTTGTCCCTATTACCTTTCATCAACCCTCTCTCTCTCTCTCTGGTGCTTATTATCCTCAAATGAGAATTTGATCTGATCTGATCTCTCCACCCCCACCACCCTCTTATTTTTTTTTTTACACACCATGGTACTTAAAACTATACATCTTAGTTTTCCAAATAAAATTCTTAAGATGCATTTACATGTGCCAAGACAAGTACCTCTATTGTAATATACATAATTTCAGAAAAAAAAACCCCAAAACCTTTCGACACAAGATTCATTGTAATACAAGTAATGTAAATCAGTGATACAATATAAAAGAAATCTAAAAAAAAAAAAAAAAAAATGCCAACAAGCAAAAACACTACACATGATTCTTCTCAAAAGCAACAAATCTAAAGTCATTGTAATTTAAAAAGATCTTCAAAACAAACCTAACTTAGGCTTATCTTTTGCATTGTATTAACTTTTTAATCGTTCAATCTTTAAAAAACAAAAACCCCAAAACAAAACCAACAAACAAAAAAAACTAAACATGTGAACATGCAGATGTACAAGTACACACACACAATCTCTCTCCCCTTTAAAAAAAAATTGTTTACACATTATGGTACTTAAAAACTTAGTTTTCCAAAGAAAATTTTCTTAAGATATGCTTACATGTGCCAAGACAAGCACCACTACTGTTATATACATCAGTTCTGACAAAAAAACAAACCTCGACACATGATTCACTGTACTAACTTTAGATTCACAATATTTTAAAATAAAAAAAACCACCACCATCACCCTAGACATGATTCTTTGCATGATAAACCTCAATATACATTTAAAAGGTCCTAGAAAAAACAACCCAACTTAAAGTTCTTTGTATTGTATCTGCTTTTAATCCTTCAATCTTATTACAAAGAAAATCCAAAACAAAACCCACAAACAAACATACTAAACATGTGATCATGGTGATGAAGTACACACGCACACACTCCTCCCCCCCCCCTTTAAATTTGTTTGTTTTTTTACATGGCACTTAAAACTATACGTCTAAATTTTCTAAAAAAAAAAAAAATTAAAGATGTGTTTACATGTGCCAAGATACAAGCACCACTACAGTAATATACATTTCAGAGAGAAAAACAAAACAAAAAAAACCCCTTTGACATAGAGATTCACTGTACAAAAACTTAAGTCATTCAGGCACACTGTTTTTCCAATTAAAAAAACAACCACCCCAACCTAGACACACGATTCTTTGCATATTATCAAATCTAAATCATTGTACATTTAAAGGATCCTAAAAAACAACAACAACCAACCTACAAAGAAACAAACTAAAACAAACCCAAACCAACTACCAATAAAAAAAACAACAAATAAATATGTGAATATACAGATGTACCAATATACACTTTTGTCCATATTACTTTCATCAACACCTCTCTCTCTTTACACCTCCCTCCATGTTACACACCATAGTACTTAAAACTATACATCTTAGTTTTCCAAATAACATTTCCTTAACCACTACTGTAATATAATCCTTTCAGAGAACCCCCCCCTCCCTCCCCCCCAAAAAAAAAACAAAAACAAAACCTTTGACACAAAATACACTAATAAAAATAACAGTCATTTAGGTACACAATGTTTTTCCCAATTTTTTTTTTAAAGTCTAACCTCAACACTTGATCCTTTGCATAATAACTAATCTAAATCGGTGTACATTAAGTACTAGATCCTCAACTAAAAAAAACAACAAATACCTCAAATAAAAAAAGCTTGGAACTATTCTTTGCATTAAATGTACTTTTAATCAATCATTTAATAAAAAACAACAACAAAAAAACCACCCTAAATATGTGAACATGCAGATGTAAGTACCAATATACACATTTTGTCCCTATTACCTTTCATCAACATAATTATCTCTCTCTCTTGTTACACACACCATAGTATTTAAAACTATACATCTTAGTTTTCCAAATAAAGTTCTTAAGATTGTGTTGTGCCAAGACAAGCACCACTTCTGTAATATACATCATTTCAGATTTAAAAAAAACACAAACCCTTTGACACAAGATTTACAGTAGTAAAAGTAACAAATCATTCAGGTTCCCATTGTTTTTCCAGATGTTTTTTTAAAAAGTCAAACCTCAACACACGATTCTTTGCATAATAACTAATGTAAATCAGTGAACACTAAGCACTTAAAAGATCCTCAAATAAAAAAACAACTATTCTTTGCATTGAATCTACTTTTAATCATTCAATCTTTAAAAAACATAACTACACATGTGAACATGCTGATGTACCAATACACACTTTTTTGTCCCTATTACCTTTCATCAACATGCCCCCCCCCCCCCCTCTCTCTCTCTCTCTCTCATGTGCCAAGACAAGCACTACTACTGTAATAGTTCTGAGGAAAAAACCTTTTAAACCCTTTGACAAGATTCATGGTGATAAAAGTAACTTAGTTCAGTTACACTATGTTTTTCCAAAATCATAAAAAAAAAACTCAACCTAAACACGATTCTTTGCACAATAACAAATCTAAATCATCATACATTTAAAAGATCCTCAAACAAAATAAACTTAAGACCGGATTCTTTTCTTAGTAAAAAGTAACGGTAAATTCTTTTCTATCTACTTTTAATCATTCAATCTTTAACACTCAACCCCCCCCCCCCCCTCAAGCCAACAACAAAAAAAACAAAACATGGGAACATGACATACCAATATACACTTTATTTACCATTCAACTACACTAATCTCTCTACCTCTCCCCTTTTTTAAAAAACAACAACACACCACGGTAATTAAAACTATACATCTTGGTTTTCCAAACAACATTTTCTTAAGATGTGTTTACATGTGCCTAGACATGCACTACTACTGTTATATACATCCTGTCAGAGACAACCTCCCACCCCCCCCCCCACCCCCAAAAAAAAAGATTAACTGTAATAAAAGTAACTTGGGTACAATTTTTTTCTCTCCAAAATCATTGAAAAAAGAAATCAAACCTCAACACATGATCTTTTGCATATTAACTAATCCTCATTGTACACGACTGAAAACATCCTCAGATAAAAAAACAAAACAAAAAAAAACCACCTTAAATTCTTTGCATCAAATCTACTTTTAATCATTCAGTCTTAACAAAAACGAAAAACATGTGAACGTGCTGATGTACCAATATGCACATTTTGCCCCTGTTAATGTTTCATCTACACCAAATTTCTCTATCTCTTTTCACACACCACGGTTGTTAAAACTGTACATCTTTGTTTTGCCAATAAAATTCTTAAGACATATTTAATGTGCCAAGACAAGCACCACTACTGTAATATAATTCTTTCAAAGATTTAAAAAAACAACAACAACCAACAAACCCTTTGACAAAATTGTAATAAAAGTAACAAGTCATTCAGGGACAACGTTTTCCCCAAATCTTAAAAAAAAAACCCAACCAAACCTCAACCCATGATACTTTGCATAATAGCTAATCTAAATCATTGTACACCAAGTACTTAAAAAAGATCAAATAAAAAAAACACCCTGAAATTCTTTGCATTGCATTGCATTCACTTTTAATCATTCAATTTGTAAAAAAATCCCATCAACAAAAAAACTAAACATATGAACATGCAGATGTACCAATACACACTTGTCCACATTACTTTCATTAACATGCCCCCCCCCCCCCCCTCTCTCCCTCTCTATACACACCATGGTACTTAAAACTATACATCTTAGTTTTCCAAATAAAATTTTTGTAAGATGTGTTTACATGTGCCAAAACACAGCACCACTACTATAATATACATTTCAGAAAAAACACACCCTTTGACACACAATTCACTGTAATAAGAGTAACTTGAGTCATTCAGGTACACAATGCTTTTTCTAAAATTAAAATAAAAACCACAACACACCATTCTTTGCATAATAAATCTAAATCACTGTACATTTAAAAGATCCTCAAATTAAAGAAAAAAATCCCAACTTAAGGCAGGATTCTTTGCACTGTATCTACTTTCAATCAATCTTCATAAAACAACAACAACAACTCTCTACCAACAACAACAAAAAGAAAATGTGTGAATATGATGTACCAATATTCAATACACACTTTATTACTATTCATTATCATTCTCTATCTCCCCCTCCCCCCTTTTTTAAACACACCATGGTACTTTATACATCTAAGTTTTCCAAATAACATTTTTAAGGCGCATTTACATGTGCCAAGACACAAGTACCACTACTGTAAACATGATTTCAGAGACAACCCCCCCCCCCAAAAAAAAAACCAAACAACCCCCCCCCAAAAAAAAAACAAACAAACCACCTTTGACACAAGATTCACTGTAATAATAAGTCATACAGGTAACACAATGTTTTTCCAAAATCATTAAATTAAAAAAAATAAAAATTCAACCCTCAACACATGATCCTTTGCATAATAACTTATCTAAATCATTGTACACTGCTTAAAAGATCCTCAAACAATTATTCTTGTATTTAATCTACTAGTCATTCAATCTTTAAAAACACAAACAAACACCCTAGAAATGTGAACATGCTGATGTACCAATACACATTTTATCCCTACTACCATTCCCCCCCCCCCCCCCCCCCCCCCCCCCCCCCCCCCCCCCCACACACACACCCACGGTACTTAAATCTATACTTCTTAGTTTTCCTAATAAAATTTTCTTAAGGTGTGTTTACACGTGCCAAGATAAGCACCACTACTGAATATATATCATTTCAGAGAAATAAAACAAAAACAAAGCAAAACCCTTTGACACAAGATTCACTAATAAAAATAAAAGTAACAAGTCATTCAGGTACAATGTTTTTCCAAAATCATAAAGAAACCCAACCTAGACATGATTCTTTGCATAATAGCAAAATTAAATCATTGTACATTTAAAAGATCCTAAAAAAAACACACCCAAAAACGACAGGATTCTTTTTGTATCTACTTTTAATCAATCTACCCCCCCCCCCTCCAAAAAAACAACAAACATGTGAACAGATTTATCAATATCTACTATACACATTGTCTTTTATACTATTCATCAACACCATTCTCTCTCTCACCCCCCACACCCCCCTATGTTTTTAAACACCTCATGGTACTCAAAACTATACATCTTAGTTTTCCAAATAACATTTTCTTAAATGTGCAAAGACACATGCACCACTACCATAACATCCTGTCAGAGAACCACCACCACCCCCACCCACCCCCCAAAAAAGACAAAAAAATAACCCTTTGACACAAGATTCACAGTAATAAAAGTAACTAAAGTCATTCAGGTACCATTTTTCCAAAATCTTTAAAAAAACAACAACAACCTCAACACATGATCCTTTCCATAACTAATCTAACTCATCACACACTACTTAAAAGATCCTCAAATTTTAAAAAAACAACAAAAAACACCTTCAAATTATTCTTTGCATTGAATCTACTTTTGATCAGTCTTTTAAAAAAAACTGACGAACGAACAAAAACCGCACACCACACACACCCACCCAAAAAACCCCCCAAAAAACTAAACATGTGAACACACAGATGTACCAATATACACATTTTGTCCCTATTACCTTTCATCAACACCTCTCTCTCTCCCTTCTCCCTCCCTCCCTTCTCCCTCCCTCTCCCCTTTTACACACCATGGTACTTAAAACTATACATCTGGTTTTCAAATAACGTTCTTAAGATGTGTTTACATGTGCCAAGACGAGCACCACTACTATAATAGACATCGGTTCTGAGAAGAAAAACAAAACCTTTGCCACAAGATTTACTGTAGCATAAGTAACTAAAGCCATTCAGGTACACAATGGGTATTTTTTTTAACCCCCCCCCCCCACTTACATGATTCTTTGCATAATAAATCTAAACCATTATACATTAAAAGATCCTCAAAAAAAAAGGTAAAGGATTCTTTGCATTATATCAACTAATCAATCTTTAAAAAAACAACAAACAAAAAAACGGAACATGTAGATGTACCAGTATACACTCTTACCATTCCTATATCTCTCTCTCTCCCCTCCCTCCCCCCTACACCATAGTACTTAAAACTAAACTTTGTTTTCCAAACAGTATTTAAAGATGTGTTTATGTGCCAAGATACATGCACCACTACTGTAATAGACATTTCAGAGAAAAAACTGACAAGATTCATTGTAATAAAAGTAACAGTCATTCAGGTACACAATGTTTTTCCAAAATCATTTAAAAAAAAATCAAACCTCAACACTGGATCCTTTCCATAGTAACTAATCTAAATCATTGTACACTAAGTACTTAAAAGATCTTTTTAAAAAACCCAAAGAAATTATTCTTGGCATTCAGTCTTCTTTTAAACTCAATTCTTTAAAAAACAAACAAACCCAAAACAAACCACCATCAACAAATAAAACCTCTTAACATGTAAACATGCGATGTACCAATATACACTTTTTGTGCCTATTACCTTTCATCAACCCCCCCCCTCTCTCTCTCTCCCCCCTCCCTTTTTACACACCATGGTACTTCAAACTATACATCTTAGTTTTCCAAATGAAATTTTCTTAAGATGTGTTTACATGTGCCAAGACGAGCACTACTGCTGTAATATACATAATTTTAGAGAAAAAACCAATGAACCCTTTGACTTAAGATTTACTCTAATAAAAGTAACTCAAGTCATCAGGTACATAATTTTCCATTTGCATAATAACTAATCTAAATCAGTGTAGACTACTAAAATATCCTCAAATATAAAAAAAAGAAAATCTATGCATTGAATCTACTTTTTAATTATTGAATCTTAGAAAAAATAACCTCCACAAACAAAAAACCCCAAACATGTGAACATGCAGGTATGCGTATTATTGTCCCTAATCTGCAATGATTTTCCACCGACACAAATACTGCTATTCATGCCAACATCGGTAGTCATCACAAGCTATGATTTGAATTTTTTGAAACAATTTTATGCATTCACAAACAGAAAAAAGGTACCCAAAACTACTTCAATCAATAGCAATCTAGCCACCCACCATACTTCACACATGTAACGATCCCTTTCAGGCCAGCTCACCTCTTCACAAAAATATATATTCCCCAAACCAACCAACCAGCCCACCCCCGAAAGAATTCTTCCTCTGTCAGGTATTGTACTGATAAACCTGTTCATATCCACCCCCATATGGGCACACCACTATACTTAAAACTGTAACAGTAAGACGAGGTCTTGATCCGTTAATTTATGCCACACATACTATCTGACCTTAATAAAATTTACCTTGAAATGGATTATGAGAGACTATCACAAGGTGCATTATATTACAAACACAACTTATTCAAATTCTTTAAAGGTATTAAAAAAAAAAGATAGATTCTGTGTAAATAGTCAAACTGTGTACACTATATAAACAAATTGCTCCCACAATCAACCCCACAAACAAATTTGCTATATTCAATATTACATAACTTTTAGTTCTTTTTCTTAAAATACAATTATATGGTGGTGTAAAATTTGCAATGATCAGCCACTGAATGGAAGATCAGTACACAAATCTGCCACCAACAAGGACAAATGACATTGCTGCCAAAAACAGGCAATCACAGGCTCTGGTTGCTTTACCCAACATTTACAAACAGAAAAGGAAAAAATTCTAAACCCCCCCCCCCCCCCCCCCCAAACAAACCCATACAGAGGCATTAGATACACACAAAACGTGTCAAAACCTAATTTGAACGTTTTGAGTTTTCATACAACTACAACCAAGAAAAAAAATGTATTCTGTAAACATGTGTAAAAAGAATATTTCTAAAAATCTGAACACTACAATTAATTGATTCCATTTCAAATACTACTTTTCATTAAAAAAAAGAAAAAAAGAAAACTAATTCAATCAACTTCCTACACATACAATTTTAACACTTACAACACTTACCACAATTACAGATTTGCCTTTTCAACCTATACTCAATTTAAAGGGGGGAGGGAAGCCATGAAAATGCATTATAAAAAGTTTGCTGTAAGCATACAAAACACAGACAAATTGCACAACTTTGAACATACTAAGAATTAATCCAAAGTCCAATCCAAAGCCTTTTTATGCCTTCTTGGCATGTCAGGGCAGCAACCTTTTTGTTGCCGTTTCTGTAACAATTTTTTTTACAGAACAGGGTTGTTAGCCCTGTGTCCAACCCCTACCTGGGGGAGTGGTGCCACCTTAGTCGCCTCTTACGACATGCCTGGCTGGCGGGCAGGGACCCTATTCTTGTAATGCTCGCTTTGCAAGCATTCCCGGAGTCCCACGGGAGAGATACTAAGAATTAAGCACCAACATAATCATCCCATCCAGCACACACACACACACAACTGACCTATATCCCCCCCCCCCCCCTCCCCCATTACGGATGCCTATACATAACACACACACTCTCTCTCTCAACTTAAATCTTTTCATATGATACTATTCATTCATGTAACTCAAGAATGTAAACACCATAGAACAAAATGTCTCATCAAAGAAATATGAATGATTCAGACATATTTTAAACATATAAACATACAAAGGTACTTTAAAAAACATTCTTACAAGAAGTCGGCCTATGAAGTGGTATTAAAGATTTTGGGTTTTTTTTTTTCCTATTAAAATATATTCAGTTATATTCTTAAAAAAAAAATCAATGTTTCCACTCCACAAAACGCTAAAAAAAAGACCTAAAAAAAAAAAAAAAAAAAAAACCACCCAAAAATAAGAAAAAAAAAAAAATCCCTAATTACTCTCACCAAAATCAAATATGACTACAACACATACATAGGCTGCAAGTCTGCCCCCCCCCCCCCAAAAAAAAAACAAACAAACAAAAAAACACAAACCAAACCATTCCTTCAGTAAAAAAAAAAAAAAAAAAAAAAAAAAAATCACTCGACCTACTCACTCTTGATCCCATAAAAAAAGCAATAATTTTCTGATGGGAAAAAACCCCTCTCCACCAGCATTCTCCCCTCCCCCATCTCCAATTACAATTTCTTCCTCCTAAACATTCCTTTAGACTTAGACATGATTCTTTACAACAACAAATCTATATCATTGTACATACATTAAAAGACTAAAAAAACAACAACAACCCCAAATCCCCCCAAAACAAAGACATGATTCTTTGCATAATAACTAATCAATCTTAAAAACTAAACACCCAACCCAAAACCAAACCCACAAACACCTCCCCCCCCCCCAACCCTAAACATGTGAACATGCAGAGGTACCAGTATACACTTTTTGTCCCTTACCAAATCTCCCCCCCCCCCCCCCCTCTCTCTCTCTTTTACCACACCAAGGTACTTAAAACTATACATCTTAGTTTTCTAAATAACATGTCCTTAAGGTGTGTTTACATGTGCCAAGACAAGCACCACTACTGTAGTACACATTTCAGAGAAACCACACAAAAAAAACAGACCAAAAAAAGCCCTCCGACACAAGATTTTACCTTATTAAAAAGCAACTTGAGTCATTCACATACAATGTTTTTCTAAAATCGTTAAAAAAAAAAAAAGAATTCTTAAAAAGAAAAACACCAACCCGACCCAACCCAACCCGACGTGATTCTTTGCATAATAAATTGTACAATTAAAATTGTACATTATTTGAAAGACCCTAAAAAACCTCACCCCGACTTAAAGATATGATATCTTGCATTGTATCAACTGTTAAATTATTAAATCTCCACCTTCCCAAAAAACAAAACCCCAAACCCCACAACAATACTTACAAACAAAAACTAAACGTGAATATGCAGATGTACCAATGCACACACACATTCCTTCTCTCTCTCTCTCTCTCTCTCCCTCCTTCCCCCTTTTTACACACCATGGTACTTAAATTATACATCTTAGTTTTCCAAATAATGTTTTCTTAAGATGTGTTTACATGTGCCTAGACACAAGCACCACTACTGTAATATACATCATTTGAGAGAAGTTTGACACAGATTCACTGTAAAAAAAAAAAAAAAAAAAAAAAAAGTAACCAAGTCATACAGGTACACAATGTTTTTCCATTTACATAGCTAATCTAAATCATTGTACACCACTAAAATGTCCTCCAAAAAAAGAAACTGTTCTTTGCATTGAACTTACATTTAATCATTCAATCTTTAAAATGAAACAAAAAACGAACCCTCCACAAACAAAACAAAAAACCCAAACATGTGAACATGCAGATGTACCAATGTACACTTTTTGTCCCCATCACCTTCCATAAACACCATATTCTGTCTCTCTCCCTCCCTCCCTCTTTATACACCACAGTACTTTAAAACTATACAGCTTAGTTTTTTTTTTAAAAAACTTGATGTAAAATCTACGATGATTTTCCACCAACACAAATTATGCTTTTCATGCCAACATCAGCGTCATCACATGCTATGATTTGATTTCTTTTTCAAACAATATTTTATGTATTCACAAAGAAAAAAAAAAAAAAAAAAAACAGGCATCCAAAACTACTTCAAACTACAATTCAATAGCAATCTAGCTACCTACCAACACTACACACATGCAACTGATCCCTTTCAGGCCAGTTCACCCTCTTCA
The DNA here is from genome assembly GCA_030674155.1 of Stramonita haemastoma. Taxonomy (NCBI): domain Eukaryota; kingdom Metazoa; phylum Mollusca; class Gastropoda; order Neogastropoda; family Muricidae; genus Stramonita; species Stramonita haemastoma. The sequence continues at coordinate 48,000,347 of CM060323.1, forward strand.
CAAATATATCTATTCTCTAAACAACCAACCAGCCACAGACAGATTCCTCCACTGTCAAGTATTGTATTGATAAACCTGTTTACAGCCATGCCCATCTGGACACACCACTATACTTAAAACTGTCTAACAGTAAAATCAAGGTCTTGATCTGTTCATTTATTCTTCAGGCACTATCTGACCTTAATAAAATTTAAAGGTTAAAAAAAGTTAAAAAGCAGAAAATGTGCAATTAAAAATACAAACAGAACATAATTCAAATTGTTTAAAGATTTTTTTTAAAAAGTATAAACAGATTCTGTCAATATAGCCATGGGCATACAATTATAAACATTATAAACAAATTGCTTCTTTCTATTTCTAACTTTCCCACCCCAATTCACACAAACATCCCTCTCACAAAAATGTCCATATCCAAAATCCCACAACCCCACAAACAAAATCACTGTATTCAATATTACATACACGACTTTTTTTTGTACAGTTTTTTCTTATCAAAGTACAATTATATGTTGGTGTAAAATTTGCAATGATCAGCCACTGAATGGAAGATCAGTACACAAATTTGCCCCCAACATGGACTAACGACATTGCTGCCAAAAACGGGCAATCACAGGCTCTGCTTTGTGTCTTCACCTGACATTAAATCTATTTACAAAACAAAAGGAAAGTTTGTAACCCCCCCCCCCTCTTAAAAAAAAAACCAAACCCATATAGGGCATTACATACCCACAAAACCTACTTGTGTCAAACCTACTTTGAGCAATTTTGAGTTTTCATATAAGTAAACTATCTCAAGACCTGTAACTACAACCAAGAAAAAAACAAATGTAATCTTTAAACAGAGTATAAAAAGATTTTCTAAAAAAAACTACAACCATTTGATTGTTTCAAATACTAAAGAAAAAAAGTTAAGTTTTTCACCAAAAAAAATTTAAATCAACCTCACAATTTTAACACTTCCACACTTAAACCCATAATCTAAGATTTGCCCTTTCAACCTATACTTTTAAGGGGAAAAAGGCCATGAAAATGCATTATAAAAAGAGTGCAGTAAGCATACAAAACAAAATTGTACAATTTTAAACATACAAAGAATTAAGCACCAACATAATCATCCCATACAGCACACACACACACAACTGGCCTTTGTCTAAAAACTTTAAACTTACAAGAAGTCAGCCTATAAAGTGATATTAAAGATTTTAGGTGTTTTTTTCTAATAAAATATATCTAGTTGAAGTAACTAGAAAACTTCAGATTTTTTAACAAAAACCCTAAAAAATAAAATTTCAAAAACCCAAAAACACAAAAACGCCCAAAAATAAAAAGGAAAAATAAACCCTCTCACTCCCACTAAAATCAAATTGACTAGAACACAGGCACACATTAGGCCGCAAGTCCACCCCCCCTCCCCCCCCCCCAAAAAAAAAGGCCCAACAAAAACCTTCAGTAAAAACAATCTGAAATGGATTGACCTACTCACTCTTGATCCTCACCCCCCCCCCCCCCCCCTCTCCTAAACCAACTTGCAAAACATGATATTCAGCACATTTTTCTGTCAGATGTGTAGATGTAAAATCTGCAATGATCTAACAGAAGATCAGTACAAATTTGCCACCAACATCAAATGACATTCCTGCCACTGTCATGGGCCAGTACAGAATTACACTATTTTGGTCTGAACATTAAAAGATATAACTATCACGCACGATTCATGCACTACTATAGCAATCTATCACTCATTTTTTGTTTACATATGTTGGTGTAAAATCTGTAAATATCTAGAAGATAAGTACACAGATTTGCCACAAACACAGACTAATGTAATTCTAATATTAAAGGTCATGGGACCTGGTTTTGTTTCGTTTTCAAATTATATTTGTTGGGATTAAAATAAAAAAAGGAAAAAACTACCCTAACTTCCTCCACACATACTGTACACACACACCACTATAACCAACTACTGAAATTCCTGCCATTACCAAAGGGTCACCTACGACAATATTTTTCATCAAACATTTTCACTGATTGAATTATTTAAAATCCAGCCAACAATAAAAACTGGGTTGTAGCATTCCTCACATTTGATCTCGTAAAAAAAGCAAAATAATTTTTAGACGGGGAAAAAACCCTCTCCACAGCATTCTCCCCCTCCCCCATCTCCACAGGTATGAGCATTTATTACCATTTCTTTCTCCTAAACATTTCTTTAGCCCTTTCTCCATCCTACCCCAAACAAAAAATAAACTCAACCATTCATTTTCAAACATTTATGCAAACTTTTCCCCCCTTTCGTTATTGTCTATTCACTACTAGATGATTTAGATAAGCACACTTTTAGAACTATTGATTAATGGAAATGAACACTTTTGTGCAAACACTAGCATGTAAATGAGCAAACGTATGCTCTTGCATATTTATCCCTTACATACACCGACAGTATTCATTTGATTTTTAAGCCTCCATTTGGTAATATACTGATGCGAACTCAAATTTCTTCATCTTTCACAAAAAAAAGTGAATTTTGTAAAATCTACAATAGGCAACCAATATTGTTTTGCCTCTTGAATGAAATTAGTTAAAATTCTTACAATAACTAAGACCTGCTAAGTTTTATTCGAAATAACCGACACCATAAAAAAAACACCCCACCAGTGGTCGATCCTAATTATGCAAACATTCCAAACCTAATTTAGGTAATATGTTAACATAAAAAAAAAAGATGACCAGACTTTAGTGTCAACCCCCCCTTTCCATTCACATGCAGACATGTCTCCACTTCCCCAGCATACTAATTATCAAAACCATACTGCAAAACACACAAATGTATCTCCTGTCCCACTGCCCCCCCCCCCCCTTTTCCTGTAATGCATCCTCTCCCCCGCCCCCCCAAAAAAAAAAAAATCCTGTATTTCCCAAATCACAGTTACTAATTCTGTATCTATTTACCTAAGCAGCATCCCCTATTTTTTGTCTTTAAACACTTTCTAAAATGCTACCTCCCCCCCCTCCCCCCTTGCAACATCCTGAACATATTACAAAGACGGTTACCTACCCCTATCCACATGTACACTCAGTTGTACCTATTTGCTCAAATTAAAACAAGCTACCCCCCCCCCTCTCCTTTGCAATTTTTTCTTTAAAATTCTATCCCCTATCCTTTCATCTCAGAGAAAAAATGTTTTGCCATTGCATCAGCATGTATTATAGTATCCACCTGCCTTTTGTGTCCACATGATGGGCCAGAGTTAGAATGAAGGTTAGTTTAGGGTTAGAGTTAGTGTTAGGAGTTAACACACGGGCAAGGGCTGTCTTGTCGGTTGTATGTCTGAATGCTTGTGGACACAAGAGCATGAAGATACAACGGTACATTGCTGTAGACACAATGATACAGATCTTTAAATTTTGAATCAGCAACCCTATTCAAATAAGATTTGGACTTATTTTATCAGTTTTCAGTGTTTTTTAAACAAAGTTATACCCGTTTAAGAAAAAGAGATCGAGCCCAAAATGAACCGTGTGAGAATACTTTATTTTTTTATAAAATTGATTACACTTTAAAACCCGTTTAAAAAATAAAGGTCTGTCATCCATCCCTCTATCTCATCACTCGGCCAAACATTGTGTATCCTTCCCTCCTGCTTAAACACCTCTTTCCCTTTAATACTAACAGTATGCCTGATATCCCCTCTCAACCCCACCACACCAACAAAACTTATTAAAATATATACATACTCAGAATTTGGAAGTATGGAATAAGGGCCTAATTATAGGAAAAAAAACTTCATTTAATCTACTTTGTATTTCTTCAGGCTACGAAGCAACCAAGTGGTAGTTTAGCTTATAGACCCGTTTACAGTACAGTACTATGGATCAATTTTGCCAAATCCCTGAACATCACGAGACTTGAACCCATCTCTACATTTCTATGTCCTGTAATACACATATACTTGCTATTCACCGATCATTCCATTATACTTTCTTAGGGCTTGTGCCAAAAAAAATTTTTAGTGCTATATTACCCTTGGAAAATATTTGTTCATTTGTTCTCTCTCCTCCAAACTACTATCATTTTTATAACAAATTTAGTATCTACACCCATTGTTATGTAAATGCATTTTCCACTTTTAAGGAAAGCTGTAATGAAAGCATCACAATAACTGCCAATCCCCATGTGGAAATTGAATCAGATACATAAAAAAAGCATACAAAAAAAAAGCAAACCCCCAAAAATCACCATTCTCAATAAAGATCCTTTACATATTTCCAGTCCTTAATGCAACAAGTTAAAAGTAAGTCAAGGGCTTTTCTAATTTTTTTTTAACCCAGAGCCATTAAAAACAAAAAACAATAAAAAACTAGTTCTACAAGCATAAATGAACACTAAGAGTTTTGCCTAATTTTTTCTCAAAAAAAAAACAAATCATAGCCAGCTCTACAAGCACAGTATGTCATAGGGTTTATAAAACATTGAGACAAGGCATTTTTTTTAAATAAATCATTTCTTTCGACTTTTTAAAAAAAAATACAACTACACATGGACACACTTTCAGGCTTCTATTTCTCCATGCCTGCCCTAGGCTTACTTCAACAAATATGCATATGCCACCCACCTTCTTAGGTATTTCCTTGCACATTTTCTTCCTAAAAAATAATTCAAAGCATATTTTCACTTAGACATCGATATATTACTTTTACCACCCTGCCTTATCCTCATATACAAAACAAGTCAAAAACACATCACAAAAAATGAATTAAAAAAAAACATCAAACTATACCAAACAAACACCCCTCCCCTTTAAAAAACCCACAAAACTCCAAAACATATTGTTCTAAATTCATACTTCAAATACACGGTTATTAAGCAACCATGTGAACTACCTCCCATCCCATCAGCCTGCAAAAGATGCACTGGTGACGTAACTAATTGGTCTCCATGATCGTTTTTGCTAAGGCACCACCACAGTAACTGTAGTTTTGTATGAATAAAAAAAAAAACCAGCATCAAGCAGACCCCCTCTCATTTTTGGGTAATAGTCTTTTTTTAAATGCATCTCTTCCAAGGTAAAAAACAAAATTTTTTTCCCCCATTTGTGTCTACCATCTAAAGCAATAACTGCTGTGGCATGTGAAGTGACGCATGTTCTCTAAGAATTATCACGGCCGATTGCATTTGTCTGCATTTGCAGCTGCTCTAGGGATTGCAGTCGCTTGTCTGGCTTGCTTGCTGCTCTAGTGTGTTGTGTTACAGGCTGTTAATCTCTACTGGTAAAATAACTTTTTTTTTGGGGGTGGGGGGTGGGAGGGAACATTAATAGGAGATACGCTTTTATTTAAAAATAATTTGCTGGATGAAGTAAGGCAACAAGCACAAAAAATGCAGCTGGCATTAACTTTAGTTCATTGATATTGTAACCCCCCCCCCCTTTTTTTTTTTTTTTTTACTTGCATGTGCACAGTATTTGTGGGCGTCATGTCTTCCTCGATGATGGTCGTCTTGATGTCCTCGATGTGTGGCGTGTCTGATCACTGAACTTGCTGGTGTCCCACTGTGACGAGATCCTGTGGTGAAAAAAAATTGAGGGCTTTGGTATTTTTCATAATTTTGTTTTGCGCGATGTGAGTTTTGTGTGTGTGTGTGTGTGTGTGTGTGTTGTGTGTGGGGTGTGTGATGTGTGTGTGTGTGTGGTGTGTGTTTAAATGTCACCTCTTCCTTTGCTAGCTTATATGTAAAAGTTTTATCTTATTCCAAAGCAATGAATATTTGTTTAAAGACACTGCCCCATTCATTATCTTTAAGCTCAAATATATGATGTGATTTTTGTGACAAGTAAATTCATACACACTATCACACCTTTTTGCTTTATTACCAAAATATTTTTCAAAATTTCTGAGTATCAATTTTCTCAAAGAAAAATTAATCACTTTTGAAAGATGTATCATATACTAATTTCTTTAATAAAAAATATTTTCTTATTTTATTTTTAAAATTTTGTTTTATGAATCAATTAAAAAAATTTTGATATCATTTGCAGCAAAACTTCACAAAAAACTATTGATACATTATAGCATTTTATCTTTTGCTTTATGAGCTCGACATCACGATTTCATACCTGTTGATCGCCTTGTAGCCATCCCACTCCTCCAAACTACAGCACATAGTTCATGGTGGCTGCCATTCCACACGTAGCACATGGTTCCAGTCCCACAGCCCCTGAAAACAAGGAAGTCCAATCAGTATCAACCATTACAATCATCTTATCCTGTTACTTGAAAAAATATATTCTGCATAAACTGTCAAAATCTCACCATTAGCAAACCCAAGTTTTATCTTCAAACCCTTATGTGGAGAGAGTCGATTCTTTAAAACTAAAAAACCTTGTTTTGTGATCATAAAATCTTACACTATTCATCAGCAATAAAAGTTTATAAAAAAAAAAATTAGTTACAAATGAGATCGGCATTCCTAAAGTCAGAATGCAGGTACCTTAATATTTATGCAAGTGTGTGTGTGTTTTTAAAATTTATTCTTTTATATCAAGGATAATGGTGTGTGTGTGTGTGTGTGTGTGTGTGTGTGTGTGTGTGTGTGGTGTGTGTGTGTGTGTGGTGTGTGGTATGTGGGGGCTAAGTCAAACACGCAAAGTCTCACCAATGGCGAACAAAGCTCAAGCCAAGGAACCAAAAAATAGAGATTTTCTCACCTGGGTTTGGTGTGGCCACTTGCCTCCACGTCACTGATAGGTAGCGACGCTTCCTCAGGCCTCTTTAGTGATGGCGCTGGACTTGACGTAACCGTTCTGGCTCTGGTTGGATTAGGGGCCGTCTCCAATCCGTCTTGGTCTGTTGCATGCACACAGCCAGCCTACTGCCTGTCCAGTCTCTGACATCCTCTGTCCACTGACGTCTTGGTCCGTTACCTCTCATTCCTTCCACTCTCCCTGTCAGCACTGTTTTGGGGTAGACAGTATCATCTGGCACCTGGTTAAAAAAGATTTCAATCACAAAATTTAGAAGAAAAAATTCTAACATTAGAACTAATTGACAAAAATCTAACAATAAAACTAAATGAAAAAATAACAACTAAATTGCAAATCTTAACATTAGAACTAAATGTAAAAAAAAAATCTAACATTTGAACTAAATGAAAAAAAAATCTAACAGAAATGGGGAAAAATCTAACAGAACTAAATGAAAAAATCTAACATTAGAACTAAATGGAAAAAAATCTAACATTAGAACTAAATGGGGAAAAAATCTAACATTAGAACTAAATAAAAAAAATCTAACATTAGAACTAAATGAAAAATATCTAACATCAGAACTAAAGGGAAAAAATCTAACATTAGAACTGAATGAAAAAAAATCTAACATTAGAACTAAATGAAAAATATCTAACATCAGAACTAAAGGGGAAAAATCTAACATTAGAACTGAATGAAAAAATATCTATCAGAACTAAATGAAAAAAACAAAGACCTAAAAGAGATTTATTTGTTTTCATTTATTAAATTTATTTAAATATTTATTATTATTTAAAAATAAACTAAATGAGAGTTACAAATAAGAACACTGACCAGCTACCACGGTGCAGTAGGTACCAGTTAGAATACCGGCTGACAACATTCGAGTCCCACGGTTACGACGGCAGTTACAATGGCTGTCTTCACACGGTTACGATGGCTGTCTTCACACGGTTACAATGGCTGTCTTCACACGGTTACGATGGCCGTCTTCACACATGTCAGGTCACTGGCACTGGACTCCAGACCCAAAATCCCCAGCCCCAAGAGCCCCTGAAATGATAAACACTGAAAACCCTAGTTCTTTTATCGGCTCTAATATTACACCGATTTACTTCCATCACGCCGACATTTTCTTCACAATCCTTTACCAAGCCTTTTCACACTTAATTTAATAAGGACATTACATGGTATTAAAGATAGCATTTAATTATGGATCATAAAGCTATTTATATCAGATGCATTAATCAACTATAATTTTAAAAATACGCGACTCGCCAACAAAAGAGCATTAACACATTCTTGATATTTTCCCTCCCGGTTGCAGATGCACGTATCTGCAGCAACCAAAAATCAAAAGTTCTTTTTTGGAAAAAACGAACCCAAACTCATGTTTTAAGAAAATTTGAACTTCTAAACTTAGACTAGTAGCAAAAACATTCTAAGCGCGTGGGATTTTCCCCCTGGAGTTAACAGTGCGGACTCTACTCTCCCCAAAAGTCCTTCGGATGAGACTATAAACCGAGGGCCTGTGTGCGAACACACGTAGAACATCTTGTGCATACCTTAAATCCTGTTCCACTTTTCATATGACTAGGCCATCATGTGCCGGTGGGAACACGACAAGATTTACAAAACTGCATACACACGGGACTGGATGTAAAAAAGCACACAAGTGCTTATTCCATTATCCTTGATAAAGAATAAATAAAAATAAATAAAAATAAATACTTAAAGTCACTCAGCAGTAAGCTGCACAGTTAACATACTTACACATGCAAGAGCTTGGGGTGAACTCTCCAGATGATCGCCTCCCTTCCAGACAGGATTCCCTCCCATATGATCCACATGATGACACCAAGTTGGGACCCGTGTGAAAAAATGGATGGGAAGGAGGAACGAAATGCAAGGAAATGCCAGAGGAATGAAATATAAGGAAATGCCACACTGATGTTGAATGTGCTGGGTCCGACTTGTCAGGCAATTAACGGCAGCGCGATGCATTTTCACTCACATGACGGACAACAGGAGTCGCTGTCAGTGTTCCATGAAGGAAATGCTTTCAAAGTGTGAGAGGTGATGAATTCACAATTCCTTATGATCACTGTCTCGAGCCAGCTTTTGTATGTGGTGATCTCTTTAGACAAAAGCTGGAAACCGCAAGGGGTGAAGAAAGCGACTGCAAAATCTTCAGTGATGTTGCAACGTTCTCGAGTAGGCTATAGGATAGGCAAGGTGAGGTGAGGCGAGACGAGTGTTTTCAGATGCCATGATCACTGTCACCAAGATTGCTCTCCCTTGACCATTTTGCACATATTTTTCCCTATAGATTTTATTTAATTTTTTAACGATTTTTTGTTCTATGAATTTTCTGTTTAATTTCTCACTATTTTATTTTCGTTTATCTTTTATTTTATGTGTTTATCTTAATTTTATTTCTCATTCTATTTTAAATAAAAAATATATCAGTTTCACTTCAGTTAGAGTCTATTTTAGTTTATTTCAGTTTCTAATTTTAGTTTAGATTATTTTAGTTTATTTTGTTTAAGTACAATTTAGTTTATTATAGTTTACAGTTTTATTTCAGTTTAGTCTTATTTTTAGTTTATTTCAGTTTCTAATTTTAGCTTATTTTAGTTTATTTTGTTTACTACATCTTAGTTTATTATAGTTTATTTAGCAAGGATAAGGGATGCAATCAGAATGGTGTCCAGTGATCATTTTATGGCAACTGAAAGTAGTCCTTGTAAAGACAAGCTCGTGGGCGCAAAATTTGGTAACGGCATGGGAAAATGTACAAGCGAGATCAGTGTCCCTTTTGTGAGCACTCACATTTCGCAGGGGACTGTCATTTGATTATGCATTTGAACCAAGTGTGCAGTGCTAGGCAGTTCTATGGCCAGTGACTGCATACTTAAATTTGTGCATGCATTCCAATGTTGAAACATTGAAATCTGCCCCCCCCCCCTCCCCAGCTCCCCCTCCTGAAGTGTTTCGATGTGAAAGATGTAGCCCCAATATCATGCAAATCACCAAATGGGAATAAGTACTCTTCTTCAGTTCTGTGATCTGAAAGCATAATTTTCCCACCGGATAAAATGGGGTAACAGAAGAATGTCCCCATTGTGACGGCAAAGATGAAAAGTATGTTTTCCTGTCCCGATTCTGAAAAACAAAACCCCCATGGGTTTTGTGGTGGCATTTCCAGTTTCCTCCATTCCCTACCCTTTAACCACACAGGCCAAACAAAGTGAACCCGAAGTCTCCCAGCATTCTCCCAGCATCATGGCATTTGCGGCAGGAAGAGGGAAGATTGCAGTGGGAAATCTGATATGGACAAATGTGTGAAACATAGGACTGTCAAATCTAAGAAAAAGTATGAGTGTGCATGCACACATGCCCAAGCAAACACATTCGCTTGTGCAGTCCTTTGGGCGAGACTATAAATCAAGGTCCTGTGTGCCAATGCACACGCATCGCCCCCCCCCCCCCCCACACTTTAAACCAGTTTCACCTTTCACACTAGCCAATTTCCAGCCAGTAGGAACACATAACTGTGTACTTACACCCCCAAAAGTTGTGATGGGCTTCTTTAGGCTAGTGGTGGGCAAAAAGTTGCATCTGCCAAACACTGGTTAACCTTGAACTCTTGCGGAAAAATCCCCCCCCCTCCCCCCACCACATGAACCCAACAACTTTTCTAGGTTGGTTGTCTGTTGTGGGCGCAGACATGTGTCAGTGTAACCCGTTTCATCTTTAGGCCTACACGCAATATTTCTCTTACCAAGAAAACTGACGTTGAGAAGTTGAAGCTAGGCCTAAACGGGATAGGCCTAATCAGGTACACCTTGGCCTTGGTGCATTCATTTTTTACTGTAGGCTTGACAGCTTGGAGCAACATGTCAGATTTAACAACTGCCATTGCGCACTTAAAAAAGTTTTTGATTCGGTAATAATTGTCTGCTTGACAATTCTTTAGCGAAATGCTGCAAGGGACCAGACCAGCTGAAATGCACCACTGTAAGCTGATCATGTGATCATCATGGCGGCGCCCTTCAGAATTTTAGACCTGGGGCATAGCCTAGGCTCAAATTGACTCTGAAGCTGTGGATAACGAGGATAACGTTATCTAGGGGGTAGGGGTGGAGCTAGCCTAGAACAGTTCAAACATTGATCCACGAAAAAAGTTCGCAAAAGCGCGTCAGAAACCGTTTTGCCCAGTTTTTGTAGGCCTCTTGCCTAAAATTATTTTGGTCACTGATGCTTCGCGAATTTTCTAAGTTTCTCCTTGGTTATCGTACGTCAAAATGTCGAGAGATTAGTCATGATTTATACCCAGTCTTTTCTCTGCATCTACCTATCTTTGCCGGTGGGAACAGGCATTTACAAAATTGCATACACGGGGACTAGATGTAAAAAAGCGCAAGAGTGCTTATCCCATTATCCTCGATATAAAAGAAAAAGAAAAAGAAAAATTCAGACAGAATACAAAGTATCTGGATGTCTCGAAAAATAACATCCTATAATACTCACAATTCAATAGTAGTTTGAAGTTGCAAGTCACCACCGCAGTGCACTGGCTCGTAGCAATGAATGACACCACAGCTGCATGAAGCTTGTTCGCCTGAAGTTTCGCTGGTGCAGCGTCCTGTTTTTTCTTTCGTGTTCGTCAGTGGACAGCCCAGGCTCCGAAATGAAGGCAGCAACTGCGAGGATAACGGTCTGTCAAGTTGTGTGACCGGCAGAGCCTATCACAAACTTTTTCACCACCTATATAGCCAATAGGATTAAATGAAATCAAGTGTCAGCCTGGCCAACAGTACTCACCCCCCCCCCCCCCCCGTGGGTGAACTGTCTTTTTCCACGTGCAGCACGGAACATCAACACGGACGATGACAGCTCTCTCTCTCTCCTCTCTCTCCTCTCTCTCTCTCTCTCTCTCTGTTAATGGGGAGGGGGGGGGGGGAAGGAAGGGGGGGGGGAAGGAAGGGGGGGAGAGGTTGACACTCGTACGCC
>CM060323.1:48017105-48022105 GCA_030674155.1 Stramonita haemastoma
ATTTAAGCAACCTCTTTTTAGAGGTCACTTTGTAATTGGCTAGCTGTATCCACTCGAGAAGCTGTGCAGAGATGGGACATCACATAGGACAATGTCCACTCTATAACACATATATACGTGCATATACATACATATATACTTTACACGCACGCACACACTTTAGTAGGATTTCAGGCAGGCAAACAGCCAGTCAAATAACCAGCCATTCCCAGCCAGCCAGCCTACCAACCAATCAACTAATCAACGAGGCCACCAACCAGCCGAACCTGCCAAAGAACGAACCAACCAACCAGCCAATCAACCAACTAACTAACCAATCAACCAACCAGCCCCACCAAACAGAGAAATAGGGAGACAAATAGACAGACTCCCCCCCCCCCCCCCCCCCCCAACAATAACTTGCAACTGCAGCAGGGCACAAAGTGTACACAGCCGGTGCAGATAAATGTTTGGGTTGTATCTTTTTCTCCCCCGCACCTTCCTCTCTCTCTGAAATCTGGCCTCCTCTGTAGAGACAATACAGGCCCATCTCTCTCTCTCTGCCTGTCCCCCGTCTATTTCTGTGTGTATGTGTCTGTCTGTCTGTCTTTCTCTCCAACACACCACCATAACTTCTGTCTATGCCCCTGGAACATGTGGTCCACAGGTTTTTAACACACCTAGTTAGGTAAAGAAGCATACAGTTCGCGGTTCGAGTCCAGGTTGATCGTGGGTCATCTTGAGCTAACGCACTTTCCCAGAAAACAAAGCATGAGTTTGACCCCCCCCCCCCCCCCCCCGTCCACTGGAGCTTAAGTGGTGGTTTAAATGCTAGTCCTTCGGATGAGGCGATGCACCACAATGCCCCATATGCATCGTCTGCAGAAAAAGCTACTCTCATAGGGAAAGAAATACCCAATGCAGGTAGGAATTGTATAGAAAATAAGGTCATGGATGGCGCTGCTCTTGCGGCGATGCGCTCTCTGCAGGACCAGTAGCTCGAATGTCATTTTAGTAGACGGAAATGAATGAGATTCCTACTTGGGTTAAGAAGAAGCCCGAATTTCACGCAGAGAAAAATGCCGTGACTGACATTAGTATACAATATAATTCAATGTAATGCAATATAATACAATGCATAACAGAACGATACGATACAGTATTTTATACTATCAGACAATGCACTGCAGTACAATTTCCTGCAACACAATACAACACAGCTGTCATGGATTTCTTTCAGTTTCAAGGTTTAACAGTGGACTCTTTATCCTTCTTCTGTAGAGTCTGTCAGATGAACGAACGTATCTATATATCAAGGCCTTATGTGCTGTTTAAAGTGTATTGTTGCTCTCATGATGTGAAACATTATTTTCCTTATATAAGACACTTGGGGCTGGTACGACACCCAAGCACATGTGTGCACACATGGATATAGACCTATACATGAGTAGATCGATATATATGCTAACGAGTGAGTATGTATGTAAATATATGTGACAAAGCATAGTGAAGGAATGTAAGTGCAAATAAACAATTATAATTTTTCTCTTATATGTCAATCGATGTAAGATAAACATTTTTGAAGGCTGTATTCGGAAAATTATTGAAAAAAAACCATGTTTAGGGCCTAATCTGACTCGAGTTTCAGCTCCTGGTTGAGCACTGTGTAGAGGTTCCGGCATTGACTGCAACTTTGTTCGCCTTCTGTGGTAAGAGCAAGACGCTTTTTAGAATTCAGAAGTGTTCATTGCAGCCCTAAAAATAAATAAATATTCTTGTGGCCTACCACTGCTGCCAGTAAAAGATGAAAATAGAAAGAGAAAAAAATATGTTTGATTAAAAATGTTGTAAAAAAAACAAACAAACCTGAACATAGAAGAAAATACGCACCTGGTGAATCTTTGTGACTTATGTTCAGGGATCCTTTATAAGAAAGGATACAAGGAAGATCATAAAGTATAACACACACACACACACACACACACACACACACACACACACACACACACACACACACTTACTCACACACACACACACACACACACACACCACACACACACACACACACACACACACACACACACACACACACACACACACACACACACACACACACATACATATATATATATATAATATATATATATATATATATATATATATATATATATATATATATATATATATATGAGAGAGAGAGAGAGAGAGAGAGAGAGAGAGAGAGAGAGAGAGAGAGAGAGAGAGAGAGAGAGAGAGAGAGACAGACAGACAGACAGACAGACAGACAGACAGACAGACAGACAGACAGACAGACAGACAGACAGACAGACAGACACTGAAAGGGAGACAGAGCGACAGAGCATGCACATAATTTATCATTATGTTTAGATGCGGAAGGAAGCGAAACTGACAATTCTAATTAGCGTCAGTTTGAGTCAGCTGCTGGAGAATGTTAATTACTTTAGTCTGGAGAATCTGCATGGATCTAATATTTAAAAAAAGACGATAAAAAAACAACTTTGCAGCACACTTATATATCAAAGTGTAAAAGATAAAAAGGTAAAGGTGTCCCATAACCTATGTGGTCGTAGGGGAGCGAGGCATCAGAAACCTCCGCTTCTTTAGGGGCCAGTATATTGAGGGCGGCGCCCATCTCCTCTCCCTCACTGCTTTACCTTCCCTACCCTAAATAGGGCAGGTACCCATTTACAGCTGAGTGAACTGGGGGGACTGTACTGAAGCCAAGGCACACAAACGGTCACCCATCCAACTGGGTACCACGCTTGGTGCTGCTTCACTTTGACTTGGGGAAAGCGGGCGCTCTCACCACTGAGCTATCCCATACACATACTAAACTGGAACTAAGCTAGTCAGTCTGTGCGATAGGTTTTTTTTTTGTTTTGACACAATACACCGCCTTTGTATAAGTATTGCTGAAATATTAATGTTTCTGAGACAACAACAACAATAGCAGCAGCAGCAGCAGCAACAACAGTAGCAGCAGCAGCAGAAACACAAGGAACATCAAACAAACAACAACTGTAACAACAAACCCGAGACTTGCTTAGTTGACCTTGTGTCCCCTTAAGTCTTAACTCCACTACCACTACTACTACTACTACTACAAGCCTGCTTCGTGTTGAAGAGAGTGAATGGAAAGTCAATTACCTCATCAACAACAAACATGATCAACCCCTGATCAAGCAGCCCCTTAACAAGATTAATCCCTTTACCAGTGTCCAAGCCTTAGCAGGCAACACAGACCTGCTTAAAACAACACTGGGTGGGAAAAAGGAGAGTCGAGGTTGGTCTACGGCTCCCTTATGGTTTCAAAAGTATGAAACCTCCATACTTTTACAAGAGGGTGTTTGTCCGTCGTGTTCGACGATGACCTCCAAAACAGCTGAGGAGGCAGCTGCTGTTTCGGAAACTGGGCAGAAATTTGCTTATAGTGGAGATGCCTTGCCCACAGTACATCCCCACTCTCGGCCAAAAGGGCATAAGGACAGTCAGCGTTGGAGATGTTCTCCAAAGGCCAACTAACCCCCTGGGCTGCAGCACATAAGGACTGTGCAAGTCAAGCCTCCTAGACAAAGTCGATCACTAAAAGACTAAACTGTAAAATGGAGTTCCATGAGTGGGAAAGCCACTGATTATACAGCATCTCACTTTGTTGTTCCTCCCAGCATCAATGGTTTAATCAAGAACTGTGATAAAGCCCAGGTGCTGAAGGCATGTAGATCAGATAGAACCTGTCTCGTAATTCATGCTTAAGTGACCGTTTTAGCGGTTTGTCCAAGTCAATCTGCAGAGAGTTACCAACTACAAGAAACTGACGTCTAGTAAGTTGCAGACGTGTGTGTATTGGACGGGTCTGTAAAAGTGTGTCCTTTCTCTCCCTCTCTCTGTCTCTGTCTGTCTGTCTCTATCTTTTCTCTCCCTATCTCTCTGTCTCTCTCTCGGTGAATAAGTGCTTTTCCTTTCTGTAAGGGAATGGTGTAAAACGTCCTGAGTTAAACCCTGAATAAGCAATATGTCGTGTGTGTGTGTGTGTGTGTGTGTGTGTGTGTGTGTGTGTGTTGTGTGTGTGTGTGTGTGTGTGTGTGTGTGTGTGTGTGAGAGAGAGAGAGAGAGAGAGAGAGAGAGAGAGGAGAGAGACAGAGACAGAGACAGAGAGAGACAGAGAGACAGAGAGAGACAGAGACAGAGAGAGAACAAAATTAATACTCTCTGCCCTATCAACTCATCTCGGAACATAGGATCCTAATGCTACTTCTTTCGAACAGGGCGAGGTTTCCCATGTAATCTGTGCTTGTTCAGAATGACCCTATCCAACCTTTAAAAATATGGGATTATGTTTTTCTGATACTTGGAATCCTATAGTCTAGTTTCAGCATGAAGAAAAGGGTTAATCTGAATGTGCTAAGCAACAGCAGCAGCAGCAACAACAGCAACAACAATAAACAGCGAAAAAAGTTAATAACAACAACAACAACAACAACAACAATAATAATAATAATAATAACAACAACAACAACAACAACAACAACAACAACAACAACAACAACAACAATGATAATAAAGACAACAGCGCCACGTAAGGGTCTAGCAGGATGGGACATTGCTATTGTTGACAGCTGTAGACTTCAAACATACACAAGTTCTTCAATTGATGTGACTCTTAGAGTCTTTTGCTTTCTGCCTCATCTTCTGTGATGTTCCTATCCTGCTGTTCCCACCCCGCTCATTCTGATCTTCATGGTCGGAAGTCCACAGACAGCCCATCAATGTCAGACCTACGACTATGGACTGAATCTGCAACCTTCCAAGTCTGTAACCCAAGCAGCTAACCACTGCTCCAAGGCGGCTGGTCTTAGGATCTTTCGTTGTCACTCAACATATTTTTTGTTACTTTTTGACGCTACTAGTTGTCCTTAACTTTCTGCTTTCCAGCCCATTGAAAAAGACCTCCGCCATTGTTTTTGTGCTTGTCTTTTCGTTTGGCTTGTTCTACTTTCACG
>CM060323.1:48027105-48042105 GCA_030674155.1 Stramonita haemastoma
TGATATATGGCATTCTCTGCTCTAGAATAAGCGTCTCTTTAAAGGTCATTTGAAAAAAAAAAAAGAAAGAAAAGGTTACCACCATCTTCATAAACGTAAAAAATGATGCTAGTAAGTAAAATGTAACGCAGAATCCCGAAACACAATGAGAAAAAAATTGTTCATGCTTACTAAGTGTATTTATTGTCATGAATCATTTAAGAATATGATAGCCTGAATCTCAGAGGTGTGTTATGATAATATGAAGGGCATAATTATCAAGATTGATATATATATTTTTAAAAATAAAGGTTTAACTGTTCAACATTACACAGAGACGTGCATTTTAATCAACCCACAAAGCTGGGCACACATGTGCAACATAAAGCGGGTGGGAGTGTGTATGAACTGGCAGACATGTCAACAGGCTGGATTAATGGGATTCTAATGACTTCATCTTTAACAGAACCTACTGTTCACAGGTCTACAATGAGGCTCTTTGTTAGAAGGATACGCATCGCCATCTTATTTTAAAATGAAATTCACTACAGTTGTGATCCTGTATTATTTGTTTAATCACCTTACCTTTGAAATAAAAGGATTATACATGAATATAGGCTAAACATAAGGCCCGAAACGATTTGCTCTAACACAGAAAGAATGAAAAAAAGAAAGAAAACCCAAGAAAGCTTCACTGACTTTTTGACAGGAAAATTACAGTTATTATAAAAACAGGAAGCCTTTAGTTCAGAGCGGATTAAAAAAAATCTGGATAGCTTTATATACATATAATCTTTAAATAGAAAAATGTCACTGGCGACACAAAAGCAGGGACAAGATTTTTTTTCGAGCCATTAGAATTTGTCTCTGTTGAAAAAGAAAAGGGATGAACAGACCAAACTTCAATAATGCGGTGCTTGCAAAACTGAAACACAAAACCATCAAGTGTAGCCTACACCTGCTGCAATCTGACAGCAAAACTCTCTCTCTCTCTCTCTCTCTCTCTCTCTCTCTCTCTCTCTCTCTCTCTCTCTCTCTCTCTCTCTCTCTCTCTAATTCATTCATTCATTTTCTGCGGTTTGAAAGAAATGTTGGGACGGGGATAGATTCACACCGACTATCTAGTTGAGAAAAGAAATGTGTGTGTGTGTGTGTGTGTGTGTGTGTGTGTGTGTGTGTGTGTGTGTGTGTGTGTGTGTGTGTGTGTGTGTGTGTGTGTGTGACCTTAAAACAGTTTCCAAAGACCGTTAGGTGGTACAACAAGACGATACCTGCCATTAGCTTTCACCGAGTAAATTTAATGATCTTCCATAAGCAGTAGAACAGGTTTTAACATACAAGCAGTCTCGGTAGATTACTAGGCCTATACAGAGTTTTTTTTTTGGTGTGTATTTTTTCTTCTTAATTTAAGATGTGCTTACTTACTCCCTTTCAAGTGTTTGTCACCTGTTTCCGACATCAACATTTTCTGGCCACGGTTGGCTATGCATAAAGTGTGAATGAATAAGGAGAGAAAGTATGAAGTATTAGGTGCGGTGTAAAGTGCTTAGCCTCTCTCTCTCTCTCTCTCTCTCTCTCTCTCTCTCTCTCTCTCTCTCTCTCTCCTCTCTCTCTCTGCCGGTGGGAACAGATGACATTTACAAAACTGCACACACACGGGGACTGGATGTAAAAAAGCACACGAGTGCTTATCCCATTATCCTCGACATAAAAGAATTAAACAAATCAAATCAAATCAAATCAAATCAAATCAAATCTCTCTCTCTCTCTCTCTCTCTCTCTCTCTCTCTCTCTCTCTCTCTCTCTCTCTCTCTCTCTCTCTCTCTCTCTCTCTCGTCTTAAATACTACGAATCTCACGATTTATCCTTTATTGTGAAAACTCTCAGATGGACGGGGACTGGATGTAAAAGAAAAAAAACCCAAGCCCAGCAAAGTGTTTACCGTAAAATCAAAATGTAGAATTTGATCTTGTTTTGTTGTCTCGTATTATCCGAGCATGTGTGCATATCTTTCTTTCAGTCTATCTATCTATCTTATCTATCTATCTATCTATCTATCTACTATCTATCTATCTATCTATCTATCTATCTATCTATCTATCTATCTATCTATCTATCTATCTATCTATCTATCTATCTATTTATCTGTCTATCTATCTGTCTATGTGTGTGTGTCTATCTACCTACCTACCCTACCTATCTATCTATCTATCTATCTATCTATCTATCTATCTATCTATCTATCTATCTAGCTATCTATCTATCTATCTATCTATATATATTGTGTGTGTGTGTGAGAGAGAGAGAGAGAGAGAGAGAGAGAGAGAGGAGAGAGAGAGAGAGAGAGAGAGAGAGAGAGGAGAGAGAGAGAGGAGAGAGAGAGAGAGAGAGACAGACAGACAGACAGACAGACAGACAGACAGACAGACAGACAGACAGACAGACAGACAGACAGACAGACAGACAGAGTCTAAAAAAAAGACGGTCTTTGCTTATAAAAACGGCTACAACTGACACCACGTGCTTTGACTAATCTCTCGGATTACTGCTATACAGGGAACAACAAAGTGTGCAACCATATACCTCGGAAGCATTTAAGTGAGCTAGGACTAGACAAATATTTACTGACTTTCTTTTTTTGTGCAGCGAAAGGTCAAAGTGGATGTTCCACCATTCAGCACGTCTGTTACAAATAAACATGTGGAGGTGGGTCACACGCAAGGCTTAATCCACTTCTCCCTGAATTAACTCCTTGAGAAGTTTTGGGGGGAAGGGGAAGGGGGAGGGGGGGGGACACTGCCTTGAACTTTCCAGGCAGTGTGCGTGGACAAGTTGAACCTGGCGGAGCTAATCCCTTTCCAGGTATCAGGGTGCATGCTAGGTATGCTTGTATCATGGTGGAATAGTCTAGAGGTTGGAACACCCAACTTGTCGTCTGAGGGTACCTTAAGACCTGGGTTTGAGTCTCCCCCGCCCTGTTTCTGATTTATTTTATTTCCTGAAAGTTCCTTGGACATGTTAAACACTGTGTGGGATCGTACACAGAACATCTTACGCACACCATAAAATCTCAGGTGCCTTTTGTTAAAGAGCATGCTTGCTACAACTGATCGAATGGACGACACAAATTAGATAATGTAGAATAATCGAAGTCGGAACACGGCTACCTTAATGGTAGGCAGAACAGGTAGAGAAAGGGAACAGGTATGAAACATCTCCAAATTTTTTTTGGCAACAAAAGTGCTGACTATATAAAATTCATCTTGGCGTCTCTCCCAATCCACTCCCTACATATTCTCTCTCTCTCTCTCTCTCCTCTCTCTCTCTCTCTCTCTCTCTCTCTCTCTCTCTCTCTCTCTCTCTCTCTCTCACCTCTCTCTCTCTCTCTCCCTCCCTCCCTCCCCACCCTCTCTCCCTCCCTCCCCATCCTCTCTCTCTCCTCCTACCAATGCACCGGGTCTTTAATGTTTGGACTTGAACAGTCTTTAGCAGTGTTTGGATTTGTCAACCAACGTGTCAGGTTTTTTTTTTTTTTTTTTGGGGGGGGGGGGTGGGTTCAGAATTTCCCTGCGCCTGACACGTCTAGACTTTCCCTTTAGGTAGCCTGTCTACCTGCCATCTGTGTCCCATCTTTTCAACGAGCCCCTGTTTTGTGCGGACCATGCACTTTCAAAACCCCACTTCAATGACTGCTTTGAAGCAGGCTTTTTTGAACACCCAGTCTTTTTGTTCCTCGTCATTTGCTGTCTTGCAGGGGTAAATATGAACTGATGATTGAAGCGCCCCGCAATTATTCCTAAAATCTGGGTTGTCATTTCAAAATAGGTGGGGAGCATTTCCATGAAAGGTATAATGCACGTTTTATTGAGACCGAGAATTTGTCCCCCCCCTAAAAAGTCACAATTAGCAGTTGTAGATCTGTTCTATGTTTAGGTATAACAAGCTTATTATTTTCAGAGATCCACATATGAACAAGAAAAACAACCCCAGTGGTCACAGTATGACCAATGACCACATAAAAATAACCCTGTCAGCATTTTTGGCTATTTCTACTCCACATTTAGAAATAGGCGAAGGACAGCTCGAAATGTCTTGAAGTCGGTTTATAAGAATTTTCGAGTCAAATTCAGATTTTGTTGTCCATCTCATAAAAAGAATAACCGCGAGACGTAATAAGCAGCCCCATGTAACAACAGTTTGACAGATTTTTCCTCCAACAGTCATTGTGTGTGTGGTTGTGTGTGTGTGTGTGTGTGTGTGTGTGTGTGTGTGTGTGTGTGTGTGTGTGTGTGTGTGTGTGTGTGTGTCCTGTATCTGTGTCCTATGTCTAACATTCTTTTTTTTTGTTTTGTTTGTATTTTACTTTCACTCGCTCTCTTTCTTTCTTTGCTTGATTGTCAAGCAAATTAGGTTACAACCGCCATCAAAGCTGGGCCCTGCATGCCGCTTATTTGTTTAAGAATCAAAATATTCTTTTCCTATTTAAGTCTTACATTCACCAGTATGTTTTCTGTGTGTTTGTCAATCTGTGTGTTCTGTGTGCCTACATGTAGGCATGTCTTTCAGCTTGTCATGTTTTCATAAAGCTTTCTATACATGTGCACGACTGAATGTCTCGCTAACAAAAGGAAGTGTTTTATTTTGATTTAAAAAAAATGTCTGGCCACACACACACACACGCGTACATGAGTAAATACATGCCTGCATGCTTGCTTGTTTGCTCGCGCGCGCGTGTGTGTGTGTATGTGTGTGTGTTTGAAATCATAAACTCCATTGCTGTTAGGTCTATTCTCCTATGAGATAATGCCTGTAATTCTTCAAGGAGTTAAAGGAATTAACATTTTGAAAATCATGTGTGTGTGTGTGCGCGTGTGCGTGCGTGCGTGTGTGTGTGGTGGGTGTGTGTGTGTGCGTGTGTGTGTGCGTGCGTGCGTGTGTGTGCACGATCAATGTTTGAATAGCGCCTTTCTTCAAAGCCATTCTCTGCAGAAACCGAAATATGTAGGGCTTTGGGTATAACAATTACATTTTTCTCTCTTCCCGTTGCAACATGACGCCATCAGAGTAAGCTCCAAAAGGCAATTAGGCAAGAGGAGATAACTATTGACACAAAAAGAAGAGTCGCGCAATATCATCAGTCTAGCGATAACCGTGTTCATAAAAATAATAAGGTGGTTACTTTTTTCTTTATTTGTAAAACTGCATTTGTTGTTTAAAATACTGTATTACATTGGGGGGGGGGGGGGGTGTAATACTTCCCATCCCCTCTCCAAAGATAACCAGCCAACAAAAACAAACAAACAAAAAACTAAGCCTCTCAAGCTAGAACTGAAAATGTAATCAAACTTAAGTCTTTGTAATGCTCCAAATTTTATTTTGGATCAACAGGGAAAAGTTCTGAAGTAGTTATTTAGACAAAACACAAATAACTATGTTTTAGCGTCAACCAGCAACCCTAGACAAACATAAGATGGAGAGAGAGGAATGGGAAAGGTGGAGGGAGAGGGAGATCAGAGGAGAATGACATAAAGGCGTTTCTTAGTTCTCATTTCTTTTAGCTGAAAACTCCTTTTTTTCTTCGTTCTCGTCTTCTCCAGCAGGTTTGAAAAGTTGCAGGCCTGTTGTGTGGCTGTCCTACTATGTCAACTTTGGTGTGCGCATTCGTGAGTGAGTGCACACCACACACACACACACACACCCCACACACACACCACACACACACACACACACACCACACACACACACACACACACACACACACACACACACACCACACACACACCACACACATCAACACACATTGCAACTGAGACAGCAGCATGTGTGTTGGCAAAAACTATTGAGGTCCCCCTACTTCAAATCTGAAATCGCAGAATGCACTTGTAGTTTTTTTTGCTAGTATACTTGATTGGTAGGTTTCATGTTAGCGTCCAGCTAAATTCTACATCTGTATGCTATATTTGACTGCTGCTGCTGCTGCTGCTGCTGCTGCTACTACTACTACTACTACTACTACTACTTCTACTACTGCTGCTGCTGCTGCAACTACTACTACTACCACCATCACCATCATCACCATCACCATCAGCAGCAGCAGCACCACCATCACCACCACCACCAAAAGAATAAGTAACCAGTTGTCCCTAAAACTAAACTGGTTTGATGTCAAGATGATGTTAGGACAAAAGGTCTGAACCTGAAGCGCATCTGATGCAACACCATGTCAAGGACTGAACCTGATGACAGAAATGGCGAGTCACAGTACTGGCCTTTGGTATTCCGATACCAAACTGGCCATAGAACAGTCAACCACGGTGTGTGTGTGTGTGTGTGTGTGTGTGTGTGTGTGTGTGTGTGCGCGCTTCTCTTTCACACCTTTAATAGAAGTAAATTAACCTGGATTTTCTTTTTTGAGTTCTTCCCTCATCCAAGCACCCTGTTGTTGCTTCTTGTTTTGCTTTTTAAAACTGAACACCCACAATTTTCAATAAATCATGTGATCTTGCTTACAGTTTCCAGTAAAAGTTTTAAATTTAATTTTTAGGAACAAAAAACAGTCTGATTCTGTTGTTTTACCATCGTAACTTGATCAAATCAACAGTTATCTAATGATGAATGCATCTATCTGTTTTACAGAACCGACACTCTGCGTCCCTCGGACGGTGTGAGAAAACCAAGAGTATAAAATACTTCGTCCTTAGATCTCCAGTGCACTAGCTCTGCATCGGAACTACGAGGACAGACAGACAGTTTTACAGTCAACCAAAACGTGTCAAATCCCTGTGATGTAATAAGTTGACGTCATTCAGATTTCCAAAATAGAAAGCGAAAAAAAACACAAAAGCACCCGATGATCTGATGCCTTTTTAATGTGACTACTTATTAAATTTCAGCAGTTTCAGGACTTAAACAAACAGAAAAAAGCTCAGATTAGATTTTTTCACATAAGTGCACATGAAAGACAATTATACTTGTAACAATGCTCGAATCCAAATGGTAAATGTAGTGCCATGTTGACACTGAAATCCGCAACAAACGTCCCCCTACACCAAACCATTTCACGTTAAAACGATTATCACTTTGCTCATGACTATACCTCGTTAGCCCCCCAAAACCATCATGAAATCCATCAGCATCGTCGCTCATCTCTCAGGACCTCTGATAATCCTCTCCCTCCTCCTCCCTGCGACCTCAGCCTTCTTTCTGGAATGGGGCCCTGATCTGGAGGGGCCCTGGTGTGCTCAGAGGCCCCCAGGCCAAGACTGCTGCACGGGCAGAGACGATTACTGTGCCGTGCCCATTCTGGGCACCGAGTGTTACTGCGACATCTTCTGCAACGACACGGCCTACGACTGCTGTCCAGACTACTGGTCACACTGCTACGGCATCCAGAGGCAGACCACCACCCCCAGACCTACCACCCTCCCTCCGCCACGGCCTACAAGGCCTCTGGGTAAGTGTGTGTGTGTGTGTGTGTGTGTGTGTGGTTACGTGTGTGTGTGTGTGTGGGTACGTGTGTGTGTGACACAGAGAGAGAGAGAGAGAGAGAGAGAGAGAGAGAAGAGAGAGAGAGAGAGAGAGGAGAGAGAGAGAGAGAGAGAGAGAGAGAGAGAGTGTATGTACTCGCACATAGGTACGTGTGTAAAAGAGAAATAAGTGATGATGGGTAGATGTCACTTTACCCTGTAATAATGTAATTCGGAATGATTAAAAAAACCACTTCACCTTTTTAACTTCTCGATGTGATAAATGGGGAATATCAGCCAGCTGTGACGCTTTATCAACGTGGCCATGACCAGAGATCAATTTCTCCCTGTCTCTGTCTGTCTGTCTGTCTGTCTCTCCCTCCTCTCTGTCTCCGTCTCTCTGTCTCTGTCTCTCTCTCTCTGTATCTGAAGATCCGTTGAAGTTATTTCCCCATTAAATCAAATAATTCTAACAGCAGATTAAAGTGTTTTTTCGTCTTGGGGAAATAGAGCAAAACGAAACCTGACGCATGCAAACACAAAACAGAACTAAAGAAACAGACGGATTCCTGCCCATTAAAAGCATTGGAGGACACACCTCGCTGCATACTTCTGTTTAGTTTTTGGTTGCTCTTATAGGCTACAGTGTTAGACTAGTACTGGAATTAGAGAGTGCATAATTATAATTATATACATTATATAGTAACCTTCCATTATTCTAAACTGGTTTGTCAAACTTTCAAAAAGGCGGGTTTAATTTTGTTCAACCATATTTGGGTTACGGATAATTGTTGGCAGTCTTCAGTCTCGTAAGACTGTTATGGAGCAGCGCTCTAGGTGTATATTCTGGGACAGAGGGCACAGATGAAGTCTGACGCTGGTCTGTCTGCCCGGTCTGTAGCCTTTCTCCTCATTCTCTTTGCCTCGTGCTGCTGAGCAAGTGTCTCTTCGAACTCGGAGAGACCTTTCTTGCACATGTCTTTGAAACTTAGCTGTGGTCTGCCTGTGGGACGTTTTTCCATGCACAAGTTTACGGATGATATATCGAATGAATTTTGTTGGGAAATATTTTCAATTTGTTTTCTGATTTACACTTCTGATATGGATAGCAGTAGTTTCGTCTGCGCTTACTCTGTGATATACAGAAGAGGAAAGGAGAGCCAGGAAGGATATTCAGTTTATAAATATAAAGGCGTGATCTCATTTGATTGTTAGCAAATTTGGTTGCTTTGAATAGGTTTCTTATGATCGCCCAAGGTCAAAAACTCACATGAATGCGTGGTGCGTGAGCGCGCACACACACCAACACACACACACACACACACACACACACACACACACACACACACACACACACACCACAACACACCTACCCCC
Source organism: Stramonita haemastoma (assembly GCA_030674155.1). NCBI lineage: Eukaryota > Metazoa > Mollusca > Gastropoda > Neogastropoda > Muricidae > Stramonita > Stramonita haemastoma. The sequence continues at coordinate 48,035,928 of CM060323.1, forward strand.
CCCCCCCCCACACACACCCCCATCACCCTCCCCCCCCCCCCCCCCCCACACACACACACACGTACGTACAGAGTGGCCTCAGCCCTGATTCCCCATCACTCTGTGTACGTCACTCTCTCCGCCTCTCTCTCTCTCTGGCCCCCTTCACGCGCTGACGCTTTCAATCAGCGCCTGCCTAACGACGGACAGCCATGACAGGAATGCACTTTTTAGTGCAGGGCACACCACCACTAAGTTTACGCGCTGCTCTCTTTATGCCAGACAATGCCTCTCTTTCTTTGCCATTTGTCTTTGGCAGTATCTCTCTCTCTCTCTCTCTCTCTCTCTCTCTCTCTCTCTCTCTCTCTCTCTCTCTCTCTCTCTCTCTCTCTCTCTCTCTCTCTCTCTCTCTCTCTCTCTCTCTTTCCTGACAGCAGTCTCTCTCTCTCTCTCTCTCTCTCTCTCTCTCTCTCTCCTCTCTCTCTCTCTCTCCTCTCTCTCTCTCTCTCTCTCTCTCTCTTCTTCCCTCTCTTTCAAGTGAGCCAGACCAAGATATTATCAGGAAAATCTGCTGAGACGGCGACATGTTTTCTTCAGAATTCCAAGCTTTGCTACGCTTCGTTTCCTTCTTTTCTCTCCCTCTTATCCTATAGAATGATAACTTTCTCAATATTTTTTTTGTTGCTGTTCTTTCCTTCTTCTTTTAAAAGATGTGTGTTTGTGCATTGATTCTTCCAGAAGCATTGTGTAATTAATCATATACGAAAGGCAGCGCCAAGGAAAAAGTAACTATGTATTTCAAGGTTCAGGTGGCTGTAAGTGGTTCAGAGGAAGTGGAGTTCTAAGCATACAGAACTGTTATTTTATTGATCGACAAAATTGGCATACTTTTTTGTTTACAGTGGATTTTCTTGTTTAAAGAAACAACATAACATATTCCTGTCTATTAAGACCAAATTATATATTCCTACCGAAACGCAGAATTAAAGCAACATATTTTGACCCCCCACTCCACCCCGCCCCACCCCAAACAGAATCAAAATGACATAAAAACAACAACAACCGAATCACATTATTCTTGCCTAAAAACAGATTAACAGATTTCTGCCCTCTCCCCCTCTCGCCCCCCTCCCAATCCTACATGTAAGATTGGAGTTACTGTTCTCCCAGATGTGTCAGAGACAGACCCTTTCACCCCTTTGTTTACCATACGCCACATGTGTGCTGAACACTGATCTGAGATGACAGTCCTATTTCAAAGTCTAGCTTCTGGACCACCGCTTGCTTATAGAGTCCCATAGGTAAAAAACGAAACAAAAACAAAAACAAAAGCTTCAGGCGGCAACGGACCTACAGACCTCCTGCTTTCTGTCTGGCCTTGTTCATCTTTCACACACCAAAGCACTTGTCAGAACTCGGGAAACATTTTTTTTGCCCCAGGAGCCTATGACAGAACTGACACTGGTTCCAGCAACATTCTAAGAGTCCAAAAGATCAACTTGTCAGTCAGATTTCATCCGCAAGTACCGAGCTTCTGAAAGCACAAAAAGGCACCTCGACACTATTTCCGAAACTCCTTGCTTCCAAACACACGTTTCATGATGGCGTCTGCGAAAATGAACGTGTCACAGCAATAAGCAGCGAAAGCAGGAACGAGGACTCTGTGACTTGCAAAACATGCATACAAGCATGCTGGCAGCTCGCTAACCTTATGTGTTGGCGAACAGCTGTGGCCACGGTGTTGGCTGATGTGAATGGCAGAGGCCTTGTCCGTCTGTCAGCATGCAGACGCCACTTCGCCCAAGGGAGAGAGAGAGAGAGAAATAAAAAGAAAACCTCGAAAATGAACTCAGTTTGCACTTTAGTCGTCCATTTATGAACTCTGTTGGCAGTGACCTTGGAGATTAAAAACAACAACACCCCCACCCACCCCTCTCAAACCTGGAGGCGGAACAGACAGTCTGTAGGTGCTGAAGAGGTCAAGAATGCCGAATATGGACGGGTCCTTACAAACGACCTTGAAGAACTCCCAAACCCTTGCTGAGAGAGATGCTAACTAGTCTCGACGTTCAGCTTGTCAGTCTCGTCTGATGTTTCACTTCCAACATGACATCTGACCACTCAGAGAACAATGGAGACCATTTTCAGGATAAGAGGAAAGTATCTGGTGAGAAAAAGCCTACTCAGTTCAAATCATCGTCTCAAAGAATATGTAACGAAAAAGCATACTCAGTTCAAATCATCGTCTGAAAGAATATCTTAAGATTGCGTTCTCTGGAATACACAGAGGAAAGAAGAGGGGTGGCCAGGACTATTGTGGATTACAGATAGCATGTACTACGCTACTCCTGCTGTAGAGTGACTTTCGTAAGTGTGTGTGTGTGTGTGTGTGTGTGTGTGTGTGTGTGTGTGTGTGTGTGTGTGTGTGTGTGTGTGTGTGTGTGTGTGTGTGTGTGCGTGCGTGCGTGCGTGCGTGTGAATGAGAGAGAGAGAGAGTACAGGCACACATACACATGTACACCCCTGCCAGCCACACACACCCACGCGCGCGCACGCGCACACACACACACACATACATATACACACGCACGCACGCACGCACGCACACACACACACACCACGCACGCACCACACACACACACACTCACACACACACACACACACCACACACACACACACACACACACACACACACACACACACACACAGACACACACACACAGGCGTAATGGTTAATTAAACGACATCACCGAAGTAGAACAAACCAAGAAAGATGAAAGAAAGTACTTTTGTATTAGGAGACAACAGTCACATTCATCAAAAAATATTTCCGAAATTGTGGGCTATACTACAAAAGATGAGTCACAAACATACAACACACGCACGCACACACACACACACACACACACACACACACACACACACACACACACACACACACACACACACACACACACACACACGCGCGCGCGCGCGCGCGCGCGCGCGAACGCACACACACACACACACAGATAAAAGAACCCGGTCACAGACATAGATCATGCGCTGTATGTCACCATTCTTGCACCACGCGATCACACCACCGTATAATTAGTTGCCACCCTCCCCCCCTACCCCCCTCTTTCACCAGACTGCTACTGTCAGTCAACCGTCACGACCATCACGTAAACTTGTCAACCTATCAGGTTGCTATGGAAACCAGCAGACATACAGCCACCTTGGTATGAAGTGGCAGAGACTAAAGCGAAAGATGGCAAGAGTTACGTACGTCTTAGTTTGAAGATGACGTTATTGGATGTATCTTTTTTATTCCTTCCTGGCAGGTTTGGGAACATCATCAAAGAATGATGACAGAATCAGTGGGATGGGATGAAGTTATATACAGCATGCAGTTTTTTGTAGTTTATATCAGCAGTTTGGTTTGCTTGGCCGAGAAATGTTCTTTAATTTTTTTTTTATTCTGTGTTTGTCTGTGTGCACTGGCACTCTTATACATAGCACAAGTCGAATGAATACACATACATACACATACTCACGCATACACATGCGAGCGCGCAAACACACACACACACACACTCACGCACGCACGCACGCACGCACATACACACACACAAGCGCATGCAGATTTTGGGTACATTGCACTTGTCTGCGTGGGCACACACACACACGCTCACACACATAGCACGGACATGCATGAGTGGAGAGAGAGAGAGAGAGAGAGAGAGAGAGAGAGAGAGAGAGAGAGAGAGAGACAGAGACAGAGACAGAGACAGACAGACAGACAGACAGATAGACAGACCAGACAGATAGACAGACAGAGGACAGACAAGTAGAGAGTTCACGCAGTGTTCTGTTATGCAATTTTCTGATAATGATCTTCTCAAAAAATCTCCACCAGCCTGTGTCATTCAAGATATAAAAAAAACCCACAAAGAATTTTCATTAATTAACATAGAAAAAAAAAGAGACAAGCCAAAAAACAAAATCCAGACACATTACCAAAGTGCTGACGCAGCAGCTTGTAATGCCTGGGAAAAATTCTGCGGGGCTGGAAGGGTATTTCCACCATTTCTCGTAGAGAGAAGACAAATAGCACAGAAACCCAGCATATGAACCTTCCTCCATGAAGTTCAACCCCCATATGTCACTTCCGGCAAGGGGAACAGTCACCAGGCAATGGAGAGGAGAAAACGGAAGTTACGTCTGCATCCACTTCAGCCTTCCAGTTGTGTTTTCAAAAAGAAAAAAAAAAAGAAAAAAAAAAAAGCATTCCATTTAGAAGATACACAATCTTTTGTTTGCAGAGAGAATAGCAGTAAGGCTTTGGAAGTAGGGTCATTTCAAAGAAGCAGACTACAGGCAAAACAAAATATAGGGATATTTTCTAAACACAGACTATGACTGGAACCCACCAAAATTTTAAAGGCAGCAGGAATAGAGCAACCATAAGTTACCAAACCAGAAATCTAACAATTCAGACAACTCCCAGGTACTCCAAAAAATAAGAAAAAAAAGGAGAAGAAAAAAATCAACAAAAATAACCCCCCTTTACCAAAACCTGGACAAAACAACGCAAACAAACGAAAAACCCCCAACCAAACATAAAACAATAAGCCTCCCAAACCCAAACAAACAAAAGAACCAAGCAGACCTGAAACAAAGCTGGGTAACGATAGGCTGTAAGTGCATATCCACTGTCAGCTTAAAATATGAATCATGAATGTAAGCATGTCCCACAATGCAAAATGCACCCACCATAGATTTGAATTGATACGTTTCAACAATACTTATACAACATCAATACTCTTTGAGTTGTTGTATAAAGACTACTTAGGATTCAGCTAGATTTATAAATGAAGTGATAGATTGTTTCTGATTGTGCTCGAATCATAAATGATTTCATGGATCATATTACATAATATTCTTTTTGGTAGTGCCTATGTATATGCTTTTTCTCATATTTCGTAAATGCAGATGAGCTGAAAGCACACTTTTTTTTTTTAGCCATTTGTAGCTCCGACTTAATCCCTGATTATATAAATCATCAACCCTGGATTTGCTAGTGTAGTTGTGGGCAGATCTATAGAGAAGGAAAACTGACATGTAAAGAAACTTAGTGTGAGGAAGATTCCATACACACTACTCCACACCGGCCAAGAGATAAGTCAACCGTGACTTGACCAAATGCATAATCCAATGGATTCATGGAGCCTGGAATACCCTGTATGCTAGGTAGATATGTTAATGTTCTATCAACTCGCAGAACGTTGAGGTGATTTTCAGTATCTTTAAGACACATACTGACTGATTTTTACTTTTTGCCAGCTGTAATGCAGCTTAGCCCTTACATTCCTCCACAATTTTTGCCTTTCATCCACAACACAGTTCGAGATAGGAGCGTCGTCCTTTAGTTTGTCTTCCGGAGTTTCTCCCCACACATTGTGCTGTATTGTATTGTATTGTATTGTATTGTATTGTATTACATTATATTGTATTGTATTGTATTATATTATATTGTATTGTATTGTATTGTATCGTATCGTATTGTATTGTATTGTATTGTATCGCATTGTATCGTATCGTATTGTATTGTAGTAAGCATTGTCAGTATCGAAAGACTATGGAATTGCGCTCCAGGCTCCAGAACGCTGTCATATACAACCCCGAATCGCCTGGGAACTCCCTCCCTAATCGTTCCTCAAGGATGGTGTCTAAACACGACACCTGTATGCATGTTCTTTTCTTTTTCTTTTGTATTGTAGTATATTGTATCATATATCACCATTCTGTATTTCATAGCGCTGAAGACACAATCGATTCTTCTACTTTCCTGCTGAGATTGCAAGTCTCCGTCAAAGCAGTCCCATACGTTTTTCCCCCCTCTCTCCAAACATACATCATTATCCCACACACATCATTCCCTACCTGGACTACAGAGTTTTTTTCTCCTTTGTTCCCCAGCTAATGTGTTGCCGTGGTCTCTTTTACGAGCGTGGTTGGTTAGCTTTTACAGCAGGCAGACATCCATTTTTCTCTCTCCTCCTGACTCTGTGGCTGCTGTCTTCTGAGGATTGCTGGCCATGTCTGATGTGTTGGAGATAATGACAACATTCTCCCTCCTCTCCTCTTGTCTTTTCCCATTAGCCGGGCTGTCTGGCCCAATCGCCAAGTGTTCCACGGGTTCTGTAGGGGGTACTTC
>CM060323.1:48049605-48066206 GCA_030674155.1 Stramonita haemastoma
AACATATCACAGCAAAATTCAGACTAGTATATCTGATTTGAATGTCCATCGTTTAAGATATAGAACCCATATGATCATGATTTGTTATGTCCGTTATGCAATGTGTCACAAGAAGATGAAGTCCACTTTGTTCTTTGCTGTCAACAATTACATGAGCTTAGAGTGAAACTTATTCCACCAAAGTATTATAGGAAACCTGCTTGTTAAATTGATTTTATTGTGTCTTGTACAAACACTGAGTTATACAGAACTTTTCTTTATTTTTGTACAAGCTTTCAAGCTTAGAGAAATAATCACTTCGTGAAGTAATGTACAATTTAATGACTCTGCGTCTTTCTCTTTCTCTCTCATTCTCATCCCTCAAAAAGAACAAGAGTGTACAGGAGAGAGAGATAGAGATAGATAGACAGACAGACAGACAGACAGACACAGACACAGACAGACAGACAGACAGACAGACACACACACACCACACACAAACAGACGGGCAGACAGACAAACGGACAAAGACAAGAAGTAGAGATGGAATGCACGGAAAATCAATATCAATGTTGATTCATAACCACTTTTTTTTATTTAAAAAGGCAAGAGACGTTGAAGAGCAACATGAGCACACACTCCATTCCAGCAATGCACACACACCGCTGACTCGGTTATCTGTGTGGAAGTGTGTGGTGCAAGGCGATGCTTTGTGCGGGATGGTTACACTAACTTGTCCTCTCACTCTTTACCTCGGGCTTTTGTCATTGTATCCATCACGACCCTGCCATATACAGACACACCCAGTCTCCTTCTGTTGTGCCATGCCCAGCTAGTAGTATTGTCAACGTGGATCCCACACGTACACGCGAGGCCACGATGAGAGGAAACTCTGCCCTGCTTGTTCATTTTGATGACTTAAGCTGGTGCCATACTCAGGTTTCTGGTTAGGAATGACATCACCTTTTGGTACCAACTGAACTATGTTGTCAGTAGTTCTAGTTTTGTCACGGAGGTAGATCACAGCTGTCGTCAGTTTCCCCACTTTCAGCTCCTCTAAGCTGCTAATTAATCCATCCCATCCAGCTTATGTGAGGCTAGCTGGTGCTGTTTTTAATAAGTAGGAATTGACCACACTTGGACTAGGTAGAAGGAAAGGGTTTGCTAAATTCAGCACTCTGGATTGAGTGATGTTGGATTTGTGCACTGTGAGACAAGACTTTCTGCCATCCACCGTGTTATTCTGTTATATGTTCCCAAAGAGACAGTTTCCGTGTTGAATTTTCTCCTAGAACTTTCACCACCATTGTTAAGTCTATTACAGTAGAATTTGTGAGTCGTGGAAGAGTAGGTGTAATTAAAGTTACTTTGACTCCATTACCAGGCTAGAAAAGTAACTTAAGTATAACAAACTCTCAATCAACTTGCACCGTTTTTCTAGGCCAAGCATTATTCGTGTAGGAGAGAGTAATCTGCCAGAGTAGGCTTCCTTTTAACGCTATTTCTAAATTCCTTTTTGCAGTCAAATATTGAAATCAGTATGCTTTGTCACCGGTATCTTCAGTGTTTAACGGCACCTGTCAAGTGTTTGTTTCCTCAGATAATTGGCGGTTCAGTGAGTGTGCAGTTGAAAATGGCTGACAATGGTCGTATAATGTAGTCATTCAGTTATAATGGGTAACAATGGTCCTATAATGTTTTCATTCAGCCCATGGAGTTTCCATTTCTTCCTCGTGGGAGACGACTGTTTGCATGTTCAGCTGGAAATGAGCGTGGCTATAAAGACTTTATTTGTACCACGCTATTTTCTCTCTCTCTCTCTCTCTCTCTCTCTCTCTCTCTCTCTCTCTCTCTCTCTCTCTCTCTCTCTCTCTCTCTTTAAGTAATACTTACTCTGTAACCCTTGAAAATAAAGAGTATTCATTCATTCATTCATTCCCTCTGTGCCACTTTGTGTGTGTGTGTGTGTGTGTGTGTGTGTGTGTGTGTGTGTGTGTGTGTGTGCACGGGGTGTGTGTGCCTGAGAGAGAGAGAGAGAGAGAGAGAGAGAGGAGAGAGAGAGAGAGAGAGAGAGAGAGAGAGAGAGAGAGACTTGCGAACGTGCTTGTGTCTTTATTTGAATGCAAGCCTTCTTTGGCAAGGGCTAGACTATACCACGTCTACCCGCCTATCCCCTTTCAAAACGCTGATTCATTTTCACACCCCGACATGCTCGTTTATCATCTGTTATTGTCCCTTAATGGCTGATAAATGGCGTGACAAACACAATTAAAGACCAGGCATTCATACTCCCTTCCCACAACCTTTTACCACCTTGAATCACAGATAATACACAGTGTAAAGACGGGAGTTCATATTCTTTTTTCAACACAGCCGTTCAGGATATAAACGAGACACCAGCTAGTAGAACAGCATTCAACATGAATACAGACATGCGTTCCTGTGCTGATCTGTCATACAGCCAACAGCGAGAAGATCCACTTGATCACGATTCTAAAACTTGATATTTATCTAGCTAGACCCCACCACAAACCCTATGCAAAGCTTGAAGCAGAACCAGCGGCCATGTTTATACTCCCTTGCTGAGTTTACTGACAATAAAGACAAAATTTGATTTTAAACTAGTTCAGTGAAGACACAAAATTGTTTTCTTTTCTGTCTTTCTCCTTATATATCTGTCTTTTTGTATCTTCCTTCTTTTTTTTTGTTCTTTAAAATTAGATTTTTTTCTTCACCTTCACCTGTCCCGTAGTCCCGCGGACCGTGAGGGACCACGTAGATTTTGCAACCAGCTTCCTCCACTTTATCTACACTCTACCAAAGCCTAAGCAAAACTTGAAGCAGAGCCGCCGCCATGTTTGTATTCCCTTGCTGAGCTTATTTAGAGTAAAAGACCAGATTTGTGCAGACACAAACCTGTTTTTCTTTCTTTTATTCCCCTTCCTTTCCTGTGTTTGTGTCTGTCTTTGCATTTCTTCCTCTTTCTTATTCTTCTTTCGGAATTGTTTGTTTCTCTTTCTTGTCCAGTTTGCCCTTCTCATGCATTAAAATCTGGGATGAGAATGGATAGAAGAAAAGGTGTTGACTCCTGGAAGACTCTCACCCCAAAACGCTAGCATGCACTTTGTATTGTGTGTGAAATTTGCCTCTGTGTTCAACTGATCACATCGCTTTGCCACACTTTTCCTTTCTTTCATCCAGGTCTGCAGGTTTTCTGTTGCCCTTGTGTGCAGAGTTTCCTTGCTTCACTCTATGCCCTCATCTCTTCTCTCCCGCTCTTTCCTCTCTCTTCATCCGTCCTGCTCTTCTCTATGCCTTATACATAGATATATTAGATAGTATATATATATATATATATTAATATAGAGAGAGAGAGAGAGAGAGAGAGAGAGAGAGAGAGAGAGAGAGAGAGAGAGATTCACACTCATAGTCATTTGCCCAGCCTGACTCCTTTACTGAGAGCTGAAGAAGTAGCACAGTGCACTATGGGTTTGGAGAAGACTCACAGAGACAGGAAAGGGGCGCGAGAGATTGATTAAGTGAAGATGCCTTGATAAAATTGTCAAGGTCTGTTTTTCGTTTGTCTGCCTCACCCTCCCCCCCCACCCCACACGCGCGCACACACCACACCCCACAACACAGCACAACACACAACATTCACACAGGCGCAAGAGCTCACTGTATTGCACAATGCATAATTATAGAAGCATCTTGAACAACTTTTGTCTGAATTTTTGCCAGGACCAGATGTAAACACCCTGTCGAGCCTTCTGTCTAAGTGACTGTGCAACATACACACACCACACCCACACACACACACGACATTTGTAGTTAATGTGGTTACTGATGAAGGTGGTTTTTGTACTTCTATCGATGGGGCTTGATAAAAAACAAATCAAACATAGCATTGCTTATTCAATGCACCATGGAAATGAAAATTTGACTTTTTACACACACACTACACACGCTGCGTGTGTATAATATTGTTATGTGTTGTGTTTGTGTGTGTGTGTGTGTGCCTGTCTGTCTGTCTGTTTGTCTCCTCTGTCTCTTTGTTAGACTGTGACTCCTACGAGACTAAACATCTCCTCTCTCTCTCTCTCTCTCTCTCTCTCTCTCTCTCTCCCTCCTCTCTCCCTCCCCCCCCCCCCCTCTCTGTCTGTCTGTCTGTCTTTCTCTCTAGACACATTGACCAAGTTACACCAGACCAAACTATCCCCACTCATTCAGTCAAGCACAATGCACTGTATTATACCCACCCTTGTCCCAGAAATGGACTAGTCGTCAACTGGTGTGGGCGGGCCTGATTCCTGTGGTGCTGGGTTGGCAGAATGGGAGAAAAAAGAATGGGAGGGAGGGAGGGAGGGTTGGTTTTGCGGATGACTTGTCTCATCAGAATGTCCCTTTCTTGTGAAGGAAGAACTCTGACAAGTGCACACAGTGGGTAGGGAGGGAGGGCTTGGGGGTCAGAGCGTGTGGAGCTTGCGGCACACTGCAGGACAATGTTGATGTAAGGAAGCAGTACAGTACAGTACAGTACAGCAGAGGAGACTAATAAGGAGAAAGTGGGAGAGTAAGGACAACGACAGACTTTTTGACTCGGACTGAAGTTTGTTTGTTGGTTTTTATTTTGCATGGACTGACTCTTGCTGACCTTTGCAGAAAAAAAAAAGAAACAGGTGTGTGCTGTTCTTGCAAATAAAAGGTCTTTCTGCTCAAAGGTACACAGATACACAGAGAGGTACAGACAGACAGACAAATAGACATATAGACAAACGTGCACATACAGACATGTATGCACACCCACATTCCCCCCCCCCCCCAACCCGCCCCCCCCACCAGACGAACACACACACACACGAGCACGCGCGCGCGCACGCACGCACGCACTCACGCACGCACACACACACACACACAAACACACACACACACTGCTATGTGAGCTATGTCTGAAGCTTAAACTGATCTGGGTAATGTTGATGGCTTTTTATGTCCCCTTCCTAGTCCTGTCTTCAGAGTTTGTCTCCTCTTGGCAGTGGTCTACTTTTTCGCGTATGATTATATAGATAAACGCATGAGTGAATAAATAAAAAAAAGAAGAAAACATTTAGAAATGTTTCTATTCTGCCACCACTTTCTTTCTTTTTGGATGCAGTCCTAAAACCTAAGCGTGACTCGTTTGGTGGTATAAATCAGCTGACAAACCTCTTCCAATGAAAAGGACTCCTTAACTTCATAGTTGCCAGTATATGTAGCTATGTACTCAAACCACCATGGCTCAGACTGTCTTCCGCTACCAAAGAAGGAAACGGCTTGTGGAAACTCAAATGGAGGAAACAAACGGAACAAATAACCAACCCAACCCTTTTTCAACGTACTGTTTTAGTAAAAACGAAATTTTATATAGAAAGTCGCACATATTCACATATACAAACGTACACAAACTAGCTAATAGCTAATAGTCGGCTGAACATCAAAGATTAGGTTCAGGTTTTACATTATACAGGTTGTAGACGTGCATGGTGGTAATGATGATGCTGATGCTGATGATGCTGATGGTGCTGCTGCAGATGCTGCTGCTGCTGCTGCTGTTGCTGCTGCTGCTGCTGCTGCTGATGATGACGATGATGATGATGATGATTATGCTGATGATGACGATGCTGCTAGCTGCTGCTGCTGCTGCTGATGATGATGATGATGATTATGTGATGATGACGATGCTGCTGCTGCTGCTGCTGCTGCTGCTGCTGCTGCTGTGCTGATGACGATGATGATGCTGATGATGCTGACAATGATGTGTGTGTGTGCAGAGATCGTCAGGTGTGATCTGAACGGCGTGTCGTACCGGCCTGGAGACACAGTCAGGGTGGACAACTGCAATGAATGGTCAGCTCTCTCTCTCTCTCTCCCTCTCTCCTCCCTCTCTTCTCTCTCTCTCTCTCTCTCTCTCTCTCTCTCTCTCTCTCTCTCTCTCTCTCTCCTCTCTCTCTCTCTCTCTCTCTCTCTCTCTCTCCTCGCGTACTTTCCTTCGTCTTGTAGATATCTTTAGCAACGGTCACTCAGACCTTTAACTATATACACGGGAGCTGGTGTGTGTGTGTGGTGCGTGGTGCGTGCGTGCATGTGTGTGCGTGCGTGTGTGTGTGTGTATAGGTGTAGGTGTGTGTGTAGTGTGTGTGTAGGTGCGTGCGTGCGTGCGTGTGTGTGTGGTGTGTGTGTATGTGTGTGTGTGAGTGTGTGTGTGTGTGTGTGTGCGCGCACATTCGTGAGTGCGTGCGTGCGTGCGTGCATGTGTGAATATCGCCGTACTTTCTTTCCATCTTGTAGATATGTAACGATCACTCACGCCCTTTGCTATACACCAGGGGACTTGATGTAAAAAACAAACAAACACATAAGTGCTTATTACATTATCCTCGAAATAAAAAAATCAAAAAAAATCGGCTAGCTGTTCTGCTGATGAAAAAATTGAGTGACCCAACAACTCATTTTGTCGATGTATTAACCTATTTCTGAAAGTGTCTTGGAGATGTGTCTCCTTCCTTCCCTCCCTCCTCTATGTCTTCTGGCACTGTCTTGGCTTTAGAAGCTGAGCTGCCATGGCCTGAGTGCCGGAATTCCAACACATGCAGCAAGACATTGGGGAAGAAACTTTACCTCCACACTTCCCCGCAGTAATGGCACGTGCAGCCTAATTGACATTGCTAACGCCTGTGTATAAGTGTGTGTGTGTGTGTGTGTGTGTGTGTGTTGTGTGTGTGTGTGTGTGTGTGTGTTGTGTTGTGTGTGTGTGTGTGTGTGTGTGTGTGTGTGTGGTGTTGTGTGTGTGTGTGTTGGTGTTGTGTTGTGTTGTGTGTTTGTTGGTTGTGTTGTGTTGTGTTGTGTTTGTGTACGTGTGTGTTGTGTTTGTGTAGTGTGTGTGTGTTGTGTTGTGTGTGTGTGTGTGTTGTGTGTGTGTGTGTGTGGCGTTGTGTTGCGTGTGTGTGTGTGTAAGTGTGTGTGTGTTGTTGTGTGTTTGTGTTGTGTTGTGTTGTGTGTGTGTGTGTGTGAGTGTGTGTGTGTGTGTGCTTACGCACATTCACATGTGTATGTGTGTGTGTGCGCGCTCGCGTGTGTGTGCGTGTGTGTGTGTGTGTGTGTGTTTTCTGTGCGTGTGTGTAAAAACAAGATGCCAGAGCAAGCAGAAGCAGGTTAACAAACACTTGGCTCTGTTCTCCAAACACAAGTCTCTTTTTGGCGCATACCCCCCCCCCCCCCTCTTCCCCTCCCACCATATTTACCCCGGCGCATCATATGAAACGGCCCAGTGTCACCTTACTGCTTGTCTAGTGCACGGGGAACGTGCCAATAGGAACACCGCTTTCAAAACTGCGACAAATATTATAAAAATAAAGTGAAGAAATAAAGTACAAGAAGAACGTGCCGATAGGAACACCGCTTTGATAGACTACAGCAAATTACGAAATAAAACGAAGAAATAAAGTACACGAAGAACTTGCCAATAGGAACACCGCTTGGATAGACTTCGGCAAATGACAAACTAAAACGAAGAAATAAAGTACACGAAGAACGTGCCAATAGGAAACACCGCTATGAAAGACAAAGTAAGAAATAAAGTCAGGTAAAGAAGTCGAAAGGACTTTTCTTTTCAAGTAAAAAGGGACCCCTTTTTGCGTGACTGTTTACCTAAGTGACATGTTGCTTTGTCAGGAAATATTGACGTTTTAGGTGTATTGGGTGTCTGTCTGTCTGTGTCTGTCTGTCTGTGTCTCTGTCTTTCTGTCTGTGTGTTTAGTTTCTCTCTCTGTGTGTCTCTCTCTGTCTCTTTCTGTCTCTGTCTCTCTCTGTGTGTCTCTGTGACATTTTTTCCCCTCAGAATAGATATTTGTGTGTCTATTGTTGTTGTCTCCAATTTAACGTCTGTTCATACTCAGTGATATTAGACGGTGTCTACCCGTCTGTCAGTCTCTCTCATTACTAAAAGAGGCATTTTCTTGAAGACTGTCTGTCTGTCTCAGTCTCAGTTTTCTCTCTGTCTTACTTTCCCGATAACTTATACTCACCCAATCATCTCCCACCCCTCCCTAGAACTCCGCCCGTACACACACGGCATGCTTGAAAAAAAAAAAATTATTTTGGGCGAAGAGTTCCTACATAACCCTTTTTCAGGGGAAGAAACAACATCAATAATATGGTAGCTCAGCACACATAGGATTCAAACCAACAGTCCAGGTCTTTACAATCTATATACCTACTCATTTTCGCTAATTTCTTCATTGATCTATAGTTTTTCGTAATGTGTTATTTATTCATTGGCTCGTCTTTTACAGTCGGTTTGTTTGTGTTTCAGCTCGTGTAAGCTGGAGCCGGGACGGGATGCGGTGTTTGGCATGCAGTGTACAGACGAAGTGTGTCTGATCCGGCCTGAGTTGATTGAGGCCATCAATGATGGACCCTACACGTAAGTCCCTTCACTTCTGTCAGCTGAACTGGCCAGTTTTTGTCAGCCTGATGCTGAAAGTCTTGAACAGACTAAAACTATGATACGCATTGAAGAGGATTGCTAAGAAGAAGAAGAAGAAGAAGAAGAAGAAGGAGGAGGAGGAGGAGGAGGGGAGGAGGGAAGGAGGAGAGAAGAAGAAGAAGAAGAAGAAGAAGAAAAGAAGAAGAAGAAGAAGAAGAGAAGAAGAAGAAGAAGAAAACAACAACAACAACAACAAACAACCAACAACAAGACAAATACCTAGATGTTGTAGTCTTGCTATGTTATTCTTGTAAGTCGTTTTTAATTGATAACCCTTAGACTTAATCTTTCACATATGTCACGTTGTATGATTTTCCACAATATTCATGAAATATCCTTGTTGTTGTTGTCGCTGTTTTACTAGTACCATATTGTTTTTAATTTTGCTTTTCTTCTGTGATGTTGTAAATGAGCTTATCTGCCTTGCGACTTGCGCGCTGTAGGAGCATCCAGACACTTAGACACAAAGCCTGCTTGTGGATTCGAGATATACATGTATACAGGTATGCATTGCAACAGGCTGCACATGTATTCGCCAGTCCTGGTGTTCACAACATCGTCTGTCTGATTGTCAGAGCAAATTAGCGCAGGTGTAACTCCACATAACTGAAAAAAAGTGTCAAGACTGCCTTGATAAATGACATGGGGGATGCATGTAGAGGACACTAGACATACATGAGATAGCGATGAAGTAATGACAAAAAGCAGAAAAAGAGAGCGGCTGAAGAGGTATAAAAAAGGTTTTAGTGCAGAAATTCCAGAACGTGCACTTATTTACAAAACCAATTAAGTCATCAGCATCTTTACCATACCATCCGTTCTCCTGTTGTTCAAAGACCAGGATCTTTTGTTGTTATTTTTTTTGGGGGGAAGGGGGGTTGTTTGTTTGTTTGTTTTTACAAATAGAGACCCCCCAAAGCGTCGGATTCTGTATGCCAATAAATGTAATAGGTGATAAAAAATATGCTGGAACTAAAACGTTAATGAACATGAGCTTAAAAACCAGCATTCTACAATTTACAACTTGCTTCGCATTTAGCCACAAAACACTGATACATGCTGATTATCATAAGACACAAGACTGCCACATAACCCAGGCCAGTCTGGGTCACCATCACACTCCCTCCAAAAACACCGTGCTGGTTCTACGTCTTGTATTGTATTGAGACATATTGCGTGATGTTGTGATGTTGCATTGCCTTACATTCCGCTGTGTCGTGCTGTTGGCGTCTATGTCTGCAAGGGAAGAAAGAGGACTAGGAGAAAGTGTGCAATGCTCTCCCTGCCAAGAATGCATCGCAACAGACCAGGCGCCATTTCTGTTCTTTTTTTTATATTGTTTTGATTGTTTGTTTATTTGTTTATACTGTTGTTGTTGTTGCTTTGTTTTGTGCCGTTTGTGCATATAAACATTTTTTTTATATACATATTGTGGTTCATTGTTTGTGCTGTTTCTGCATATGAACAGTTTGTTTTTTAACCTATTATTGTTGATTTGTTTTGTGCTGTTTGTACATATTAACCGTTTTTAAAAAACCTATTGTTGTTGCTTTGTTTGTGCTGTTTGTGCATATTAACGGTTTGTTTTTTAACCTATTGTGTTGCTTTGTTTGTGCTTTTTATGTATGATTACGACAAAATAGTCCTGGACTTACAACTCAAAGAGGCAGTTCTTTCCTACTACACAGAAAACACATAAAATGGTCACACACACACACACACACACACACACACACACACACACACACACCACACACACACACACACACACACACAACACACACAATCACACACACACACACACACACACACACACACACACACACACACACACACACACACACACAACACACACACACATTTACAAGCGTTAATTGGTCATGTAAAGTGTATTATTTATTTTTTTGGTAGCCTGTGCTAGATATTCCAAGTACTTTGAAAGAAAAATAACCTGATAGTCAAAAGATGATTTGAATTTTGTGTGTGTGTTAATCCTTAAAAGATGTGTGTGTGTGTGTGTGTGTGTGTGTGTGTGTGTGTGTGTGTGTGTGTGTGTGTGTGTGTGTGTGTGTGTGTGTGTTAGTGTTAGTGTGTGTGTGTGTGTGTGTGTGTGAGGGGGGGGAGCTTTGCTATTAATTTTTGGACCTTATCACCCAAACTTGCAGGGGGGGGGGGGGGGGGGGGGGGGGGGGGGAGCTTTGCTATTAATTTTCGGACCCTATCATCACCCTAACTAGCATGAGGGGGGGGGGGGGGGGATGAGGTAAGCTTGCTATTAATTTTCGTACCCTACCACCCAAACTATCACCTCACGCATCACCTATTCTTCTCCACTCAGATGGCAAGCCTCCAACTACTCTGCCCTGTGGGGGATGACCCTGAAGGACGGCCTACGCTACCGCCTGGGGACCTACCCTCTGGACACGGACGTGCTGAAGATGACCCCCATCAAGGTTCGGCAGGACGAGTCTCTCCCGGAGATGTTTGACGCCCGGCAGAAATGGCCCGGCCTGCTGCACCCTGTCCGAGACCAGGGCAACTGTGGATCCTCTTGGGCTTTCTCTACCACTGGTAAAGTAGGGGGGGGGGGGGGAGAGAGAGGGGGGAGAGGGGGTGGGGGAGGGATGGGGAGGGGGAGTGGGAGAGGGAGAGAAGGGGGAGATAGAATGAAAGGGAGAGAGAGGGATAGGAAGAGTGAGAGAAAGAGAGAGAGGGGGGAGAGAGGGGAGAGAGAGAGGGGGAGAGAGGGGGCAGAGAGCGAGAGAGAGAGAGAGAGAGAGAGGAGAGAGAGAGAGAGAGAGAGAGAGAGAGAAGACAGACAGACAGACAGACAGACAGACAGACAGACAGACAGACAGACAGACAGACAGACAGACAGACAGACAGACAGAGAGAACACCACGTAGACTACAGTAAAACGTCTGAGCCTGTAAGCTAATAGCTAAAAACATACATTCATAAAACTGCAACATCTTTAAAACCTTTCCTGTTGTGTTGTTCCCCCCCCCCCCCCCCCCTTCTAGCCACGGCCTCAGACCGGCTGTCCATAGAGTCAGAGGGGGCCATCGTGGAAGAGTTGTCTGCCCAGCACATGCTCAACTGTGACACGGACGGTCAGGACGCCTGCACTGGAGGCCACGTGGACAGGGCCTGGTACTTCCTCAGGAAGTTCGGGTATGTATCAGTTTGGTTGGTGCTGGCTGACGTGACCTGTGAAATATTTAACAAGACTGGACTGGGCTTGACTTGACTTGACTGGTCTGGTCTGGACTGGATTGTACTGGATTGGACTGGTCTGGATTGGTCTGGTCTGGTGGTCTGGATTGGTCTGGTTGGTCTGGTCTGGTCTGGTCTGGATTGGTCTGGTCTGGTCTGGATTGGACTGGTCTGGATTGGACTGGAGTAGACATGACTGGACTGGACTGGACTGATCTTGACTTCTCCTTTAACTATTCGAGGCACTGTACTGAGCTCAAGTTTTCAGGCAACGTGTCTTAACCGCAGCTGGCTTATTCTACGACTGGTGGATGGAGTTTGGGCGTGTGTGCAAGATGCTCTGCATGCGTTTGTAAAAAGGACTTTGCTTTATTGTCTCACCGGAAGAACTTTCACTAGATTGAAGTCATCATGGTAGGGTAAAATCCCCCTGAAGGGGCACTCCAGCTTACTCTCAAAGCTGTGCTGTCAGTTGCCATCAAGTCATGACTTTGACCTTTACATTCATCCACATTCAAATTCTTTTATTTCCAGGATAATGAATAAGCATACACGTTCACACCACGAGGCTATCCCACCCTCATTTGTACATGACATCTGGTTGACTCAGTTCCTCTGATGACCAGTATTTCAGAAGTCTGTCCTCTGGAACAGAAATATTCGAAAAGAGGTTAAGTTTTTTTGTTTTTTTAAAAAAATTCTTTTACAACCTGTTATCTCGATTCAAACACTCTCGCTGGATCTTTTATCCTCTGACAAAGCATTTCATTTTATTATATTTTATTTTATTGTAGTTCGTTCTAGTTTATTTCATTATATTGTATTTCATTTCATTGTATTACATTGTCTTGTATTTCATTTTGGTTTATTTTCTTTTCTTGTATTTCATTTTCTGGTATTTCATTTTCCTGTATTTCATTTTCTTGTATTTCATTTGATAGTATTCATGTTCTGGTATGTCCCCCTGTGTTGACCAGCGTGGTGACGGAGGCGTGTTACCCGTACAGCAGCGGGAAGACCAACATGGAGGGGGACTGTGAACTGCCCGTCAGGCAGCGGGGCGGGGAGTGTCCCAGCGGAATCCGCTACAAGAAGGAGAAACGCTACAAGGCCTCGCCTCCCTACAGGATCAGACCCCTGGTGAGTCATACATACCTAGCTAGGATCAGACCCCTGGTGAGTCATAGCCAGGATCAGACCCCTGGTGAGTCATAACCAGGATCAGACCCTGGTGAGTAATACATAGCTAGGGGCCTGCATCAGACCCCTGGTGAGTCATAGGGCCTGCATTAGACCCCTGGTGAGTCATAGGGCCTTCATCAGACCCCTGGTGAGTCATAGGGCCTTCATCAGACCCCTGGTGAGTCATAGGGCCTTCATCAGACCCCTGATGAGTCATAGGGCCTGCATCAGACCCTGGTGAGTCCTAGATAGAGGCCCGCATGCTCTGATCTGGCCTCGCTGTGCTAACCTAACCCTTACTGTTTGCTGTGAGGGGTGATTTCAGGGATAACAAAAGAGTTGGTTTTGATATGTATGTAGCTGCACAGTTTTTAATCTGAGGTCTCAATTTTAACAGGGTAGTTGACAAGTTTTATGAACCGGATTGAACTGATTATGAAATGATTAGACTGGATTATAGCTTACCATCCCACAATGTCTTTGCCCAGCCGAAAGTTTATTTGGTATGATAATCGCTGTGCACTGTGCATTTATGCACAAATTTTGTTCTTTTTGTTATTTAACCTACGTGTAGTGCCTGATGTCTTATTATGTACCAGTTATGCAACGTAACTAGATGTACTGCAATGTCAGTGGAGACGTGTATAGCGCTTTTCCCTGAAGTAGCCCAAAGTACTAAGGTACAGAAACACAGATGGACCTTACTGAACTGTTGCTGTGATGTTTGTATTTTGAAAGATTCTAGTTGGTGGTGGTGATAATGGTGGTGGTGACAGTGGTGGTGATGATGGCGGTGGCATGATTTTAGGTTGGAGGTGGCTTGATTTCTGGTTGATTTTTCTCTTTTTGGCGGTGGGGGGTGGGGGTGGAGGAAGGAGCACCATCTGAGTCCCACTTTGTATGTTCCGATCCTAAAGCCAAAAATGTTAGTCGATTTTCCCTATTACTGGTAATTACCCAACGACTTTGTACGAGTTAACTCCATTTAGTCTAATGTCGTATTATACGCCATTTACTGAACACCTTGAAGTTAAAAGCACGAGTCAGTCAGGTCTATCTTAGGTAATTATCCAGTCATTAAGTTTGTTTTAGATCACTTAAGTTGTGGTTTTTAGGCTTCATAAAGTTTCATGTCGTACTATACGCCAGTTTCAAAGCGTTTGCGAAGTCTTGTCGTTTGAGTTTTGAAATTTCGCCTTTTTTTCGCCACATTTTGCTTTTTTTTCACCACATTTTGCCATTTTCAACACATTTTGCCTTTTTTCAACACAATTACCGCCACAGTTATTTTACCGCGTCAGCAACTCGCGTTGTTCTCAATCTTTCTTCTTTTGTTTTTTTTTGTAACCTACTAATACTGCCAACGGCCTTGACTTAGCAAAAGAACATGGTCCAAGTTTTGCCTGGTAATAGCGACATTGTCAAAGAATTGCAGCTGTGAAACCCTCGTCTGTTGCCTTTGATGTGTTCAAGTGTTACAGCACGCACTAACCTGCAATAATTGTTTCCTGCCGAGAGCAATTCTGCGTTAAAAGGTGTACACTTGCTACCACATGTCGGCTTAATGTCGACTCAAGACTGTCTCCTTTGTTTTTATGAAGTGTGCCTTGAGGGTTTTTCCACATTTTCTGATGATTTGGGTATGTTTTTTGTGTGCTTCTCCATTGGTGAATGTATTCGCTACATTTGTTAGAATCTTTTCCCCTGTTTTTTACAGAATAAAAAGGCAACAAAGTTAACAAACCTAAGAAACAAAACTAAAAACAAAACAAACACGGTAATAAACAAAAACCAGACCATGCAAAACACAAAGAAACCAACAAAACAAACAATAAAAACACCCAAAACAAACAAACAGGCGAAACCAAAAGAAAAGAGACAAAATCAAAACAAAACACACTTTTTCCCGACGCCCCCCAGCCCCCCTCCCCAGTCGTGTGGATCAAAGAACTTTTACTTAAATTGAAAGTTTACTTAAATTTTTTTTATCTATCTATTCTTTTATATCGAGGATAATGGAGTAAGCACTCATGTGTGGTGTTTTTTTGGTTTGTTTTTTTTACATCTAGTGTATGCAGTTTTGTTAATCTTGGCATCTGTTCCCACCTGCACACAATAGCCTACTCTTACAAAAAGCGGAACAGGATTTAACGTGTGCGCAAGATGTTCTGCATGCGTTCGCACACGGGGCCTCGGTACATAGTCTCCTCCGAAAGACTTTTGGGGAGAGTGGAGTCAGCACTGATGTTATTAACTCCAGGGGAAAATCCCCTCGAACTAGAATCGAACCCAGGTCGTCAAATTGCGAGCTTCGTGAAGTATGTCATTTTCATAATTATGAGGTAGACAACTCAGCTAAATATACAAAGAACCGTTTGGAAGAGGATGGCAGATAGTGAAGGCTGACCTGATCTTACCAGACAGCACAAAGAATTACTGAGGTGGACACAGTATAGATCCTGAAAATTATGATTCGTATTAATCTCTCAGCTACTGTAAACTACTACTACTACTACTACTACTACTACTACTAACTACTATACTACTACTACTACTACTACTACTACTACTACACTACCATCCCAACCACCACTACTACCGTTGCTGCTGCAACTCTTGCTGCCGTTAATAATATTGACACAGCTACTGATGCCACTGTTACTACTTCTACCACGCCTACTGACTACAGCTGGTGCTACAATCTGTATTACTTCAGACTGTTGCTCAGTTACAGTTAATACGAGTTGCTGTTGTTGTACCTGCTACTACATACTACTACCACTACCACTACCACTACCACTACTACTACTACTACTGCTGCTGCTGCTGCTGCTGCTGCTGCTGCTGCTAGTACTACTGCAATCACTGCTGCTGCTGCTGCTACTAGATCTACTACCACAACTGCTGGTCCTAGAATCACTGCTGCTGCTGCTGCTGCTACTACTACTACTACTACTACTACTACTACTAACTACTACTACTACTACTACTACTACTACTACTACTACTACTTCGTATGTTGTAATAAAACTAATTAATTTCAAGTCATTGTTTTAATAGAATAGTGATACTTTGGTTAAAATGATACACTTTCAATATTTGATAATTGTGCACTCAGTTTAATATCTATAACATCAAAATAAAATGCTGAGACAAAGAGAATACCACACGGAGAGAGAGAGAGAGAGAGAGAGGAGAGAGAAGGGGAGGAGAGGAGGAGGGGAGAGAGGAGAGAGAGAGGGGAGAGGAGAGCGACAGACAGACAGACAGACAGACAGCCGACAGACGCAGACAGCAGGACCAGACAGACAGACAGACAGAACAGACAGACAAGACAGAGATATTTTACAGTCAGCAGTGAGATTCAGACGTTTGCCGCCACACACAACTGACAAGCTCATTGCGTCATGTCACATTCAAACACGTATCACGTCAATCTGGATGACGTAATGTCTACATCACTGTTGGTCCTGTCACACACAGAACAACTGAAAGGCAGTAGCAGTAGCTATCGTAGCAGCAGCAACAGCGGTATAGTACTATGTGCAGTAGTAGCTATAGTAGTAGCAACAGCGGTATAGTACTAGTACAGTAGTAGCTATAGAGTAGCAAACAGTGGTAACATTAGTATCAGTATAGCTATAGTAGTAGCAACAGTGGTATAGTACTAGTAGCAGTAGTAGCTATAGTAGTAGCAACA
>CM060323.1:48066306-48068806 GCA_030674155.1 Stramonita haemastoma
GCCAAATGTTGGGGTTTTATTCAGGCACAGTAAGAGGAATGTAAATTTAGCAGAAGCAGAAGCAATGTTAGCACAACATTAACAAAAGTGTGGTAGAAGTGGTAGAGTAAAACACCTGTATTTTGTTTTAAAATTGATGGAAATTGGATACTTTACCCGAAATGGTTCAATTTTCAAACCTCTTAAAAAGTTAGAAAATCATCACTGCTTCTCTTTCCATTAGATTCTTGACAAAAAACCCAGCTCCATTCTCACTTGCACAGTTTTTTCTATTAAATTATACTATATCATATCATATCATATCATATCACACCTTTCTTTTCAATCACTATAAAAAAGTCCCCCTTTTTTCTTTCAGTTAAAAATACTTACTTTCTTCCCCGTAAACTCTCACCGAAAACAAAAACATGCACCGAATCCGATTAAAAAACAAGAAACTACCTGGTGAAATGAAAATCGCTGAAGCAGTCATTCGAATTTGCTTACGAAAGCAGACTGTTAAGTAATCCTTTCAAACGACGGTCCTCGGCAGACGAGTCATTACCGTCTGCTCCTCCACAAACCCAGACCCACACAACTCACATCGCTTACTCCGCGACCGCAAAGAAACCTAAGGCAGAAAGAATGAACACCTACGTGGGGTGCGACAGAGGAGCGCGAAAGCAAATGTAGGGAGGAGAGAGAGAGGGGGGGGAGGGGGTGAATGGGAGGGGGGAGGGATAGGAAGGAAGGAAGAAAAGAAACTAAAAGAAAGAAAAAAAAGGTTGTCATTGCTGGTGGTGGTGGTAGTGGTAGTGGTGGTGGTGGTTAAGTTTCACCATCGCCACAGCGCACAGCGCGGTTTGTGTAGACGATCGTTTCCAATGTTTAATGTGTCGTGTGGAGGAGGTCCAGGTATAGGACTACATGACGCATGGTCGTGCAGTTTGTTTTTTTTGTTTTTTTGTTTTTTTTTTTTTTCAAACAAAACTAAGCTAATTTTGTGTCATCTTATCATCTATTAAAGATTTGGGGGTGGGGGTGGGGGTGGGGTGATATTGTTGTTATTATTGTTGTTTTTGTTTTATTGTTTTTTTGCTGTTGTAGTCGGCGTTGTTATTGTTGTTGTTGTTGTTGTTGTCAAGCGTTCCCCCACATTAAGCACCCTGGGATGTCACCCAGAACATGCACTCTAGCTCACTCATCACACCTGGCAATCACTGTGAGAAGACACACTGGATGAGAAAATTTTAGCCTACGTGTAGGACTCTTTTCACATCCCTCACCATACGAAAAAGGCTTCCATACTCCGATTTCAGAGGATTTTTCTTTACTTCCTTGAATGGCGGATACATGTTATTATGCTAGGCCCCTGTCATGGATGGAGACGATATCTGCATTGTATTTCAAACAATGGCGACACTTGACCTCGGCAAGCTACTGACATTGATGACTGACGAGGCTTTTTGTCTGGGCTGTTTTCATTTTTCAAAGATTTAAAGGTGGCTTAAAAGTTTGGACAAAATCTCTCTCTCTCTCTCTCTCTCTCTCTCTCTCTCTCTCTCCTCTTCTCTCTCTCTCTCTCTCTCTCATCTCTCTCTCTCTCTCTCTCTCTCTCTCTCTCTCTCTCTGTGAGTGATCATATGACAGCAAAGAAACTGCATGTAGGCCTATTAAAAATAAATGAATATTGTTTTTTTCCAAAAAAAGGACTAGTGTAATATTCCGTCAGAATTAAATGTAGAAATAAAGTACTATAACTAGGTTAGAAAACCTCACTGGACAAACTGTCGATAATTATCGTTTGTTGCGCTTTTTTTCTACCTGCGAGCACTTGGTGTGTGTGTGTGTGTGTGTGTGTGTGTGTGTGTGTGTGTGTTGTGTGTGTGTGTGTGTGTGTGTGGTGTGTGTGTGCGTGCGTGTGCGTGTAATAAGAAGGAAGAACAAATTATCATCAGCAGGGTATGCTAGAGAAAGCAAAGTTATCTATCTCAGTGGAAACATTATTCTCTGGAGGGCATGGTAACAACAGCCATCAACACAGCACTGAAACACAACATCCACTTGCCATCCCTCTGCAATCCGTCCTTCCTTTACATTGTCCACAGCAGCCTGTACATCTGTCTATCTAGTACATTCGTCTGAATTCACATAGATGGACTAAAGCTTGCTAATGTCTGGTTTTGTTGTTGTTGTTTTCTTTCATTTCTCGGCTAGAAGTCCCTGGTTTACCAGATGGTAAGATTTTGTGTATGTGACTGCTTTTGCTGACCATGAAGGTAGCCGCTATCCAACTTCGGAGATGAGTGACTGTTTGCATGCTTGTTTCTAAAGAATCAAAAGGCTCTGTCACCAGTTGCAGCAGCAGCAGCAATAATGGCAGCAGTGGTGACAGCAATAATTAGCAGCAGATACAGAAGTGGCAGTAATGCAGTGATAAGAATATTAGAAGTAGATCTAGTAGAAATAGCAGTCACAGCAGCTAAGGCAGTAGCAGTAAAAGTAGCAGCAGTAACACATG
>CM060323.1:48073806-48083904 GCA_030674155.1 Stramonita haemastoma
CAGCGCCATCCATGACCTTACTTTCTATACAATTCCTACCTGCATTGGGTATTTCTTTCCCTATGAGAGTAGCTTTTTCTGCAGACGATGCATATGGGGCATTGTGGTGCATCGCCTCATCGGAAAGACTAGCATTTAAACCACCACTTAAGCTCCAGTGGAAGGGGGGGGGGGTCAAACTCATGCTTTGTTTTCTGGGAAAGTGTGCTAGCTCAAGATGACCCACGATCAACCTGGACTCGAACCGCGAACTGTATGCTTCTTTACCTAACTGTGTTAAAAACCTGTGGACCACATGTTCCAGGGGCATAGACAGAAGTTATGGTGGTGTGTTGGAGAGAAAGACAGACAGACAGACACATACACACAGAAATAGACGGGGGGCAGGCAGAGAGAGAGAGATGGGCCTGTATTGTCTCTACAGAGGAGGCCAGATTTCAGAGAGAGAGGAAGGTGCGGGGAGAAAAAGATACAACCCAAACATTTGTCTGCACCGGCTGTGTACACTTTGTGCCCTGCTGCAGTTGCAAGTTATTGTTGGGGGGGGGGGGGGGGGGGGGGAGTCTGTCTATTTGTCTCACTATTTCTCTGTTTGGTGGGGCTGGTTGGTTGGTTGGTTGATTGATTGATTGATTGATTGATTGATTGGCTGGTTGGTTGATTGATTGATTGATTGATTGGCTGGTTGGTGCGTTGGTGCGTTGGTTGGTTCGTTCTTTGGCAGGCTGGCTGGTTGTGGCCTCGTTCATTAGTTGGTTGGTTGGTTGGTAGGCTGGCTGGCTGGTGGAATGGCTGGTTATTTGACTGACTGTTTGCCTGCCTGAAATCCTACTGATGTGTGTGCGTGCGTGTAAAGTATATATGCATGTATGCACGTATATATGTGTTATAGAGTGGACATTGTCCTATGTGATGTCCCATCTCTGCACACCTTCTCGAGTGGATACAGCTAGCCAATTACAAAGTGACCTCTAAAAAGAGGTTGCTTAAATACTACCTTTCACCATGAAGGCAAAGAGTATGCAATGGAGGACTTTTGACCACCACCCAAGGAAACCGAGCATCGCACAATTCGCAGATGTGTCCCGATTTAGTAACAACGCTGCAACAAGTGCTGTGATCGCATGGGAGGCAATCTACTTACCACTCCATCACATATGTATGTATGTATGTATGTATGTATGTATGTATGTATGTATGTATGTATGTATGTATGTATGTATGTATGTATGTATGTAGTGTGTGTGTGTGTGTATGTATGTGTGTAGTGTATGTATGTATGTATGTATGTATGTATGTATATGTATGTATGTATGTATGTATGTATGTATGTATGTATGTATGTATGTATGTATGTATGTATTTAGGTAGGTATGTATGTATGTATGTATGTAATGTATGTATGTATGTATGTATGTATGTATGTATGTATGCATATATGTATGACAATATGTATACATATATACATAATTTATGCGCATGTTTGCATCAATCCATATATCTTTCTCTTCTCCTTTAGAAGAAGAGATTTAATAATTCTGTTATTCGCTGGTCTTTGCTCTTTCATTCGACATTTGTTATCCACCTGTTGGTGTTCGGGGCTTTGTTTTCGGTTAGTTTGTTTGTTTCTGTTGCTTTTCTTTTTTTTTCTTTGAATTTGGATCGTTCACATAGCAGGTTACTGAGTTGGCTTATGGGTTGGTTGGTATGCTCTTTCTTTCTTTCTTTCTTTCTTTCTTTCGTTCCCATTCTCCCTATTTATTTATTTTGTGGGTTGGGTAGTGTTCAGAGAGAAGCAGGAACTAATAAAATACATGAAAAAATGAGCACGAAGTAGATCAAAGACACAGGTATGCAAACACAGGATAGACGGACAGACAGACAAACGAACAGACAGATAATCAGAGAGGTAAGGCCAGACAGATGGAGAAACAGACTGGTGCACAGATAGACGAAACAGACAGACATGCATATATTGGAAAGACCAATCACACACACACACACACACACACACACACACACACACACACACACACACACACACACACACACACACACACACACACACACATCCTTCGGATGAGACTTTAAACCGAGGCCCCGTGTGCGAACGCACGCAGAACAAACTTGCGCACACGTTAAATCCTGTTCCGCTTTTCGTAAGAGTAGGCCATCGTGTGTCGGTGGGAACAGATGACATTTACAAAACTGCATACACACGGGACTGGATGTAAAAAAGCACAAGAGTGCCTATCCCATTATCCTCGATATAAAAGAATAAATCAAACACACACGCACGCACGCACGCACGCACGCACGCACGCACGCACGCACGCACGCACGCACGCACACACACACACACACACACACACACACACACAGCCCAAAAAAAAAAAGACTGAGGGGGTGTTAAAAAAACAAACACTGTCTTCACAGTGTACTCATGAAGTGAAGCTTAGATAAACTCCCGCCACGTTTGTTCAGACGTGTGTGTGAAGGCAGCAGCGATGGTGTACAGGAGACAATAACAATATACAGGACACACGCTTGTTGCACCTGCTGTGTGTATGTCTTCACAATTCTTCTCCTTCTTCTTGTTCTTGTTCTTGTTCTGTTTCTTGTTCTTGTTCTTGTTCTTCTTCTTCTTTCTTCTTCTTCTTCTTCTTCTTCTTCTTCTTCTCAGTTCCTCGCATTTCTTCGCAATTCTTCTTCTTCTGTTTTGCATTTTTTTTTTTTTTTTTGCAATTCTACGTCTGCTTTGCATTCTTCTTCTTTGCATTATTGTTCAGCTTTATGCTCTTCTTCTTCTTCTTCTTCTTCTCTTCTTCTTTCTTCTTCTTCTTTCTTCTTCTTCTTCTTCTTCTTCTTCTTCTCGATTCTACGCAATTCTTCGAAAATTTTTTTCTTCTGCTTTGCAATTCTTTTTTTCTTCGCAATTCTACTTCTTCTGCTTTGCATTCTTTTTCTTTGCATTATTGTTCATCTTTACGTTCTTCTTCTTCTTCTTCTTCTTCTTCTTCTTTCTTCTTCTTCTTCTTCTTTGCATTCTTCTTTGCATTCTTCTTTGCATTCTTCTTCTTCTTTGCATTCTTCTTCTTTGCAATTCTTCTTCTTCTCGCGATTCTTCTTCGCAATTTTTCTTCTTTGAATTTTTCTTTGTTACATTCTTCTCCTTCTCTGCATTCTTCTTCTTTGCATTCTTCTCCTGGAGGATTGTTCTTTATCTTTTTGCATTCTTCTTCTTCTTCTTCTTCTGCTTCTTCTTCTTCGCAATTCTTCTTCGCAATTCTTCTTCTGCTTCTTTAGAATTCTTTTTTTCTTCTTGCATTCTTTTTCTTTTTCTCTGTAATCTTTTTTCTTCTACCACTTCTCCGGAATTATTCCTTTCCTTCGGAATTCTTCTTCTTCTTCGGAATTCTCCGTTTTTTTCTTCAGAATTCTTTTTGTTCTAAACCAGAGTGGTGCATTGGGGGGGGGGAGAGAGAGAGAGAGAGAGAGAGAGAGAGAGAGAGAGAGAGAGAGAGAGAGAGAGAGAGAGAGAGAGAGAGAGAGAGACGGGGGGGGGGGATCAGACAGAGACAGACAGACGGACAGACAGTCATGTGGACCATAACTTGATATAAAACAAAAATGTCTTGCCGTTCTTGCTCGATTGTAAAAAAAATAATTAAAAAAAAAAAAAGATAACTAAACAAATGAAGTCTGCTTGTCATACCATTGTTTTGACACAACTAAAAGGGGTAACAATATTACATTAATTTATGAAGGTGTAATAACTCAGAACTTATTTTTCTCTATGCACATTCATGAATTCAAATGCGCCCCTGGAAACAAACATGACAGACACAAAGATGGCCATATCGGGCAAAAGTGTGTGTGTATGTGTCTGTCTGTCTGTCTGTCTGTCTGACTGTGTCTATTTGTGTGTGACTGTGTATATCTGTGTCGAGCCTTTGTCTCTGTGTGTTGTTATTTTAGTGCGTCAGGATGGAAATAGATAGATAGATAGATAGATAGATAGATAGATAGATTAGATAGATAGATAGATAGATAGATAGATAGATAGATAGATAGATAGATAGATAGATAGATAGAATAGATAGATAGATAGATAGATAGATATCTTACCAACTCATAGCAATTTACAATGCATCCAATACAGGTAACCTGTGGTTGGCGTTCTTCACTAAAAAGAGCAGGAGTCACATCCCTTAGACCAGAAAGCTTGCTGGAGACTGTAGGCTACCTTGCACCCAGAGACAAGCACTCTGCCTACATCCGCACCTCAGACATCTGATAAAGAAGGGGTGGAATGGCCTAGTAGTTAGAGCATTGAGCTCGTGATCTGACCGCCCAGGTTCAAGCCACCACCGAGACGCCTGTCAGAGATGTCCCCCCCACCCCCATCCCCACACCCTGAGTTCACACCATAGCCTACCTACTCCACTTCCCCGTAAGTAATTTCGGACAAATCAGATCAAATTCTTTTATTTCGAGGATAATTAATAAGCACCCATGTGCTTTTTTACATCCAGTCCCCGCCTGACTATAACTGAGAACCCGTGTAGGCCTATAAACGCAGGCAGAACATCTTGCGCACATGTTAAAAACACCGTTCCGCCTTTCAGAAGAACAGGCCTTTGAGTGTCGGAACGGATGCATTAAAACAAAAAAAAAAGGAAAAAAATAAACCCATGCACAACTGGTGTCGTTTTAAGACATTATCCCCGAAGCCTGAATGCAGCTAGTTCGATGGTGGACAGACGGTCGCATACGCAAATCTCACCATAGATGAACCTCGGAGCTCTAGCTGAGAAACCAAAAAAGTTCAATTGTATTTTTCCCTACTTTAAGAAAATATCTAGAAAGCTGCAAAATAATATTTTCACATACTAGAGGTCTACAGGGTTTTGTGGGGGTTTGCTTTGTTTTTGTTGGGTTTTTTTTTGTGGGGGGGTTTTCCGTTCATCAGCAAGAGCTCTGAGGTTCACCAATGGTGAGATTTTTTGGGTATAGATACGACCGCTTTTTTTTCCCCCCACCAACAAGGTAGCCGCATTCTGAGTTCAGAATATGCTAGACAGAATAGCAGGTGAAGCTCTGCTGTTTGTTTCCCTGCCACTACTGTGTGCACACCGAGGGTCCTCGAATAACTTGTGTTTGAACATGCCATTATTCACATCGCTCATTCCAAAATGCAGGTGGCAATGGATGATTTGTTCAGAGGCAACCCTAAGATCATCAGCAGTCAGGTCACATTTGAGGGCACTTAGGGAATTGGTACTTTTTGCCAAACCTGGGGAGACTTCACGTAGATAATTGTAAGAAGGAGAACAGATTTATGATATATCTGGCAGTTACTTATTTCAATGTTGTTCCTCGGCCAGAGCTCCGATGAAATTTTGCGTATGCGACGGTTTGCCTATTGTTTAAGGTAGCCGCACATCGACTTCGGGATTTGGTATCTGAAGACATCAGGATGCGTGGGGTTTTTTGTTGGTTTTCTTTTTAACTTTGACAAGATAACACCCCTACTGGCACACAATTGGCTTGCTCTTCCGAAAGGTAGAATGTGTTTTAACGTTGCGGGCAAGATGTTCTGCAGGCGTTTGCTTTAAAAAAAGCCTCATCCAAAGGGCTTTGGGGTAGTGGAGTTGGTACAAGGTGTTAACCCTAGGACTGGAACAAGACCTGGCACAGGCTGGACACATTCCGTTATGACAAACCATTTTGTGTCTCTTTCTTCTTTCCATTGGTCCCTACGAAAACCTTCTATCAATTCTAAAAAGCCTAAACTTAAATGGTACGCGCATGTCACAAGATCAAAAGGGCTTGTAATTTACTGCAAGGCACTGTCCAAGGAGGAAGAAAGAGAGGCATACCAAGGAAAGATGGGAGGACAACATCAGCGAATGGACAGTCCAAGAATTCAACAATATTGTTTGAAAGGCAGAACAGAGAGCAGAATGGAGGAACTGGTTGTCAAGTCTTCAGGGGTGCCCCAATGGTCGCCAGACTAATAGATAGATAGATAGATAGATAGATAGATAGATAGATAGATAGATAGATAAAATAGATAGATAGATAGATAGATAGATAGATAGATAGATAGATAGATAGCTAGGTCGATTGATCAATCGATAGATCGATAGATAGATCGACTGATCAATCGACAGATAGATTGATTCTTATTTCCTTGAGACTTGCAGAACCATGAGTCCCTCGCACAGCTTTTCGTGGCTGTTCCAGGCTGGGGGTATTTTTGATGGATAATCCACCCTTATTTTTTCTTTCTTTTTAAATCTTTAACAGGAAGATATGACACCCAGTCCCATGCATACAGACTCTGTCTCTCCTGTATAGTTCGATAGAAGAGAGAGAGAGAGAGAGAGAGAGAGAGAGAGAGAGAGAGACAGAGACAGAGACAGAGACAGAGACAGAGACAGAGAGACAGAGACAGACAGAGACAGACAGACAGAGACAGACAGACAGACAGACAGATGCGTGCATGTGTGCGAGTGTGTGTGTAAAACAGACACAGATATTCATCAACACCCTCTCCCCTTCCTCCTTCTCCCCCCCCCCCCCCCCCTTCCCCCAATAACAAAGAGAGAAGAGAGAGAGAGAGAGAGAGAGAGAGAGAGAGAGAGAGAGAGAGAGAGAGCTGTCATCGTCCGTGTTGATGTTCCGTGCTGCACGTGGAAAAAGACATTTTCACCCACGGGGGGGGGGGGGGGTGAGTACTGTTGGCCAGGCTGACACTTGATTTCATTTAATCCTATTGGCTATATAGGTGGTGAAAAGGTTTGTGATAGGCTCTGCCGGTCGCACAACTTGACAGACCGTTATCCTAGCTGTTGCTGCCTTTATTGCGGAGCCTGGGCTGTCTGCTGATGAACACGAAAGAAAAAACAGACGCTGCACCAGCGAAACTTCAGGCGGACAAGCTTGATGCAGCTGTGGTGTCATTCATTGCCAGTGCACTGCGGTGG
Source organism: Stramonita haemastoma (assembly GCA_030674155.1). Taxonomy (NCBI): domain Eukaryota; kingdom Metazoa; phylum Mollusca; class Gastropoda; order Neogastropoda; family Muricidae; genus Stramonita; species Stramonita haemastoma. Next base: position 48,080,799 of record CM060323.1, read on the forward strand.
TGACTTGCAAGTTCTTCAAACAATTGAATTGTGAGTATTAATAGAATGTTATTTTTCGAGACATTCAGATACTTTGTATCTGTCTGGATTTTCTTTTTCTTTTATATCGAGGATAATGGGAAAAGCACTTGCGCTTTTTTACATCTAGTCCCCGTGTATGCAATTTTGTAAATGCCTGTTTTCCCACCGGTAAAAGATAGGTAGGCCTAGATGCAGAGAAAAGACTGGGTATAAATCATGACTAAGCTCTCGAAATTTTGACGTACGATAACCAAGGAGAAACTTAAAAAATTCGCGGAGCATCAGTGACCAAAATAATTTGAGGCAAGAGGCCTACAAAAACGGGGCAAAACGGTTTATTCGGTTAATTCAAACTTTTTTCGTGATCAATGTTTGAACTGTTCTAGGCTAGCTCCACCCCCACCCCCTAGATATTTTAAAGTTTGGTGGGTTTTTTTCGTGGATCAGTTTCGAACTGTTTTATAGGCTCAGCCCCCCCCCCCCCCCCCCCCCCCCCCCCCCCTTTAAGATATTTTGCGCAAGTTTTTGAATTTTTAAACGCGGCGTCTTGAACTGTCTGAATCTACACGGGAAGAATTGCCGGACCATTGTTGCTTCTATAATTTGTTAGGCCTAGGCCTAGCCTACTCTCCGGATGGCTTCAGAGTCAATTTGAGCCTAAGGCTATGCCCCAGGTCTAAAAATTCTGAAGATCGCCGCCATGATAGATCACATGATCAGCTTACAGTGGTGCATTTCAGCTGGTCTGGTCCCTTGCGGCATTTCGTTAAAGAATTGTCAAGCAGACAATAATTACTGATTCAAAAACTTTTTTTTGAAGTGCGCAATGGCAGTTGACATGTTGCTCCGAGCTGTCCAGCCTACAGTAGAAAATGAATACACACCAAGGCCGAGGCGTACCTGATAAGCCCCTTTAGCCTAGCTTCAACTTCTCAACGTCTAAAGTTTTCTTGCGTAAGAGAAATATTGCCTGTAGGCCTAAAGATTAAACGCGTTAGCCTACTGACACATGCCTGCGCCCACAAGACAGCCCAACCTAGAAAAAAAGTTGGGTTCATGTGGTGGGGGGGGGGGGGGATTCGTCAGCAAGAGTTCAAGGTTAACCAGTGTTTTGCATATGCCCAACATTTGCCCACCACTAAAGAAGCTGCATCACAACTTTTGGGGAGTAAGTACACATTATCTGTTCCTACTGGCTGGAAATTGGCTATTGTGAAAGGTGAAACTGGTTTAAATTGGGGGGGGGGGAGGGGGAGATGCCTGTGCTTGGCACACACGACCTTGATCTGTAGTCTCGCCCCAAAGGACTGCACAAGCGAATGTATGTTTGCTTGGGCATGTAATGCATGCACACATACTTTTTTCTTAGATTTGACAGTCCTATATGTTGCACACTTTTGTCTTTATCAGATTTACCACTGCAATCTTCATCTTGCCGCAAATGCCATGATGCTGTGAGACATCAGGTGGTTCACTTTGTTTGGCCTGTGTGGTTAAAGGGTAGGGAAGGAGGAAACTGGAAATGCCACAACAAAGTCCTTGGGGGGGGGGGGTGGTGTTTTCTTAGAATCCGGACAGGAAAACATACATTTCATCTTTGCCGTCACAATGGGGACATTCTTCTGCTACCCCCATTTTTTTCTGGATTTCGGGAAGACAATTATGCTTTACAGATCACACAGAACTGAAACAAGAGTACTTACATATTCGCATTTGCATGATATTGGGGCTACATCTTTCACATCGGAAACACTGCAGGAGTGGGGGGGGGGGGGGGGTGCAGATTTCAATGTTTCAACATTGGAATGCAAGCACAAAATTAATATCGTCAGGGGCCCAAAAGAACTGCCTACACTGCAAACTGGTTTCAATGCATAAATGACAGTCCTGGAAATTGAGTGCTCAAAAAAGGGGACACTGATCCCTTGTAATTTTTTCCCCAGGTAACCAAATTTTGCCCCAAAACCGAGTTTTGTCTTTTACAAGGACATTTCAGTTTGCAAAAAAAGATCACTGGACAAGATTGCACCCCTTATCCTTGCTAAATTTAAAAACAAAAATAACTAAATTTTTGAAAAAAATAACCCTAAAAAAAACTAAATAAAATTGAAATAAAATAAAAAAAACTAAACTGAAAAAAAAACAAAAAAACTAAATTTACAAAAAAAAAACTAAAATTAACTAAAACAAAATTTTTAAAAATGAAATAAACTAAAAATAGACTAAATTGAAATGAAATTTTTTATTTAAAAAAAGAATAAAAAATAAAATAAAATAAAAATAAAAAAGATAAACAAAAAAAATAGAGAAAAAACAAAAAATTTCATAGAACAAAAACTAAAAAAAATTAAAAAAAAAAATCAAGGAAAAATATGTGAAAATGGTCAAGGGGTGGGAATCTTGGGACAGTGATCTGGCTCGAAAACACCTCCCCCTCCCCCTTGCCACCTATACCTACTCAGAAAGTTGCAAACACTGAAGATTTTGCAGTCCTTTCCACCCCTTCGGTTTCACTTTTGTCTAAAATCACCACATACAAAAGCTGGGTCAGACAGTGATCAAAGGGAAATTGTGAATTCTCACCTCTCACACTTTGAAAACATTTCCTTCATGGAACACTGACGCGACTCCCTTTTTTCCGTCCCTGTGAGGAAAATGCATCGCGCGCCGTTTAATTGCCCGCAAGCGGGACCCCGCACATTCAAAATCATGGGCATTTTCCTTTTTCCCCTTTCGATTTCCTCCCCCTCCATTTTTTTTTCACAGGGGCCAATTGGTGGTCATCAGTGGATCCTATGGGAAGGGGAAAAATGTTGAAGGGGGGGCGATCATCTGGAGAGTTCACCCCCCCAACCTTGCATGTGTAAGTATGTTAAACGAGAAGCTGAGGGATTTGGGATTTATTTTTTTTATTTTTATTTTTTTTATCAAGGATAATGGAAAAAGCACTGGTCTTTTTACATCCGTCCCCCTGTGTACATTTTTTAATCTTTTCTTGCCCACCCACATAAGGGCCAGTCATATAAAAGTGGAAAAAGGGTTTTTGTGCACAAAAGTTCCGTGTGTTCGCACACACCCTCGGGCT
>CM060323.1:48084004-48094004 GCA_030674155.1 Stramonita haemastoma
TAATCCTTAAAAAGATGTTTTGTGTGTTTTGGTGTGTGTTTGTGTTGGTGTGTGTTGTGTGTGTGGTGGGGTGTGTGTGTGTGTGTGTGGTGCGTCGTGCGTGCGTCGTGCATGCGTGCGGGGTGTTGTTTTTGGGGGGTGGGGGGGGAAGCTTTGCTATTAATTTTGGGACCCTATCCCCCAAACTAGCACCTCACGCATCACTTATTTTTTCTCCACCAGATGGCAACCTCCAACTACCTGCCCGGGGGGGATGACCCTAAAGGAGGCCTACGTACCGCCGGGGGACTACCTTGGACACGGAGGGGCTGAGGATGACCCCCATAAAGGGTTTGGGCGGGCGAGTCTCCCCGGAATTTTTGACTCCCGGCAGAAATTGGCCCGGGCCCTCTGCACCCTGTCCGAACCAGGCAATGGGGGATCCTCTTGGTTTTCTCCCAGGGGTAAAGTAGGGGGGGGGGGGGGGAGAGAGGGGGGAGAGGGGGTGGGGGGAGGGGGGGGAGGGGGAGTGGAGAGGGTAGAAAAGGGGGAGATAAATGAAAGGGGAGGGGATAGGGAGGAGAAAAAGGAGAAAAGGGGGGGAGAAAAGGGAGAGAGAGAGGGAGAGGGGGGGCAAGAGCGACCCAGCGAGCGAGCGGGACGACCCCGAGCGAGGAGAGGGAGAGAGGGGGGAAGATAGAGAGAGAAGAGAGAGAGAGAAAGAGAGAGAGAGAGAGAAGAGGGAGAGAGATAAACAACAGACAGACAGACAACAGACAGACAGACAACAGAACCCACCTAGACTACATAAAACTCTGAGCCTTAAGCTAATAGCTAAAAACATACATTCAAAAAACTGCAAATTTTTTAAAACCTTTCCTGTTGTGTTGCCCCCCCCCACCACCATCACCACCACCCCCCCCCCACCCCCCCCCCCCCTTCTACCCCACGGCCTCGACCGGGGGTCCTAAGTCAGAGGGGGGCCTTGTGGGGGGTTTTCTGCCCACACATGCTCAACTTTACACGGACGGTCAGAGCCCGCACTGGAGGCCAGTGGACAGGGGCCGGACTTCCTCAGGAAGTTCGGTATGTTTTAGCTTTCGTTTCCCCGTTTGTTTGGGGTGGCGATGACCCGTGAAAAATTTTTAAAAAGACTGGACTGGGCTTGATTGACTTGACTGGTCGGTCTGGACTGGATTGTACTGGATTGGACTGGTCTGGATTGGTCTGGTCTGGTCTGGTCTGGTCTGGATTGGTCTGGTCTGGTCTGGTCTGGATTGGTCTGGTCTGGTCTGGTCTGGATTGGTCTGGTCTGGTCTGGTCTGGATTGGTCTGGTCTGGTCAGGTCTGGATTGGACTGGTCTGGATTGGACTGGAGTAGACATGACTGGACTGGACTGGACTGATCTTGACTTCTCCTTTAACTATTCGAGGCACTGTACTGAGCTCAAGTTTTCAGGCAACGTGTCTTAACCGCAGCTGGCTTATTCTAACGAGAGGTGGATGGAGTTTGGGCGTGTGTGCAAGATACTCTGCATGCGTTTGTAAAAAGGACTTTGCTTTATTGTCTCACCGGAAGAACTTTCACTAGATTGAAGTCATCATGGTAGGGTAAAATCCCCCTGAAGGGGCACTCCAGCTTACTCTCAAAGCTGTGCTGTCAGTTGCCATCAGTCATGACTTTGACCTTTACATTCATCCACATTCAAATTCTTTTATTTCCAGGATAATGAATAAGCATACACGTTCACACCACGAGGCTATCCCACTCTCATTTGTACATGACATCTGGTTGACTCAGTTCCTCTGATGACCAGTATTTCAGAAGTCTGTCCTCTGGAACAGAAATATTCGAAAAGAGGTTAAGTTTTTTGTTTTTTTTTAATTCTTTTACAACCTGTTATCTCGATTCAAACACTCTCGCTGGATCTTTTATCCTCTGACAAAGCATTTCATTTTTATTATATTTCATTTTATTGTAGTTTGTTCTAGTTTATTTCATTATATTGTATTTCATTTTATTGTATTACATTGTCTTGTATTTCATTTTGGTTTATTTTCTTTTCTTGTATTTCATTTTCTGGTATTTCATTTTCCTGTATTTCATTTTCTTGTATTTCATTTGATAGTATTCATGTTCTGGTATGTCCCCCTGTGTTGACCAGCGTGGTGACGGAGGCGTGTTACCCCTACAGCAGCGGGAAGACCAACATGGAGGGGGACTGTGAACTGCCCGTCAGGCAGCGGGGCGGGGAGTGTCCCAGCGGAATCCGCTACAAGAAGGAGAAACGCTACAAGGCCTCGCCTCCCTACAGGATCAGACCCCTGGTGAGTCATACATACCTAGCTAGGATCAGACCCCTGGTGAGTCATAGCCCGGATCAGACCCCTGGTGAGTCATAACCAGGATCAGACCCTGGTGAGTAATACATAGCTAGGGGCCTGCATCAGACCCCTGGTGAGTCATAGGGCCTGCATTAGACCCCTGGTGAGTCATAGGGCCTTCATCAGACCCCTGGTGAGTCATAGGGCCTTCATCAGACCCCTGATGAGTCATAGGGCCTGCATCAGACCCTGGTGAGTCCTAGATAGAGGCCCGCATGCTCTGATCTGGCCTCGCTGTGCTAACCTAACCCTTACTGTTTGCTGTGAGGGGTGATTTCAGGGATAACAAAAGAGTTGGTTTTGATATGTATGTAGCTGCACAGTTTTTAATCTGAGGTCTCAATTTTAACAGGGTAGTTGACAAGTTTTATGAACTGGATTGAACTGATTATGAAATGATTAGACTGGATTATAGCTTACCATCCCACAATGTCTTTGCCCAGCCGAAAGTTTATTTGGTATGATAATCGCAGTGCACTGTGCATTTATGTACAAATTTTGTTCTTTTTGTTATTTAACCTACGTGTTGTGCCTGATGTCTTGTTATGTACCAGTTATGTAACGTAACTAGATGTACTGCAATGTCAGTGGAGACGTGTATAGCGCTTTTCCCTGAAGTAGCCCAAAGTGCTAAGGTACAGAAACACAGATGGACCTTACTGAACTGTTGCTGTGATGTTTGTATTTTGAATGATTCTAGTTACTGTTGTTGGTGGCGGTGGTGATAATGGTGGTGGTGACAGTGGTGGTGATGATGATGGCGGTGGCATGATTTTAGGTTTGAGGTGGCTTGATTTCTGGTTGGTTTTTTCTCTTTTTGGAGGTGGGGAGTGGGGGGATGGGGTGGAAGAAGGAGCACCATCTGAGTCCAACTTTGTATGTTCCGATCCTAAAGCTAAAAATGTTAGTCGATTTTCCCTATTACTGGTAATTACCCAACGACTTTGTACGAGTTAACTCCATTTAGTCTAATGTCGTATTATACGCCATTTACTGAACACCTTGAAGTTAAAAGCACGAGTCAGTCAGGTCTATCTTAGGTAATTATCCAGTCATTAAGTTTGTTTTAGATCACTTAAGTTGTGGTTTTTAGGCTTCATAAAGTTTCATGTCGTACTATACGCCAGTTTCAAAGCGTTTGCGAAGTCTTGTCGTTTGAGTTTTGAAATTTCGCCTTTTTTTCGCCACATTTTGCTTTTTTTTCACCACATTTTGCCTTTTTTCCACCACATTTTGCTTTTTTTCACCACAATTACCGCCACAGTTATTTTACTGCGTCAGCAACTCGTGTTGTTCTCCATCTTTTTCTTTCTTCTTTTTTTTTTTAACCTACTAATACTGCCAACGGCTTTGACTTAGCAAAAGAACATGGTCCAAGTTTTGCCTGGTAATAGCGACATTGTCAAAGAAATGCAGCTGTGAAACCCTCCTTTGATGTGTTCAAGTGTTACAGCACGCACTAACCTGCAATAATTGTTTCCTGCCGAGAGCAATTCTGCGTTAAAAGGTGTACACTTGCTACCACATGTCGGCTTAATGTCGACTCAAGACTGTCTCTTTTGTTTTTATGAAGTGTGCCTTGAGGGTTTTTCTACATTATTTTCTGAGTATTTTGGGTATGTTTGTTGTGTGCTTCTCTATGGTGAATGTATTCGCTCCAATTGTTAGAATCTCCCCCCTCCCCCCCCTTTTTTAAAGAATAAAAAAGCACAAAAAAATGAACATCAGAGAGAAAGAAAACAAAAACAAAACAAAACAAACACGCTTACAAACAAAAACCTAACCAAGCAAAACAAAAAAAGGAAACCAATAAAACAAACAACCAAAACAAACAAACAGGCAAAACAAAAACAAAAAACAACAAAATTTAAACAAAACACACTTTTTTCCTGCCGTCTCCCCCTCCCTCCCTTCCAGTCGTGTGGATAAAAAACGTTTACTTGAAAGTTTTCTTCGTAAAGTATGTCATTTTCATTATTATGAGGTAGACGACTCAGTTAAATGTACAAAGAATCGTTTGGAAGAGGATGGCAGATAGTGAAGGCTGACCTGATCTTACCAGACAGCACTAATAATTACTGAGGTGGACACAGTATAGATCCTCAAAATTATGATTCGTATTAATTTCTCTGCTACTGTAAATACTACTACTACTGCTACGACAACGACAACGACGACGACGACCACCACCACCACCACCACCACTACTACTACTACTACTACTACTACTACTACTACTACTACTACTACTGCTGCTGCTGCTGCTGCTGCTGCAACTACTACTACTACTACTACTACTACTACTACTACTACTACTACTACTACTACTACTACTACTACTACTATCAATGCTTTTTTGCTACTATTTCTACTACCACTACGACTTCTGCTGCGACTACTACTACTACGACTACGACTACGACTACTACGACCACTACTACTATTACGACTACTACGACTATTACCGTAAAATCCCTAGCATACGCCCCCCCCCCCCCCCCCCCCCCTGTGCACTGATTTAGGGCAAATTTGGGGGTGGGCTTTTGCTGGGGATAGACCCCTTTGCACAAAGTAATTTTTGTGCTCAACCGTGTAATTGAGTGAATACAAACCCCGAAAGCATGTAAGTTAGGTCGTGTGAGTAGAAGTGAAGGAAAATAGAAAAAAAAGGGATTTTAAGGCAAAGAAGGCCAACGAGTTCCATCGCTGTCCGTTGTAGGTCCTTGTTTCGCAATATCCTGCCTTCAGATCTTTCATCTTACAGATAATGCAGCACACCTTGGTCGACATGTTCAGATCTAACTGCTGGTCCTTTTGACGGTTTACGTTTTTGTTTGTCTTTTCCGTACTGCTGCTGTTCAAGTCTATCTCTGTTTTCACTCCATTCCCTGATCCTCTTCCTATCCACAGAAAATTCGCGGGCACACTCCGAAACATTCCCACCTGCTTCGTTATCCAGATACTGGAGGGCTTCCAATGTGAAAGATTTAGTGTAAGACTGTCGCTTCAGCATTTTGCAAAAATGGCACACAGAGATTCAAGAACCAACTTTCGGCCATCAGGCAGCGTTGTCAAAGTACCGGCACATCACTGACAGACAAAAGACGTCAGTGGAAAAAGCATGACGCAATTTTAGTTCACTTTGTTGGGGATGGGTGGGAGTGAGGGAGGGGACAAAGAATAAGAAAAAAGGAAAGAAACACAAAAAGGTAAAGAAGGGGGAAAAGATGACTTTCAGAACAGTCTGCACAAATCCCAGTGAAAATGAGCATAGTCTCTTTGAAAAAGCAGGGTGGGCGTTTGCTAGGTAGTTACCCCTGTGCACAACTTTTGGCCCAAAGTGGGGGGTGGGCGTTTGCTAGATGGTGGGCTTATGCTAGGGATTTTACGGGTATTTCTAACAACAACAACAACAACAACAACAACAACTACTACTACTACTACTACTACTACTGCTGCTGCTGCTGCTGCTGCTGCTGCTGCTGCTGTTACTACTACAACTTCTGCTACTTCTGCTACTACAACAACTACTACTACTACTACTGTTGCTGCTACTCCTCCTCCTCCTACTGCTGCTGCTGCTGCTGCTACTTCTAAGCTTAATTGTTCTTGTGTTGTTGAAGTGAAGCTAATTAATTTGAAGTTATTGTTTAGGTAGAATAAACGATTCTTTGGTTAAAATAGTACCCATCCAATATTTGACAATTGTGCACTCGGTTTTATAGCTATAATACCAAAAAAATATGCTGAGCAAAGACAACACCCAGAGAGAGAGAGAGAGAGAGAGAGAGAGAGAGAGAGAGAGAGAGAGAGAGAGAGAGAGAGTCTGACGAACAGACAGAGACAGACAGACAGACAGAGATGTTTTACTGTCAGCAGTGAGATTCAGACATATACCGCCACACACAACTGACAAGCTCATTGCGTCACGTCACATTCAACACGTATCACGTCAATCTGGTGACGTAATGTCTACATCACTGTTGGTCCTGTCACACACAGAACAACTGTAGCAGCAGCAGTAGCAATAGTAGCAGCAACAGCGTTATATAACTAGTAGCAGCAGTAGCTATAGTAGTAGTAGCAGCAACAGTGGCAGTACTAGTAACAGCAGTAGCTATAGTAGTAGCAGCAGTAGCTATAGTAGTAGCAGCAACAGTGCTAGTGCTAGCAGCAGTAGTAGCTATAGTAGTAGTAGCAGCAACAGTGGTAGAAATAGTAGCTACAGTAGCAGCAGCAACAGTGGTAGTACTAGTAGTTGCAGTAGCTACAGTAGCAGCAGCAACAGTGGTAGTACTAGTAGTTGCAGTAGCTACAGTAGCAGCAGCAACAGTGGTAGAAATAGTAGCAGCAGTAGCAATAGTAGTAGCAGCAACAGTGGTAGAAATAGTAGCAGCAGTAGCTATAGTAGCAGCAGCAACAGTGGTAATATTAGTTGCAGCAGTAGCTATAGTAGTAGCAGCAACAGTGGTAGTATTAGTAGCAGCAGTAGCTATAGTGTTAACAGCAGCAACCGTGGTAGTACTAGTAGCAGCAGTAGCTATTGTAGCAGCAGCAGCAGCAACAGTGGTGATATTAGTAGCAGCAGTAGAAGTATAAATCGCAGTATAAAACATGAAGATTAATATGTGGACACACACACACACACACACACACACACACACACACACACACACACACACACACAAACACACACACACGTGCGCGCGAGCGCGCGTACACACACACGTACACACACACGTACACACAATCTCTCTCTCTCTCTAACACACACACACACACACACACACACACACACACACACACACACACAGCACACCACACACACACACACACACACACACACACACACACACACACACACACAAATGATTTCGCACATGCACGCTCACACATACTTGCTCATATCCACATGCAGACATGTGCACTGACATACATACTCACACACTCGCACATACACACTCAAGCACACAAGTGACACAATTAATTTTATTCTACTTTTGTTTCTCGTCTAATATCACTATGAGTGAAGAGACGTTAAATTGAAGAAAGCATACACACACACACACGCACGCGCGCGTGCGTGCGGACGCACACACACACACACACTCACTAACATGATTACTCTGCAGAGCATCAAGTGCAGTACAGCAGTTTTCCCTTCATGTGATTTGCAGCAGAACGACAAAATGGGTTGATAACGTCAGCATCCCATCACATTATGATCCCATATATATCATCTTTACTCTATCTCTCTCTACCTTTCTCTAAGGTTCTCATAGCTTTTTAGTCTGCCTCCATCTCCTCTGTTTTGCTCTCTTTGTCTTTTGTCTTTTTTTACGCTGTCTTATATTATTTTCTCTGTGTATTTCTCTTCTGTAAAGCTCTCTCATCTTGTCTGTCTCTTTCTGTTCTGGAAAGCTTTCTTATCTTTTTGTCTATCTCAGTATCTTCTGTAAAGCTCTCTTATCGTTTCTATGTTTTGTTTTGTTTGTTTGTAATTCTCTCAGATCTTTTCTCACTTTATTCTTTTTGTAAATCAATCTCTCTCCTCTCTCTCTCTCTCTCTCTCTCTCTCTCTCTCTCTCTCTCCTCTCTCTCTCTCTCTCTCTCTCTCTCTCTCCTCTCTCTCTCTCTCTCTCTCTCTCTCTCTCATAAAGCTGTCTTATATTTTCTCTGTCTCTTTTGAAGCGCTGTTCTCTTTTTCTTTCTCAATGGTTCTCTTTCGGAAAGCCCTTTAATCTTACCCCAGTAACCCTCTATCTGTCTCTCTGTAAACACAATTAGCCATCCAAACAAACCCCCAAACAAGCAACCAAGCGAACAATTCAACAGCAAGCGTGAGATTACCCCCACCTACCATGGCTCATCACACAGGGAAAGTACAAAAAAAAACACACACCATTCCGGGATGGGGATTTCGGCTGGAAGTTGAGCTGGGGTGGGGTGGGGTGTGGGGTTGGGTGAATCTGAAACACAATTATGGATGCACTAAACGCTAACTAAACAGACCTCAGCACTAGATGATTACTCCCTCTAGCGTATGGAAAGCCCCCCCCCCCCCCCCCCAAACAAAACAAAACAAAACAAACAACAACAAAAAAACAACAAAAAAACACAACCCCCCAACCCCCCCGAAAAAGAACACACACACACACACACACACACACACACACACACACACACACACACACACACACAAACACACCAAAAAACCAACCCCCCCCCCCCCCCCCCCCCAAGCAAAAACCAAAAAACCAACCAACCAACAAAACAACAACAAACCTAACCCAACTACCATCCAAACAACAAAATAACAACAAACCCAGAACAGAAAAAAAAACAAAGAAACCTGGATATGTTGATAACAGCACAACATTTAAGCCACGAACAAAAAGGTATCGCACTCTGAACAATCAACGCAGAACGTGTAAAACAACATCTCTCATTTCATGGATGATTAAAAGTAAAACATAGTTCTGGGGTAAGGAAGATAGGGGATGGGAGGAGAGAGGAAGAGACTGCACTGACACACATAAACTGAGCCTACGACTGATAAGCTCATTTATATTGCGTCATAGTCAAGTAGTAACACGTCAGTCTGGATGACGTAATAGTCACGGTAGGTTTTAGGAATGCAAACCTTTTCTTATCTCAAATCAACAAAAAATCTTTTGGCCCTGTCGACTACGGTTGTCATAGGCATAGCGGTAGGAGTGGCAGCAGCTGTGGCAAAAACAGCAGTCATAGCCATAGCAGAAACAGCAGTCATAGCCATAGCAGAAACAGCAGTCATAGCCATAGCAGAAACAGCAGTCATAGCCATAGCAGAAACAGCAGTCATAGCCATAGCAGAAACAGAAGTCATAGCCATAGCAGAAACAGAAGTCATAGCCATAGCAGAAACAGAAGTCATAGCCATAGCAGAAACAGAAGTCATAGCCATAGCAGAAACAGCAGTCATAGCCATAGCAGAAACAACAGTCATAGCCATAGCAGAAACAGCAGTCACAGCCATAGCAGAAACAGCAATCAACCATAGCAGAAACAGCAGTCATAGCCATAGCAGAAACAGCAGTCATACCCATAGCAGAAACAACAGTCATACCCATAGCAGAAACAACAGTCATACCCATAGCAGAAACAACAGTCATACCCATAGCAGAAACAACAGTCATAGCCATAGCAGAAACAGCAGTCATAGCCATAGCAGAACAGCAGTCATAGCCATAGCAGAAACAGCAGTCATAGCCATAGCAGAAACAGCAGTCATAGCCATAGCAGAAACAACAGTCATAGCCATAGCAGAAACAGCAGCCATAGCAGAAACAGCAGTCATAGCCATAGCCATAGCAGAAACAGCAGTCATACCCATAGCAGAAACAGCAGTCATAGCCATAGCAGAAACAGCAGTCACAGCCATAGCAGAAACAGCAGTCATAGCCATAGCAGAAACAGCAGTCATACCCATAGCAAAACAACAGTCATAGCCATAGCAGAAGCAGCAATCAGCCATAGCAGAAACAGCAGTCATAGCCATAGCAGAAACAGCAGTCACAGCCATAGCAGAAACAGCAGTCACAGCCATAGCAGAGACAGCAGTCAGCCATAGCAGAGACAGTAGTCATAGCCATAG
>CM060323.1:48111504-48118733 GCA_030674155.1 Stramonita haemastoma
CACACAGTCACAATGATTATGTGGTCACAATAGCATGACCCCCAGAGACACAAGAACATAGATGGGACTAATAAAACACAACTTTACTTTGGTAGCTTGAAGCCCTGAGGTTATGATAACGTAGATGGGCCTCTTGGAATAGTCAACGATGATCTGATAGAAACAAATAACAAAGAATGATTAGGAATTAGAAACAGCTATCATAACTACGAGAAAGGAATAATCACTGAAAGATCTATTTCAAGTAATATGTCGTTGCATCTTCAGAAAATGCTATTTCCTCCCTTTTTTTGGAATTGGAAAAAAGTATTTGTACATTGCTCCTCAGTAAAAGGAAGTATGTAATTTATCCTAAATGTATGTATGCATGTACGTACGTACGTATGTATATATATATACAACATGCAACAGGCAATGTATCTTGAGCAAATTGAACCTAATGGAGCCCATTCTTCTTCAGGAGGCTGGCTGCATGCTGAGTATGTTCATGTTATCTATGTCACAAGCCATAGCTGGCCTATCCTTCCACGAAAATTATATGGAGTTTGAAGTGTGCGCAAGATGTTCTGCGTGAGTAGACACACAGGACCTTGGTTGTAGTCTTATGTTCATCCCCGAAGTCGTAATACGGCTACCATTAAGGTGGGCAAAACCAGTCGCATATCAAAAAGATGTCACTATTGGTCAATCTTGGAGCTCTAGCCAAGCAACGAAAAAACAAGTCTTATCAGAAGATGGAGTCAGTATCAATGTGAATTTAGGGGGGGGGGGGGGACCATCTCAAAAGGACACCTCAGCGGAGACTTGAATCCGTGCCTATAGGTAACCATTAGATCATAGGTATGATGATTTAACCACTAGGCTATCCCGCTCCCTTGTGTTAGTCATGAGATGTCCACTTCCTCAGGCAGCGTTTTCTGACCAGGGTTTATGGATGATTTCAGATGGGGAGTGGACCGAACCACTGATGGTGACATCATCAAATACTGGGTAAGTCACTGCAGTGTCTTGCAAGCGCGCACGTGCAGCAGTCACGCACACGCACACCCCCTTCAGAGGGTCTGTATGTATTGAAGGTATTCTGATTAAAAAAACAACAAAACAACAACAGCCGTCCCGCAAAGCTCTCCTCTCTGTGGCTTGAATTCAAATACAATTATTTCACTGAGGGTTCTCTTCGTCTGGAGGCTGATCTCATTACAGTGGATTTCATTGTCAGTGATCTCATCATTATTGACCTCGTTGTTACTGATCTCATCATTGATCTCATCGTCCTTGATCTTATTGTTATTGATCTCATTGTCCTTGACCCCATTGTCCTTGATCTTATTGTTATTGATCTCATTGTCCTTGACCCCATTGTCCTTGATCTTATTGTTATTGATCTCATTGTCCTTGACCCCATTGTCCTTGATCTTATTGTTATTGATCTCATTGTCCTTGACCCCATTGTCCTTGATCTTATTGTTATTGATCTCATTGTCCTTGACCCCATTGTCCTTGATCTTATTGTTATTGATCTCATTGTTATTGATCTTATTGTTATTGATCTCATCGTCCTTGAACTCATTGTCATAATCTCATTGTCATTAATCACGTCATTGACCTCCAACATTAACACCACCCATCCCTCTCTCTCTCCCCAACACTCACAGATCTGCGCCAACTCCTGGGGCCCGGACTGGGGGGAGAAAGGCCATTTCCGCATCATCCGGGGCGTCAACGCCAACAACATCGAAACCTACATCATCGGCGCCTGGGGCAAGGTCACGGGCGACATCATGCTTCGCCAGATCCTGGAGGAGAACCGCCGACGTCGCCTGCAGGCGCTGGGCCAGCCAGTTAGTGACGACAACGCGCGACGCCTCCGCCGCCGAAGACGACGCCGACACCACGACCACGCCAAGAAGCAGCTGAGGAGTCTGCTGACCGGTCGACGCCGAGGACAGCGGAGGCGGAGACCTCTGGAGCCCCAGGGCAGAAGACCCCGGCAGAACGAGACCAGCCCCGACAGGAGGATGATTACGGTGCACAAGAGCCGGAGAGAGCGGAACAGAGCCGCGAGGCGCGGAGAGAGGAGAGGACGCCGCCGGTACAGGAAGAAGAAAGGAAGATCCCAGAAGGGGAGGAAGGGGGAGGAGAGGAAGAGCGGTGGGCGACGGGGGAGGGGGGACAGGAGCAGGGAGACACCCCCCTCTGCCACCACGCGCATGCCCATGTTGGAGGATGTTATAGCATCTTTGGAGGGTTAGGTGAGGTCGCGCGCATCGTGGTGTATGTCTACCTTTTTATTCGCTAGCTGGCTGTGAAGTTCCCCTCCCCTTATCCTTGTCTTCTTTACAGCTGGGCTGTATTGTAGTGGGCTGTGCTGTACTGTGCTGTACTGTGCTGTATTGTATTGTGCTGTATTGTGCTGTACTGTACTGTACTGTGCTGTATTGTATTGTGCTGTACTGTACTGTACTGTGCTGTGCTGTGCTGTACTGTGCTGTACTGTGCTGTACTGAACTGTACTGTACTGTGCTGTATTGTACGGTGCTGTACTATACAGTACTCTACTGTGCTGTACTGTACGGTGTAACTGTACTTTATTACACTGTATTGAACTGTATTGCACTGTCCTGTGCTATACTGTACTGTGCTGTCCAATACTGTACTGTACCGTACTGTGCTGTACTGTACTGTACTGTACTGTACTGTACTGTACTGTACTGTACTGTACTGTACTGTACTGTACTGTACTGCACTGTATTGTACTGTAGTAGGGGGGTGGCTGTGTGTAGCACTGATCGTCAAGCTTGTGGCTAGAGGATGGGTGAAGAGTTTCTTTTTGTGGAGTTTTACAGATGTGTCAGTTTGGACTGACGTAGGGGTTACCGATGCATATTATCTCTGATATCTGTTGGCCAAGCTGCGTCTATGTTATATATATATGTCTTGCTGCCTGTGCTAAGCACACTGTGTAGGGTTTGTTTTCAAACTCTGGCCATGTCAGTTGTAGCGTAGTAGGTCAATAAAATGCTTGGTGTTTATTTTTTAAATCCAAAAAAAGTAGCTGTATGTAAAGGAGAACTCCTAGAACTTGATACCTCAATCTTTCTAAATAATCCACCATGTGTGCACAATGTTACAATATACAATACAAAGTACAATATTCTACACTATTTCCCATGGTTTCTTGAACTGTGTATTAGGAAAACAATGGTGACTGCCAAAAACCCCACAAAAAAAACATTCAAAGCAAAAACAACAACTGCCAGAACTATTAAAAAAAAATGCATGCAGACTAATTCTGCATTCGTGATGAGATTCAAGTGAGAAGTGAGAATGTGTAGGCTGAGGTCAGCAGAACACAACCTGCACAGTCACAAGCACAGGAGAAGACCAGGCACAACGCACCCCACCCGAGGGGAAGAAAGTGAAAAAAAAATTTTTTACTGTTAAAAAAACAGTAAATAAAGGTTGTTGATTAATCGATCTGGTAAGGTCACGGAATACAGGGCTACGAGAGGAGTTAAAAACAGGAAAGAGGCAATAAGTTGAAGAAAGTTAAAAGTTTGATCTTAAAAACCCAGAACTAGAAGTGTTTTTTGACAGAAAAAGTCCAAAATGTTTACTTAGACACAATGGAAAATCTTACTCTTTGTCGCTCGGTTTTTTTTGTTTGTTTGTTTGTTTTGGAGGGTTATTGTTTATGAAGATCGTGTTCAGCTCTAAAATAAAGCATGACCTATTTCCCTTCCCACAGAAAAAGATAAATTCACTTCTTTCTTAAATTCTTATTATGCTTAAACCCACTTCATATACAAACAACTCTATCTGCACGTTTAAAAATGTAATATTGTTGTACTTACTATTTGAATATTAGTTTGCATAAAACAACATCGGATACAAAAAAAAATTAAGGTGTAATGTTCGATAATATGCCAATAACATGTAACTATGCAAGAACTATAAGAGGAAATACTTGAGATTTTCACCAGTGTTCATTTGCGTATTCGTGTGGTTATTTTTTTGCTTGTATGCCTTACATATATGAAGCATTGAATGATATTTGTGCTGCTAAAAGTGTTCTTAATGTATTTTTTGTCTTTGACACATTATTCCTGTTTATACTGGGGGAGGGAGGGGAGGGGGGCAACTGGTTAGCTGTGAGATCATGAGGTACTGAATTATTAACATGGGACAGGAGAAAAGAAATTATGATGCCTGTTAGGAAAAGTGTTTTTTTTTGGTTGGTTTGTTTTTTTTGTTTGTATATGCATGTTTGAATGATCACTATCATTCTCAGTGTGTGTGTGTGTGTTGTTGTGTGTGTGTGTGTGTGTGTGTGTGTGTGTGTGTGTGTGTGTGTGTGTATGCGCACGCGCGCACGCGGATTGCGTGCGTGCGTGCGTGCGTGCGTGCGTGTGTGTGGCGAGAGATCTTTTTCGCGTAGCTTGTCTAGTGCTTGCATTGATGACAAAACCATATATATATATATATATATATATATATATATATATATATATATATATATATATATATATATATATATATATATTTGCGTTTTTAGTCATATAGTTGTTTGCTAAGATTTGTTCAACAAAGTGTTATCTGCAGGGAAGTTGCATAATATATCACAACTTATATCTGCACGACAGCATAATGATTTTAGAATGTACAGCTGAATCCTGTAGCATATGTATGTATATATACATAACCCTCCCTATTATTTTCCCCACACTGTAAATGCGTGTGTGAAGATATTATTATATACCTACTGGCGCTTGGTGTTTGTATTGATAAACATTTCAATCTCTCTACGCATGGCTTTTGGCAATAAACTTCACCTTGATATTTTTCTGTTTTGGAAATGTGTCATTTATGGAAACGATGGTTCTGTTGTTGTGGTGATCAGACAGAGACAAACAGACAGACAGACAGACCAGGCAGGCAGGCAGGCAGGCAGGCAGGCAGGCAGGTAGATAAGCAGAATTGCAGACAGACAGACATACAGACAGACATACAGATAGACAGACAGGACACACACGTAATCAAGACATTTTTATTTTTTTGTTTTGAGGACAATGAAAAAACACTCATGTGTTTTATATTTTGTATTGCTTTGCTTTTTTGTTGTTGTTAAACATCTAATACCAGTGTACATGAAGTTTTGTCAGTTTTGTCATCCGTTCTCACCAGCACATACAGCCTACTTTTCCGAAAAGTGGAACATGTTTTAAACATGTATACAAGATGGTTTAGCGTATGCGCAACACACACACACACACACACACACACACACACACACACACACACACACACACACACACACACACACACACACACACACACACACACATACATACATACATACATACATACATACATACATACATACATACATACATACATACATACATACTACATACTACATACATACGTACATACATTCCACTTAGGCTACCCATTGAGACCACCAATATCTGGTCTCACGAAAAGGGAACAATTCACACAATTCCCAAGTTTATTCCCTTTGACTCTTTTGAGCTGTAGAAAAACAAACAGTATACATATCAATAAATGAACGGCGGGTGTAAAGAGGAAGAGCAAAATATAAGTTCACAAACGACAGTAATAATATTGATAATGAATTAATTATAGTTATACACTAAGTGGTCAGAGCGCTCGCTTTCCCCAGTCAAGTTAAGCAGCGTCGAGCGTGGTTACCAGTTGGATGGATGACCGTTTGCGCGCCTTGGCTTCTGTACAGTCCCCCCAGTTCACCCAACTGTAAATGCATACCTGCCCTCTTCAGGGTCAGGGAAGGTAAAGCAGCGAGGGAGAGGAGATGGGCGCCGTCCTCAATATGCTGGCCCCTAGAGAAGCTGAGGTCTCTGACACCTCGCTCCCCTACGACCGCCTAGGTTATGGGACACCTTTACCTTTCCATTTGCTTCCTTTAGAATGGGAAAAGGACCCTCATTTGTTGTCTTCCCTTACAGGGATATCAGGGGCCTGTCAATATAAACAACATCCCCCCATCTTCTGAAAATTCTGTGCTGGGAGTTCCCTCTCTTTGTTTAAAATTGATCAGTGCAGACTGAGATATGTTGGTCATGCAAACAGAAACACACAGACAAATCTGAAGACGACGGTTTTCCAAGGTAAGGTTGAGGGCAGAAGGAAAAGAAACAGACCACCAATATCCTACGTTGCCAATATCACTGAGGTAACAGGTCCGGGATAGGGCAACAGAAGATAATAGAACGCAACAGAGAAAGAGAAATATGTTGAACTCTAGTGGCATTGCGCAGAGCTCCTACTGTCGACAGCGGGGATGGAGACAGGTAACATGTAACCCTGTTAAGTTACAGAGAAACAAAGAATAACCGTCAGTAGAGGAAGAATAGATGTAAAGAGGAAGATCAAAGACATAAGTACATAAAGGCACTAGCAATAATAAAGGACGGACTGGATACGGTTTCACACAGTCAAAACGAATGGATACTGGGCACATGGAAACTGGAGAGAGATACTCATGCGCTTACAGATGAAATAAGCGATTTTTTCCCTGTCTTTTTTCGTTCCTTAGTTAAAGCTCTGAGTCATGCGCTAACAGATGAAATATGCAAGGCTTTTTTTGTTGTTGTTTTGGTTCCTCGGCTAGAGCTCCGAGGTTTACCAATGGTGAGAATTTTGCTTATGCGGCCGTTTTTTACCCACCATGAAGTACAATTATCTGAAATGATAAAAACAAAGAAAAGCAAAACAAAAAAGAATCAACAGCAAAAGCCCCCCCCCTCCCCCTCCCGCGCCCAAACAAGAAAAAACATCACCCTAGAACAAAGCTAAAGAAATAAAAATGAAAAGAATAAATAAATAAATAAATAAATAAAGACAAACCATGAGGCAAAATGGCATCCTTATTATCAGAAACAGTATTCGTTTGACTGAAGGGAAATAAGCACTATTTTAAGTGAATATGAATATTGTTTCCTTCCCTTTATTGTTTCCTGTAACTATTCTGTATAAAAATAGTTAAAGATCAATCTGATCTTTGGTTAAAAGCTGAAAGAAAGAGAGAGAGAGAGGAGAGAGAGAGAGAGAGAGAGAGAGAGGAGAGAGAGAGAGAGAGAGAGAGAGAGAGAGAGAGAGAGAGAGAGAGAGAGAGAGAGAATATGGTGTCGCTATACTTTAGTGACACTCTCTGTGTCCACAACAGCAGCTCAAGTTTCACTCAGAAG
>CM060323.1:48118833-48128833 GCA_030674155.1 Stramonita haemastoma
CACACACACACACACACACACCACACACACACACACACACACACAGGGGGGGGAGTTGTGATAATTTTGGACCTGAGTGAGGGTGGAAAAGAAAATCAGATAAAAGCCTGTCATTATAATTATTATGTAGTGGGTATCTTTATGGAGTTGTCAGTTGAAGACTGACAGTATAAACATCACTGTCTGAAGCTGACGCATGATTTTAGTGATTCTGTTCTGTTTTACTTCACACACAGAGAAGGACGGAGGGAGAGAGGGAGGGGAGGGAGGGGAGGGGGGAGTGAGAAAGATGGGTGTTGGTCATTAGAACTGTTAATTAATCTATCAAGAGTTTTAACTCATGCAGAGGCGAGTTTTGTAATGAATGTGATGTTTATGATCATGAATGACCAGTGTGAGAGGAGGAGGTTGTGTGTCAGTGTGTGTATGTTTATGTTCAACTTCGTTGGTTCACGTGTGCAATCCCCCATCCACCACCCGGGGCCGTGCCTCAATGCTGTGCAGTCCCAGCGCAAGGGGGGGGGGGGGGGGGTTTTAAGTAGTAAATTTTCCATGTTTTCATATCTGTAATATTACATCATGATAATTGTGTGTGTGTGTGTGACAGAGAGAGAGAGAGACAGACAGACAGACTGACGAGAGAGAGAGAGAGAGAGGAGAGAGAGAGAGAGAGAGAGAGAGAGAGAGAATGTGTGTGTGTCAAATCAAATCAAATCAAATCAAATTTGTATTTCCAGATGGTACGTGTGTGTGTGTGTGTGTGCGTGCGTGCGTGCGTGCGTGCGTGCGTGCGTGCGTGCGTGCGTGCGTGTGTGTGTGGTGCGTGGTGTGTGTGTGTGTGTGTGTGAGACAGAGAGAGAGAGAAAATGTGTGTGTGTCTGTGTGTGTGTCTGTGTGTGTTTCTCTGTGTGTGTCTGTGCATGTGCATGTTAGTCTTCTGAGAGAAAGAGCAGAGAGAGCTTGCACTTGTGTGGAAAGTGTGTTGTGAGTGCTTGACTGTGCATGTGTCCATGATGTGTGTGAAGAGTTGATTGCTGTCAGAGATTGAAAAGTGACAGAGATCAGAAACCATTGCATACTGTCATGAAAAGTCTGTTAACTGTTTTACCAGTGCTTGGTGGAGATTGAGTTTAGTTGAAACTTAATGTGGATGATCATATAATGTCACAGCAGATCACACAGACAGTGGTGATTTGTATGAGAGAACTAAGAAACAGAAAAATATCAAACATTTGGCCAGTTTTCTTTCGCGGTATTTCTGTGATTATTATTCATGTTTTTCAAAAGAAGTGATTGAGTCATGATTTAACAGGAAGGGAAGTGAAAGAAGACAAAGTATGAGATTTTTCATGTGCAAAGCAGGAGAATAATGCCGTATACCAGAAAAGAGAATAGACAATCAACACAAATCACAGAAAATAATAATACATGGACTTTATATAGCACAATATCTTGTAAAAACAAATCAAAGTGCTTGCATTTGACCTATACAACACACAAGAAAACAGACTGAACAACAGACAGGGTTTAACAGAGCACAGTACAGGCACCAGGCTATCAGCCCCAAATGACAGAAGCAAATGCAGTCAACCCCAGCAATGAACTGAATCCTCTCCAGGGCAGTCTAAGGACAGAAGTGAGAAGAAGAACCAGGAAGAGACGAGTAGGCTACATGCACCAGCATAATTATCACTCAGTTACCCCTTGTCCTGTTCTCACTGCTGGCATCATGTTTTGATTCACAACTGCCTGCAGTTACTGTATGTAGGCAGGCCACAGGTTCCCCATTGCAGAGTATACAAAGTTCGCTTCATGAGATTTTAGTGTTCCCAACATGGCATACGAGGAAAAAACTCCCTGTATCTGTAATTGTTGATAGATATCTGGTTAAACTGACATCTTTTAGTGGTTTCCCACTGGAGATTTTTTAGAAAGTGCTCTTGAGATTTTAGAGTTCCCAATACTGCATACCAGGATTGAGGAGACACTCTCTGTCTTTCATTACTGTTAGAACCAAAAACTCTGTGTGTGTGTGTGTGTGTGTGTGTGTGTGTGTGTGTGTGTGTGTGTGTGTGTGTGTGTGTGTAAGTAAGTAAGTCTTCAATTTTAATGTCTTTCCACTTTAAGTGATACCAGACTACCCTAAGGTAGGAGACTGGATAGGTGAGAGAGAGAGAGAGAGAGAGAGAGAGAGGGAGGGAGGGAGGGAGAGAGATCTAATGTGTGTGTGTGTGTAGGGATGGGGGGGGGGTGGAGGCAGATGTATGAAGAGGAATACAACTTTGCAACACCCTCATGAACCAAGCTGTCAGGCTGCTGGTGTCTTTTCTGCCCCGTGTTGCCTGTTTGCTCTGTTCCTGGTGTGGAGATTGCTGCCATTTCCCTCTCTTGCCTTCTTCTTTCTTTGGTGATGCCGCTGTGTGGCCAGAACATCGTGACTGTCAGCCCTGGTGTATATATATAGCTATCCCCTGTGGCTGGCTGGATGCCAACACAACGCAGCCCTGAACACACAGCTGCAGTGACAGACAGTCTTGGTTCTGGCTTCTCCCTCTTGCTGTTGATGATGACATAGCAGACATAAAGGGAATGTCATTATACCCCCCCCCCCCCCCCCTCTTTTTAAAAAAAAATTTTCTTTAAAGAATGTTATGAGGACTGACAATACTGATGTCAAGGTGTGTGTGTGTGTGTGTGTGTATGCATGCATGATGTGTGTGTATGTGTGTGGGAGTACACTTTCATGTTTGTGTGTGTGTGTGTGTATGCATGCATAGATGCGTGTGTATGTGTGTGAGAGTACACATTCATATGTGTGTGTGTGTGTGTGTGTGTGTGTGTGTGTGTGTGTGTTGTTTAATTGTAGAGTGTGATGTGCAGGTAGCCATCAGGCATCTGCTCCTGGAGTGTTGGGATGTTCAGGATATTAGGCACAAGCATTTTAATGCGGACTCCCTAAAGGTCCTCTTTCGAGATGTTCCACAGGACACCATTTTTAACTTCCTGAGAGAATCGGGCTTTTTCCGTCTGATATGAGCGAAAGTGGTATGGTTGTTCTCTAAGGACAAGGTTGTTCTAAGGAATCTGGTTTTGGTTTTATCTCGTTTTAAGTGTGATGATGTGGGTTTTCCCATGAGCGGTGGCCGTCCTGGGCTGACCCTTATGGTTGACCGGGCGTTCGATACAAGCAAGGACAGTCGAGTTGGTTTTATACCTCGTTTTAAACTCTACATAGTCACACACTTTTAATACAAGTTTTAAAATATGATGAGGTGACAGCCCCGATATGGCCTATGTGGTCGGCGGGGCTATAAGCAACATCATTGGATTGGATTGGAGAGTCCTGTTATGGCCATTGTGGTTGGCTGGATGCAAAGAAAATGTTGTGGAAAAAAAAATTGTGTTGATAGTGGTGTGTGTGTGTGTGTTGTGTGTGTGTGTGTGTGTGTGTGTGTTGTGTGTGTGTGTGTGTGTGGTGTGTGAGTGAGTGAGTGAGTGAGTGAGTGAGTGAGTGTAGTGAGTGATGTGTGTGTGTGTGTGTGTGTGTGTGTGTGTGTGTGTGTGTGTGTGTGTGTGTGTGTGTGGAGGTAGAGAGAGAGAGAGAGAGAGGGGGGGATTAAAATTAAAATTAATTTTTTTTTTAATGATGTGGATTGTATTAGGGCAATCGGAATGGCTCTGATGGTGAAAGTAAAAATGATGATAATGTGTGTGTGTGTGTGTGTGGTGTGTGTGTTGTGTTGGTGTGATGCATGCGTAGATTGTGCATGCATGTGTATGTGTGTGAGAGTACACATTCTTGTGTGAGTGATGGTGTGGTGTGTGATGTGTGTGATGATTGTGTGTGTGTGTGTGTGTGTGTTTAATTGTAGAGACCTGTTATGGCCGTTGTGGTTGGCTGGATGTAAGAAAATGTTGTGGAAAAAAATTTCTGTGTGTGTGTGTGTGTGTGTGTGTGTGTGTGTGTGTGTGTGTGTGTGTGTGTGTGTGTGTGTGTGTGTGTGGTGGTGTGTGTGTGTGTGTGTAAAATTTCTGTGGTGTGTGTGTGTGTGTGTGTGTGTGTGTGTGGTGGGTTGTTGATGGTGGTGTGTGTGTGTGTGTGTTGGTGTGTAGAGAGAGAGAGAGAGAGAGAGAAAAAAAGGAGAATGACAAAGGTTTTTAAATTAATTGTCCTTGTAGCATTACAATTAAGCCCTTCTGACAATGGGGCGGTGAATACAATAGCTGGAAACACATAATTACTGACAAATTTCTAATTTATCAGTCAAAAGCATATGCTTGTCGGGCATTACTAAGAGGTGTAGGCACGCACGTGCACACACATACACACACATATGTATGCGCACACACACCTATGCACACAGCCACATACGCACACACACACACACACACACACACACCACACACACACCTCCTCTCTCTCTCTCTCTCTCTCTGCTCTCTCTCTCTCTTACACACACACACACACACACACACAACACACACACACACACACACACCACCTACACACACACACACACACACACACACACACACACACCACACACACACACACACACACACACCACTGCAGCCAGACACATTCTTCGGATCAGATCGAAAAAATATACATGCATTTCAAAATTACATCATGCAACAGATGACTTCTATTCTTTTTCTTTAACTCTCACTACTTGTACTATAAACTTCCCAATGTCTCTAATTTTCTTTTCCTGACATTCAATGCTTGCGCTATAAATATTCCTACTGATCGAATCGTGTTTTCATTCATTATGTGATAATTGTGATTTTGTTACGCAATTATCATAGAACACCAACAACGATTTCAGTATGCTACAGTTTTCACAATAATGGCTATAAGCTAGTACAATGAAACAAAAAATGGACTCATTTTCAGCACTTTCTTCACAAGAGGTCAGGGACATTTACATCAGCATAATTGTTTAAACCACTGTTACAATTATTTGAACCACATACCTTGAGTACGAAATTTTTGCCAGGCAATCTCTGTGCCATTTCTTTGTTACACACGATAAATATTTCTCCGCTTGAAAAATTGTTTTTAATGAGTGGAACCATCTATATTTATCTTTATGCTCCATATCTGAATGCCAATTTTATTTGAAACAAGAAATAAGTCTATCTTTAAACTCATAAAGAAAAGTGGACTCATACCCTACACCCTGACTTAACCATACAATACCAAATCCGTTCTCTGGAAGTTTCTTTTGTACATTTGATACCCAATTGAAATTACCAGAATCATGTAGGAGAAGCATTTTGTAAGCTTGATGGCATATTCTTGACATAGGCAGCTGAACTAGTTTTAGCCAATATTTAATACATTTAACTACTGTTCTAATTTGAAGTGGATATCTGCCAGTCTCTGCATATACTTGTTTGTTGGAGGCATGAAGGGGGACATTCAAGAATCTTTTAATAGTAAAAGTATGCACTGCTTCAATTTGCTTACATTCAGTCTCAAAGCCCCAGACTTCACTTGCATACGTCAAGATTGGTTCAATTTGTGAATCAAATAATTTCCAAAATAAATATGGGTCTGATGATGTTAACCTTTTTAGTGATCTCATTATTTCTATTACCCCCTTCCTCCCCTTTCTACAACCCTCTGACAAAGCACTGGTAAGACTAATTTTTGTTGTGAAAAGCATTCCTAGGTATTTATATGAATTTATCACCTTAACTTCTTCATTCCCATAAAACCATTTTTCTTTTGAAGTTATATGTCCTCCCATTCTAAATACAATTATATTTGTCTTCTTTAGGTTAACGATAGATGCAAACGGTCAGCTTCCTTTTCAAACTATTAGGTTGATTTTGGAGTCCAGCAATTTGACAATAGAATAACATTATCAGCAAATAATAGCAAAATATTTCTTCCATACCAGGGACTAACTGAATACCATGCTTCCCTGTTCTGGACACCTCAGTGACTAATTCGTTAATGAAAAAGGAAAACAATGTAGGGCTGAGCAAGCAACCTTGTTTCACACCTCTTGGGCAGTCAGAATAATCAGAATAGCAACATTTATCATGTACACATGCAAAAACATGATCATAGATACTTCTTAAAGCACAATACAGTTTACCTTTAACACCAGTTTTCCTAAAAATGTACCACAATTTACTTCTGTTAACTGAATCAAAGGCTTTTTGGAAGTCTACAAAGGCTAATAAGTTTGGCATTTTTAAGCAAAAACTTCTGAACAATTGCATACAAGGTAAAAATATGGTCCACTGTGCTCTGCTCTGAAACCAGCTGTGCTCTGCTCTATACCCTGCTCTGAAACCAGCTTGTTCTTCCAGTATTTTTTCTTCTTGCTCTGACCATTTTGTGAGTCTTTTGTTCAAAATGTGTATACACCTTGCTGACAATACTTGTTAGGGCTATACCATGATAGTTATCAGGGAGGTTTACATCTCACTTCTTGTGAAGTGGCACAATGATAGATTTGGACCACTCAATAGGGAAAACAACTTATTCAAACAACCTGTTGAAATATGCAACCAAAAAATCGAAAACTGAATTGTCTGCATGTCTGAGCATTTCACTGACTACTCTGTCAGGTCCTGAGCTCTTTCCAGCTTTGAGGCTACTAATACTGGCAAGAACCTCTTGTGTGGAAATAGGCTCATTAAACAAAGACATCATGGTTTTCCTCTTCTATTTCTTCCGTTACATCATGTCATCAAGTTGAATAGCTCAAATTGGTTTCATTAAATACTTTGAAAAAATGCACATACCACTGTTCTGTAGTGATACTATTGTATATAACTGACTTTCTATTTACTGACCTTATTGTCTGCCAAAACAATTTAGGATTGTTAACTGTTTTAGTTTTGCTAGTCTTACAGCAAAGTCATTTTTCTTACTTTTCAGTAAATGTTTGTATTCTTTTCGTTCTTTGACATACGCGTCTTTCCTCTCTTGGCTTGACTGTTTTGATTGCTTAAATAGTCTCAGTAGTTTTCTTACTTTTTTCTTTTTCTGTCACATTCTTCATCAAACCAGTCATTTCTGTTTTTCTTCTTCCCTACTGTCCTAACCATGCATGCCGCTGAACTACACAATGATTGTGTAAATATTTTGATGGAATCATTGACATCAGAGTTCAGTGCTATCAAGATCATACTCTTTAAAATTGTGATGTGCTCTTCTTTATATTGAATATTATCTTCAACTATGCTGTCCAGCATTCTATACTTCTTAAAATCTTGTGATTGTTGCTCTTCTTTATATTTGAATATTATTTCAACATATTGCTGTCAAAGCACTCTATATTTCTTAAATTGTAATGTGCCTTCTTATTGAATTGTAATCTTCAGACCATATTGCTGTCAAGCATTCTTATACTTCTTTAAATCTTGGAATGTTGCTCTTCTTATATTGATATGTACTTCAACCATTGCGTAAGCACTCTGTACCTTTTTTATCTTGTGATGTGCTCTCTTATATTTATATTGTTGCTCTTCTTATCCATTTAAATTCTCCGGTAAATGCCAGGAATCAATTCTATCACTAGAGAGAGATAAAAAAAAAAATTTTATCATGTGGGATTGCATTAGGGCAATCGGAATGGCTTCTGACTTCTTCTCATTGTAGTAATGGTGAAAGTAAAAATGATGATAATGGTAACAAAAATGATGATAATGAAAGTGAATGATTATGATCTGCCAGATGCTGATTAATTAATCTGTCATCATTTAGTCCATGAGCATATCTACTTTTTCCCTTAGCTCCAAATGGAACTTCTGCTCCTAACACAAAACAAATGTGTAATGCTGCAATCGATCCCTGCCTACTGTAGTATATTTGGCAATGAACAATCTGATGAACATGCGAAACAGGTGTCACAGAAAAAACAATTTTTAATATTTTTTATTTTATTTTTTTTTTTTTAAAAAAAAATTATAGTCCTGTTATGGCCATTGTGGCTGGCTGGATGTAAATAAATGTGGGAAAGAAGTTCTGCTTTGAGAGTGTGTGTGGGGTATGTGTAGTTCAGTTTAACGTCCTTCCACTAAATAGTGATATCAGACGTTGTGTGAGTGTGTAGTTGAGTGTGTATGTGTGTGTGCACGCGCGCGTTGTGTGCGAGTGTGTGTGTGCGAGTGTGTGTGTGTGTGTGAGTGTGTGTGTGTGTGTGAGTGTGTGTGTGTGTGAGTGAGTGGTGTGTGTGAGTGTGTGTGTGTGTGTGTGTGTGTGTGTGTGTTTTGAGTGTGTGTGTGTGTTGTGTGTGTGTGTGTGTGTGTGTGTGTGTGTGTGGTGTGTGTGTGTGGTGTGAGTGAGTGAGTAGGAGTAGTGTGAGCTTGCGTGCATATATGAGTGTGCGAGCTTGTGTTCATGCGTGCGAGCGTGTATGTGTGTTGCAAATATAATAGCATATAAAACAAAATGTTAAGGAGTACTGAGGGGGAAAACAATTTATTAGTATGATGTTGGCTAGGGGGGAAAAATGTGTGTGTGTGTTTAGATGTCTGCTTCTGCTGCTGACATAATCATAAGGATCGTTATAATTATCAGGCTTTCTGCTGCTGACTATATTTATGGATGGTTGTAATTTACCTGCTTCCTCTGCTGACATAATTTCATGGATGGTTTAATTATCTTGCTCTGACTATAATTTCATGATGGTTATAATTATCAGGCTTTCTGCTGCTGACATAATTTCATGGATGGTTATAATTACCTGGCTCTGACATAATTTCATGGATGGTTACTAATTATCAGGCTTTCTGCTGCTGACATAATTTCATGGATGGTTATGATTATCAGGCTTTCTGCTGCTGACATAATTTTATGATGATGCTGCTGACATAATTTTATGGATTCTCTATTGATTATCAGGCTTTCTGCTGCTGACATAATTTCATGGATGGTTATAATTATCAGGCTTCTGCGCTGACATAATTTATGGATGCTGCTGACATAATTTTATGGATTCTTATGATTATCGGGCTTTCTGCTGCTGACATATTCATGGATGGTTATAATTATCAGGCTTCTGCTGCTGACATGATAATCAGAGTGGATGTAATTATCAGAATTCTGCTGCTAACATGATTTCATGGATGGTTATAATTGTATGGCTTTCTGCTGCTGACATAATTTCATGGATGGTTATAATTATCAGGCTTTAGCTGCTGACATACATTATTTGAGTGGATATAATTATCAGACTTTCTACTGCTCTCATGATAATAAATTGTTCTAAGTATCAGGCTTTTGCTGTTGACATAATTATAAAAGTGGTTGTAATTACCAAGCTGTAGACATGTCTGTCTACAGACTGTAGGGATGTTGTTTATTGGGGTCATGTTTCTGCACATCTGTCTACAGACTGTAGAGATGTTGTTTATTGGGGTCATGTTTCTGCACATATCTGTCTACAGACTGTAGGATGTTGTCTATTGGGGTCATGTTTCTGCACGTCTGTCTACAGACTGTAGAGATGTTGTTCTCATCAGGGCTTTTGTTTCTGCACAAGTCTTGTCTACAGACCCAATGCTCGCACTTCAGCCTTGGTATGGCCTCTGTGGTCGGCTTGGCTGAAAGCATCAGGATTGATTGATTGAAGCAGTTTTCAACAGCCAGGTGTTGTGATAGTCTTCATCTTCTCTCATTGGCTTTACACTGTCAGATGTGTCTGGGAAAATAATGGCATTTCTTTTCCAGCTCCTCTCATGGGCCGTACAGCTTGGTCTGCAGGGTTATCTCTGTCGGCCACACTTTCTTCCTCAGGTTGCTGAATAGCGTACACCTTTGAAGGATGTGCTCGCCTGTCTGGTTTTCTTTACCACAGGCACACAGGGGAGAAGGAGCAAGTTTCAGCTTTGTAGACACATGGTTGTTTAGCCTGTTGTGCCCAGCGCATAGTCTTAGAATTATGACTTGTTCTTCTCTTTTGAAGTGGTGGTAGTCATCCTTTTCTACTCTAGGTTGTAATGTGATAGTGATGCTGATGACTATTAGAATCTG
>CM060323.1:48131333-48188833 GCA_030674155.1 Stramonita haemastoma
GAGAGAGAGAGAGAGAGAGAGAGAGAGTGTGTGTGTGTGTGTGTGTGTGTGTGTGTGTGTGTGTGTGTGTGTGTGTGTGAGTGTGTGTGTATTGTTGATCCTCCCAGGGAGAAACTTGGTTGTTTTGTATGATTGAAGTAGATCTTTGACTGCCTGATACCTTGTATCAGAACATAGTGTGTGTGTGACTGAGAGTATGTGTGTGTATGTGTGTGTGTATTTGTGTGTTTGTGTGTGTGTGTGACTGAGTGTGTGTGTGTGTGTGTGTGTGTGTGACTGAGTGTGTGTGTGTGTGTGTGTGTGTGTGTGTGACTGAGTGTGTGTGTGTGTGTGTGTGTGTGTGTGTGTGTGTGTGTGTGTGTGTGTGTGTGTGTGTGTGTGTGTGTGGTACACAAGTCTGTTTGACATTTGAAAATGATTCTGACTTTAGACAATCCAAGAGTTTTGGATTCCACTGTTGATGTTTTGTTGTTACAGTTGATAATACATTCTGTGTACATGGTATGTCTGTGATCATCATTGTATGTCTGTGATTCCATGAATGTAAAGCACTGTGCTAACTGTGTGAGAGAAAAAGTGCTCAAAATGAATGTCTGGTATTCTAAACAGCCTGTCTGAAAGCTTTGACATAGTTTCTTTATGATTTTTTTGTGAATTTCTTTATAATTGAAAAAAATTATGGTGTTTTTATTCTGTGCACAGTGTTGTTAGAGTTACTACATAACTGTACTATCATGCGTCATTTTCAGACAGTGATGTTATTAGGGAATTGTATTATAATGTGTCATCTCCATACAACAGACAGTATTGCTAGAGTTATTAGAGAACTACAGTATAATGTGCCATCTCCATACAACAGACAATATTGTTACAGTTATTAGAGAACTGTACTATTATGTAGTATCTCCATACAACAGACAATAGTATTGTTAGAGTTATTAGAAAACTGTACCATTATGTAGTATCTCCATACAACAGACAATATTGTTAGAGTTATTAGAGAATTGTACTATTATGTAGTATCTCCATACAACAGACATTATTGTTAGAGTTATTAGAGAACTGTATTATTATGCAGTATCTCCATACAACAGTATTGTTACAGTTATTAGAGAATTGTACTAGGCCTATAATGTATCATCACCATACAACATATAGTATTGTTGGAGAACTGTACTAGGCCTATAATGTATCACCTCCATACAACAGACAGTATTGTTAAGAGTTATAATAGAACTGTACTTCATTTTCACACAACAGATTTCTCCCAGTGAAATTCAGGTTGCTCCCTCAGGGAAAGTGCATCACCACAGTGCTTTCTGTCTGTCTGTCTGTTTCTTTGTCTGTCTCTCTTTCCCAACCCCTTTGTCTGAATGTCTATACAATCCTCAGCCTATCACTGTAGATTTGCTTTCACGACTTCTGTTTGTAATGAAGAGGACATAAATTACAGTTGCCATGTTAACAGATTTTGATTCTTCTGAAAATTGTTAGAGCAATTATCAGCCAAAAAAGTAAACCCCACAAAAAAACAATTTAGTTTAAAGCAGTTCTTTAAAATAAAATAAAAAATTAAAAAAAAGGGAAATAAAAGTCAGAATCTGCTGATGCATTGTTGATATCATTTCTGAAATAATGAAAAAGTGGAAGTAAGTTTGAACAAATAGTAGAGGAAAGTAAGTTTGTACTAAGAGCAGGGGAAAGACATTTGTACTAACAGTAGGGGGGAAAAAGCTTGTAAGTTAGGAGTAGGGCGAAAAAGCTTGTACTAAGAGTAGGGGGGGGGGAAGCTTGTACTAAGAGTAGGAAAAGGAAGTTATTATGAAAATCATGGAAAGGTAATATACAAACAGTGGAAGGGAACTGAAAGAGTTAATTTTCAGGAGAAGGGGTGGATGGGGGCACTTTCTTAAAAAGTGAAGTAAGTCGGAATAGTAGGGGGGAAAGGATTTTGCAGAGAAAAACTCCCTTCAGCTGTCAAGTGAGTACCAAGGATAGGTTTGTATGTCCGGCTGTGATGTTCTTCAGGCTACAGGTTGCATAGCCTTCAACAGTTGACATTCATAAAGAATCAGGTGTAGGTCATTGCAGGCAATACTATATGATCTGTAGAAAAAGGACTGGTGGGTATCTCCTGTGATTGATGTTGATCAGCACATGGAGAGAAAGAAGAAGAGAGAGAGAGAGAGAAGAGAGAGAGAGATCAGAGAGCACTACTCTTCATCAACATTGCTGCAGGTATGCGAGCATAGGCTTTCTCTGACTTCCTCATGTGTGTTTATTTATTTATTTATTAATTAATTAATAATCTTTTATTTTGAAGATAATGGGATAAGTACATCGAATTCTCCTCGACCGAGAAGCGTGCACAGTGTGTGTGTGTGTGTGTGTGTGTGTGTGTGTGTGGTGTGGTGGTGTGTGTGTGTGTGTGTGTGTGTGTGTGTGTGTGTGTGGTGAGAGAGAGAGAGAGAGGAGAGAGAGAGAGAGAGAGAGAGAAGAGAGAAGAGAGAGAGGTTTTTTGCATGTGTATGTAGATTGTGAGGGGGTTGTGTTTGTATGTGTATGTTGTGGGGTGGGGTGTTGCATTTGCCTGTGTATGAATGCATGCTGTGTCAGTCAGCAGTGTGTGTGCTGGAGTCAAAGATGTCAGTACAGTGTAGTTTTCAGTGTGGACCTCTGTCAGGGGATATATCTACCTGTGAAACTTCCGTACAGTACTTATATGCTCTATTTGGAGAAGGAAAAAAACACAACACAACACAACAAACACACTTAAGAAAAGCTGATATCACCTGCCATGGATCATTAACATGTATATGTGATTCTCTGATTGTATGTCTCCATGAAGGAGAGAAAGGCACTGGCAGGTCTGGTGATGAGTTGACCCAAGAGATCATCAAACTCCCCCCCCCCTCCCTGTTCCTAAAGTTGCTGATGTTGGAAGCTGTGATGTCAGGACCATTGGGTGTTAGTCGGTCTGTGGCCTTCACCACTTGGCTGTAGCTTGCAGTTGCTGGTGGAAGATTTGGTCTGCAGCTACAATAGTGATGATGATCATGGATAATGTAGGGTTTGTAGTGATGGAAGGGTGTTGTGTTATACAGATATAATCATGGATAATGTAGGGTCTGTAGTGATGGAAGGTGTTGCGTTAATATACAATCATGATCATGGATAATTAGGGTCTGTAGTGATGGAAGGTGTTGTTTTTATGCAGTAATGATCATGGATAATGTAGGGTCTTTAGTGATGGAAGGTGTTGTGCTATACAATCATGATCATGGATAATGTAGGGTCTGTAGTGATGTAGGTGTTGTGTTATATCATGATCATGGATAATGTAGGGTCTGAAGTGATGGAAGGTGTTTTGTCATACAATCATGATCATGGATAATTTAGGGTCTGTAGTGATGAAAGCTGTTGTGTTATACAATCATGATCATGGATAATGTAGGGTCTGTAGTGATGGAAGGTGTTGTGTTATACAACATGAATCATGGATAATGTAGGTCTGTAGTGATGGAAGTGATTGTGCTATACAATCATGATCATAATCATGGATAATGTAGGGTCTGTAGTGATGGAAGGTGTTGTGCTATACAATCATAATCGTGATCATGGATCATGTAGAGTCAGTGAGATAATGCCCAAAGCAGTTTCTGACTATGCAGCGGTGTGGAGTTGTGTCATCATTTCCATATCTAACCATGCAGCGGTGTGGAGTTGTGTCATCATTCCTATCTGACCATGCAGTGGTGTGGAGTTGTGTCATCATTCCTATCTACCACACAGAGATCCACAGCAGCGGCAGTTTTTAAATTTATTATTTTATTTTATTCTTTTATATCAAGGATAATGGAATAAGCACTCTTGCGCTTTTTTACGTTCCAGTCCCCGTGTGTATGCAGTTTTGTAAATGTCATCAGTTCCCACTGGATGGCCTACTCTTAGAAAAGCGGAACAGGATTTAACATGTGGCGCAAGATGTTCTGCGTGCGTTCACACACAGGGCCTCTTGGTATGCTGATGTTGTATGGGAGGGAGGGGGACGAGTGGGGGTGATTATGACTTAAATTAATCATTGATGTGGATGGGTGGGGGTGATTATGACTTAAATTAATCATTGATGTGGGTGGGAGGGGGGGGTGATTATGACTTGAATTAATCATTGATGTGGGTGGGGGGTGGGGTGATTATGACTTAAATTAATCATTGATGTAGGTGGGATGGGGGGGGGGGTGATTATGACTTAAATTAATCATTGATGTCTGGGGGGGTGGGGGGGGTGAGTATGACTTAAATTAATCATTAACGTAGGTGTGTGTGTGTGTGGGGGGGGGGGGGGGTGATTAATGACTTAAATTAATCATTGATGTGGGTGGGAGGGGGGGGTTCCTTTTTCTGTTAATCAAATAAGAGAAGGGGGGGGGGGGGGGGGAGTTGATGGTAACTTTGTCGTAATATCTCTCGTTATTTTTGTTGTGTGTGGTGTTTTTACTTTCTTTTTTTCCTTTTTTTTTTAAAATAGTATTCTACTTTTGTTATTTATGTGACAGGGGTGGGGGCTTTGACTGTAACATGTGGTAGGTTTGTGGGTCATTGGGGTTTTTTTTTGGGGGGGAGGAGCTGATGTCTTTGTAACTTTTGTCTATTGTAATGTCTGTTTTCCCCCATGGTGATGTGGGGGCCTCTCTGTATGAATAGCATCCTCCCCTTCTGGAAATTTTGTATTTGGAATTTCCTCTTTTCTAGCCCTCTCTTTGTGTCTACCCTTATCCATTTCTCCATGTCACCATTTTCTTGTCTATTTTCTGCCTTCTTGCTCCATTGTCCTGCCTTTTTTCCTAAAGATTTAAAAGATAGCATTATCTCCCAGGTTGGATGCACTGGGCCTGACTTGTCAAGCGCTTAACACCAGTGCAACACATTTGTGACACTCCACCACATAAGGAGTTGCATTGCACCAGAGGTCAATTTTTAGTTATTGACATTTTATTAATCTGCAATGAAATAGCTATACATTGAATAGAAAAAAAAACAGATTGAAGTCGGACGATTCTATGAAAAGTTGTTACAAGTTGAAATGATAGACTGCAGGAAATGACAAAACAAGAAATGGACAAGTTTAGCATCAATAAATGGTCAGAATGAGAGCTTGGGCATTTTTGAAACATGTTTAAAAGCACAAGGATACAAAAAATGAAAATTACGACTTGATATTTCATTACAAGGTAGAATCAGGGCTATAGTTTTATAATCAATCAAAATCTGAAAATTGCCAACTTGACCCCACCTGCCTTAAATGGCTTCTAGAGGAAAAGTGGGTTATGTGCTAAGCGACTCATTTCATGGTGGAGCGTCACATTTTTGCTTGTATGACAGACAACAATAGCTGCTCTCTGAGGGTTCATGAACAAGTAGAGGAAGAAGATGTATTTTTTTGTTATTGATGTGTCTGTGAGGGTACTTTATGACTCACCACCTCTGAAACACTACTGTGTTAAAATAAATAATAATATGTTGAGAACACAGGGAAGACAGTGTGTAGTGTAGCCTGAGATAACAGTGACACAGCAGAAAAATAGCTCGTCTGATTCACTCCTCCACCTTCCTATCAAAGGATACACAACTACACACATCTGAAACACCTGACTAAATTGATGTTATGAGTTACACACATTCTGCAGCACCTGATTAAATTAATGATCTGATTCAGTCTATGCACACACTAAAAAGTAGTTTTAACGTTAGATCTTGGATGACTTTTGAAGGTAGAACTGAATGATGATAAAACAGAGCTAGGCTTTTAAAACCCTCCATCAAAGATGTCTACATTTGTTCAGCTTTCTGATTCACATTTTGTCGGGACTGCCAGGGTCCTTTTTTTCTGAATCAGCTGAAAATCTTGGAGTTGTACTTGATTCTGGCTTGACTGACTATGAAAGGTTATGTTATCAGTCTGACATGTACGACCAGCTTTGAACTTGGCTGTATGATATCAGTCCTGTTTGTCCTTTTCCTCCACATCAAGCCACTCTGACTCTGACTTCAGCATGTTGTGTGCTGTGCTGTGCTGATTACTGCAACACACTTCTTGTCATCTGCCCACAAAATCTCCTTCATTTTTTTTAAAGCCTAAAACCTGTAGAACAAGTTAATTCTCAGAATTGTCTGTACCAAACATATCACTCCACACCTTGTTCTTTGCACTGGCTTCCAATGGAGGTAAGAATCAAGTACAAAGTCGCGTGCCTTTGCTATGGTGCAGTTTCTGTATCTGGCCTACTATAGCAAACACATTGCTTATTCAGTGGAGCAGCATTTTGTCTAAAATCACTTTTTAGTGGATAGACATATTCTGTATATCCGTATTCAGATATACTCACCAGCAAGGAACTTTTGCTCCTCATCTGAAATTCTCAATTTACCAGTTGTAAAACTTGAAGTCAATGCTTCTTTTCTTTCTCTGTTTGGAACTCGCTTCCTCAGAAATCCGCTTTTCATTAACTTTTTTTTCTAAATTCCAAAAAGCTAGCAAACAACATAGCTTTCAACAACAGCAACAACCATCAACACAACAACACACATGATGCGCGCAGCGCGGCGCACACACACACACACACACACACACACACACACACACACACACACACACACACTCACACACACACACACACACACACACACACACACACACAGAAAAAAGGTTGATACTGCTTAGAACACGACAGGTTCATCTTCTTTGTTGTCCCCTCCTCCCTCCCCTTCTGTCATCCCCCCCCCCCCCACTTCCTCCCTGTAACCTGTTTGTATCTCACCCTGGCCTTTCGGTGTTCATACTGTGTTCGTCATGTGTGGATAGATAGCCTTGTGTCATTATGTATATACACCTGTGTGTGTGTGTGGCAACTGGGTTATTGAGTGTGTATTATTTATTTATTTATTTTTAGCTCCATGTGTGGATAGCCTTGTGTCATGTATGTGTGTGTGTGTGGCAACTGAGTTATTGAGTGTGTATTATTATTTTTGTTGTTGTTGTATATCGAGGATAATGGAATAAGCACTATGTGCTTTTTTTTTTTTACATCCAGTCCCCATGTTATGCAGTTTTGTAAATCTTGTCATCTGTTCCCACTGGCACACAATGGCCTACTCTTACGAAAAGTGGTACAGGATTTAACGTGTGCGCAAGATGTTTTGCGTGTGTTTGCACACAGGGCCTCGGTTTATAGTCTTATCCGAAGGATTTGGGAAAGTGGAGTCAGCACTGATGTGAACTCCAGGGGAAAATATCCCCTCGAACGGAAATCAAACCCGGGTCATCAAATTGCGAGCGCAATGTTCTGACCAATAGGCTGTAGATTCCATCCCCCGTGTGTGTGAGTGTGTGTGTGCGCATGTGTGTGTGCTTGTGTGCGTGCGCGTGTGTGTGCATGTGCACGAGTTTGTGTTTTTAAAAATATTTTTTATAATATATTTTTTGTATTCTTTTATATCAAGGATAATGGAACAAGCAATCATATGCTTTTTTTACATCCAGTCCCCATGTGTATGTAGTTTTGTAAATGTCATCTGTTCCCACCGGCACACGATGGCCTACTCTTATGAAAAGTGGAACAGTGTGTGTGTGTGTGCTTGTGTGCGTGCATGCGCGTGCGTGTGTATGTGCATGTGCGAGTGTGTGTGTGTGTGTGTGTGTGTGTACATGTGTGTGTGTGTGTGTGTGTGTGTGTGTACATGTGTGTGTGCTTGTGTGCGTTTGTGCGCGTGTGTGTGTGTGTGCTCGCGCGCGCGTGTGTGTGTGAGTGTGTGTGTGCGTGAGTGTGTGCATGTGTGTGGGTGTGGGGTGTGTGTATGCATGCGTGTGCTGGTATTCTGGCTCAGTATTCAGGGATGCTCTTCCTTCTGTGATTTCCAATGCCCCTCTCTTTTTTTTTTTTCAAGTCATCAGTAACAGTTTGAATGTCTGGTCTTTCTCCTGTAGACTGTATCTATCCACTGTCCAGTGGTCAGGTGTCTGGTATTTCTCCTGTAGACTATCCACTGTGGTGGTCAGGTGTCTGGTCTTTCTCCTGTAGACTGTCTATCTACTGTCTAGTGGTCAAGTGTCTGGTCTTTCTCCTGTAGACTGTCTATCTATCCACTGTCTGGTGGTCAGGTGTCTGGTCTTTCTCCTGTAGACTGTCTATCTTTGTATTTTGTATTTTTTTGTATTTTGTACCACTTTATGTCACAGCAGATTTCTATGCGGGAAATTCGGGTTGCTCTCACCGGGGAGAGCGCGTAGCCACAAGTGCAGCACCTACCCATTTTCTTTTCTTTTTTCTGCATTCGGTTGTATTTGTTTCCCTGTCAGAGTGGCTTTTTTCTACAGAATTTTGCCAGGGTCAACCCCCTTGTTGCCGTGGGTTCTTTTAAGTGCGCTAAATAGTGATGTGTAACACACGGGACCTCAATTTATCGTCTCATCCAAAAGACTAGTGCCCAGACCACCACTCAGGGTCTAATGGATGGGGAAAAAGTTTTGGGCCCAAACGGGGTATGAACCACTGCACACTCCGACCTGGACTTTTTGCTTTCTAGGCAAGGCGCGTTACCATCTAGACCACCAATCCACTGTCTAGTGGTCAGGTGTCTGGTCTTTCTCCTGTAGACTGTCAAGCCACATTTTGGGGGATGCTGTACCATGCTTATTTGTCAGGAAAGATGTGTTGATGTTGTCATGTATACAGCTGTCAGGAAAGATGTTCAGATTCATCTAACGTCTTTTCACAAGTTGTGATATGAGGGGGGGGGGGGGGAGTGTCAGGGGAAGGGGGTGTAGTTGGCAATGTATGGGATAAAGAATTTTAGGGGGTCAATACTTGCTAAGTGATTTTTTAAAAAAAGAAGAAGAAAAACAACCTTTTCGTTACTGAACCTATTGAACTTCACAATAAACGAAACTGAAAATGCAGTTCTAACAATCTAACAAAATCATTAATATTTCCTATGAAAACAGAAAATAAATATCAGTTACCGAATTTCACATAAGAAAAAACAGAATACCTACTTACAGAATGTAAGTGATCCCCCCCCCCTCCCTTCCCATGAGGAAAGAAAAACAACACAAAACAAAACAAAATAATCCACCCAAAACAACAATGGGAACACCCAACAACAACTGCAAAAAAATCAGCAACCTCTCCTAGACCCCGCTTCCCCCCAAATAACAAACAAAACAAAAAACAATAGGAATACAAAAAATACAGAGAACAGGAAAAAATACTGCACCCCCCCCCCCCACCCACCCCCCAAAAAACCAAACCAAACAAAAACAAACCCCAAAACAACAACAAAACCCAACTTGCAAACAAGAAAAAATAATTGCTGGATTAGAGCGTCTTTAAGGATGTGTTGATGCTCTCATGCTCACTGTTGGGGGGCGGATAGCTAGTGGACAGAACATTGCGCTGGCAATTTGAAGACCCAGGTTCGAGTCCGTCCAGGAGATTTTTCTCCTGGAGTTAACATCAGTGCTGACTCCACACTCCCCAAAAGTCCTTCGGATGAGACTTTAAACCAAGGCCCCGTGTGCGAACGCACGCAGAACATCTTGCGCACACGTTAAATCCTGTTCCGCTTTTCGTAAGAGTAGGCCATTGTGTCCCGTGGGAACAGATGACAATATTTACAAAACTGCATACACACGGGGACCGGATGAAAAAAAGCACATGGTTGCTTATTCTGTTATCCTCGATATAGAAGAATAAATAAATAAATAAATAAACTGTTCAGTTAAGTTAAAGTCTGTCCCGAGC
This sequence comes from Stramonita haemastoma, assembly GCA_030674155.1. NCBI lineage: Eukaryota > Metazoa > Mollusca > Gastropoda > Neogastropoda > Muricidae > Stramonita > Stramonita haemastoma. The sequence goes on from CM060323.1 coordinate 48,141,134, forward strand.
CTAAAGCTCATCAGGTCGGTGCTTATCCCAGTTTCTGTGGCATTAAGCGACTGAGAGTCATAGACTTCCCCCTGGATAGGATGCCAGTCTATCACAGGGTTAACCCCCAACACAAGGTTGGTACCCCTTTTACACCTGGGTGGGGTGAGAAAATAGCCGTAAAGTGCCTTTTCCAAGGGCACAACGCCATAGCCGAAAGCTGGGATCGAACCCGCAACCTTAAGAGTACGAGTTCAATGCCCTAACCGCTAGACTACAGCGGTGGCTTCTCACTGTTCAGGGTGGCTATAAACCGAGGCCCTGTGTATGAACGCACGCATAACATCTTGCTCACACGTTAAATCCTGTTCCACTTTTCGTAAGAGTAGGCCATCATGTGCCGGTAGGAACAGATGACATTTACAAAACTGCAGGCACACGGGGACAGATGTAAAAAAGCACAAAAGTGCTTATCCCATTATCCTCGATATAAAAGAATATAAAAGAATATAAGGGTGTCAGGGTGTTCCATTTTACCCATGTAGCTTGTTCACACTTGTCACACAGTTTTGTCACAAAGTAGTTGTCAAAAACTCACATTCTAAGATAACTTCAAATTAAATATCGCAAACACTCTCATGAAACGTGCATGCGTGCGTGCGTGCACACATGCATGCACGCACATACACACTCACAATCATACACACACAACCAATGCAGGAATACAATTGATTGAGACATTGGCTAGAAAAGACATTTAAACTATTATTAATTAATGCATGTAACATGTGCATACATGCGCGCGCGTGCGCGCACACACACACACACACACACTCACACACACACACACACACACACACACACACACACACACACACACACACACACACACACACACACACACTGTGTTATCACATGGTATTGTCACAAAGTATTGTCACACAGAATTGTCATACATTAGTGTCACACACAGTATGTGCTTCACAACATGGTCTTCTAGTTATCAGCTAGTTAAGAGGGGTTTTTTTTCACTTTTTTTTATAATATTATATTTTTTAGATGAAGCAAGGGAGGGTGTCCATGTGTGACCAGCATGTGTACACTGTAGTTTGAAGTTCTCGCGAATGTTTGGTTTGTCACTCAGGTAGTGGAAACATGAGGAAGAGAACAGAACAAGGAGTGAAAAAGAAAAAGAAAATTTGAATGATTGAATGAATGGATGAAAATGAATGGATTTTCAGGGCTCGCGATAACCGGTAATTGTCGGTATTTTACCGATCGTAAACAGGGAATACCGAAAATTTTTGAAGCAGCCTGTACGTCACCGATTCTGTTTGCCTGTGACCGATTAGATTTCCATCTCAAAAGAAAAGTCTGAAGTGACATATTCTGACAGTCTGTCATGCACCTGTGCTTACGCACCCACCCCTTCCCACCCCTTCCAACGAACTCTTGTCTTTGGCGCCAACTCATTAGCGCGCCAGAACAGCAAGCTTTACTGTGAAGATAGAGCTTCGCGCTCTTCTCGACATGACAGTGACTTCCATTCACAATGAGTAAATGGGGCCTAGGCCTAGAGGGTCTTTGACTATGGATTTGGCTTTGCTTTGAGAGAGATGAGTCGAAAATGGCTGAAAAAAAAATCAGAGGTCGCTTTTTTCTTTCTTTAAAAAACCCTGCCCCAAACAATCCAGAGAAGAAGATGCAAGTGAAAGCTATAGCACTAGTGCCAGTTTGGATGCTTTTTCTGGTTCAGCCTCACTGAAGAGTTTCGTTTTGTTCACAGTACATACCGGATTTTATTTTCTGGGGACCGATTTTGGGGGAGTTGGTAGATATCTTTGAAATGGCAACTCGCAGTGCTGGTTTTAAAAAATCCTAGCGCGAACCCTGGATTTTATTTTATTTTATTTTTATACCACTTTATGTCACGCAGATTTCTCAGCATGAAATTTGGGCTGCTCTCCCCGGGAGAGCACGTCGCCACAAGTGCAGCGCCTACCCATTATTTTTTCTCAGGAATGGTGTCTAAACACGACACCTGTGTGCATGCTGGGTTTTTTTAAACATAATTTTGTCATCTGCTCTTACCGCACACAATGGCCTGCTCTTCCGAAAGGCGGAACAGGGTTTTAATGTGTGCGCAAGATGTTCTGCGTGCGTTTGCACACGGGGCCTCAGTTTATAGTCTCATCCGAAGGACTGAATGACTCCGAATGGGGGGATAAATGGACAGATGACTAAAAGAAAGTGTTCTTTTGCAAAAAGATGATGGTGAGAGGATTTTTGAAATTTTATTGACTTGATAGTGGGGGAAAAAATAGGGGGGGGGGATGAAGTGGGGGAGGGGGAGTAAGGTGGGGGAGGGGTAAAGGGGAGGTTGGGGGGGATGACTTAGGGGAGGTGACAGGGGAAGAGGGGATGGGGGAAAGAGGGAGATGAAAAAGGGGGAAGAGGAGGAACAAAATTGGGTGGGATGGAGAAAGACGGGAGGGAAAATGGGGGTGGGGTAGGAAAAGAGGGGAGGGAAACGGAGGGGGTGGGGGAGGGGGCAGTGGGGTTGGGAAGGTGGGGGGGGGAAGGGGTGGGGGAAGGGGTGGGGGAAGGGGGGGTTGGGAAGGGATGGGGGGAGGGGGGGTTGGGAAGGGTGGGGGAGGGGGGGTTGGGAAGGGGGGAGGGGGGGTTGGGAAGGGGTGGGAGGGGGTTGGGAAGGGGTGGGGGGAGGGGGTGGGAAGGGGTGGGGGGAGGGGGGGGTTGGAAGGGGGGAGGGGGTTGGGAAGGGGAGGGGGAGGGGGGTGAGGAGGGGGGGGGGGGGGGAGAGGGGGTGGGGGAGGGGTGGGGAAGGGGTGGGGGGAGGGGGGGGAGGGGTGGGGGGGAGGGGGGGGGTGGGGAGGGGGGGGGTAGTTACGGCATTTCTGTGTTATAAATCCATTGTTGATTTCTATAAATTCCACATGGTCACACACACACACACACGCACCATGCACGCACGCACGCACGCACGCACGCACGCACGACACGCACGCACACACACACACACACACTACACATACCACACATGCATGCATACACACATATGCATGCATACAAACACACATGCACACACACGCATGCACACACACATATACTCAAACACAACATGCATACACACAATGGATTTTTAAAATAATTTTTTATCGCCACAAGTGCAGCGCCAACCCTTTTTTTTTTCCTGCATGCAGCTGTATTTGTTTCCCTATCAGAGTGGCTTTTTTTCTACAGAATTTTGCTAGGGTCAACCCCCTTGTTGCCGTGGGTTCTTTTATGTGTACTAAATAATGATGTGTAACACACTGGACCTCGGTTTATCGTCTCATCCGATAGAAAACACACAACAAACACACATGCACACACACATTCATGCACACAAACACAAACATGATGACAAAAAGCAAATCAATGCTTATTCAATGTTTCATCAAAAATAAAAATTTGACTTTGAAAACACACACACACACACACACACACACACACACACACACACACACACACACACACACACACACACACAACACAACACAACACAACACAACACAACACAACACAACACACACACCAACACCAACACAACACAACACAACACAACACAACACAACACAACACAACACAACACAACACACACACACACACACACACACACACACACACACGCAAACACACACACACACACACCATAATAAACAACAGTACACCATGTGGATATACTAGAAATGAACAATGGATTAAGAACACAACAATGCCTTAACTACCGCGAGGAGGGTGGGGGGGGTAGTTAATTTGTTAATTTATTGCATTTCCACATGCTCTTTCTGTCTGTCTGTTCTGTCTGTCTGTCTCTCTGTGTCTCTCTCTTTCTCTCTCTCTCTCCCCTTCTAAGGGGCCTTGGCCTTTATGAATAAACGTCTGCCCCCCTCTCTCTCTCTCTCTCTCTCTCTCTCTCTCTCTCTCTCTCTCTCTCTCTCTCTTTTCTCTCTCTCTCCTCTCTCTCTCTCCTCCTCTCCTCTCTCTCTCTCTCTCTCTCTCCTCTCTCTCTCTCTCTCTCTCTCTCTCTCTCTCTCTCTCTCTCTCTCTCTCTCTCTCTCTCTCTCTCTCCCTCCTCCTCTCCTCCCTCTCTCTCTCTCTCTCCCTCTCTCTCTCTCTCTCTCTCTCTCTCTCTCTCTCTCTCTCTCTCTCTCTCCTCTCTCTCTCTCTCTCTCTCTCTCTGCTCTCACACACTCTCTCTCTTCTCTTCTCTCTCTCTCTCTCCTCTCTCTCTCTCTCTCTCTCTCTCTTCTCTTCTCTCTCTCTTCTCTCTCTCTCTCTCTCTCTCTCACACTCATCACACTCACTCATCTCCCATCATCCACTCTCCATCTCAGTGTCTCTCATCTCACACCACTCACACACACACACACACACACACACACACACACACACACACACCACACACACACACACACACAAACCACACCACAACACACACACACACACACACACCACACACACACACACACACACCCACACACACACACACACACCACATTTTATTTCGTTTTATTCTTTTCTGTCAGGGATAATGGAATAAGCACTTGTGTGCTTTTTTATGTCCAATCCCTGGTGTGTATGCAGTTTTATCAATTCTGTCGATTTAACGTGGTGTGCCGCGTGCACAAGATGTCCTCTGTGTGTGTGTGTGTATGTTGTCTTTTTTTTTTTTTTTATTATTCTATTTTATTTATTCTTGTAGTTATTTTTTATAAGGATAATGGAATAAGAACTCATGTGCTTTTTTTTTGTTTTTTTTACATCCAGTCCTCATGTGTATATAGATTTTCAGTTTTGTCATGTTTTCTCTGGCACACAATGGCCTACTTTTCCTTAAAGCGGAATGTGTTTTAACCTGTGCACAAGATGTTCTGTGTGCGTTCGCACACTGGACATCAGTTTATAGTCTCATCCTGGGGATGTGTTGTTTCTGTCCATCTGTCTGTCTGTGTGTCTGCTGTCTGTCTGTCTATAATAATGTTGTGTGTGTGGTGTGTGTGTGTGTGTTGTGTGTGTGTGTCTGTGTGTGTGTGTGTGTGGAGAGAGAGAGAGTGTTTTTTATTTGATTTATGTATTTCTATTTATTTATTTATTCTTTTATATCAAGGATAATGAATAAGCATATGTGCTTTTTTTTACATCCAGTCCCCGTGTGTATGCAATTTTGTAAATCTTGTCATCTGTTCCCACCGGCACACAATGGCCTACACTCACAAAAAAGCGGAACAGGATTTAATTTGTGCACAAGATGTTCTGCTTGCGTTTGCACATGGGCCTTGGTTTATAGTCTCATCCAGACTTTTGGGAAGAGTGGAGTTGGAGAGTGCAGTGTGTGTGTGTGTGTGTGTGTGTGTGTGTGTGTGTGTGTGTGTGTGTGGTGTGTGTGTGTGTGTGTTTTCTTGTGCAAGTGAGTGTGTGTGTTTGCTTGCATTAATCAAATGTCGGGGGTATATGAAAGAAGTGTGTATATATGCAAATGTCCTATCTATATCTATGTTGGTCAGTGTAACATGTGTGTATGCTGTTAGTTGCTGAATAGTGTTTAATATGTTTGTGTATGTTATCAGTTACTGAATAGTGTAACATGTTTGTGTATGTTGTCAGTTGCTGAATAGTGTAACCTGTTTGTGTATGTTGTCAGTTGCTGAATAATGTAACCTGTTTGTGTATGTTGTCAGTTGCTGAATAGTGTAACATGTTTGTGTATGCTGTTAGTTGCTGAATAGTGCAACATGTTTGTGTATGTTGTCAGTTGCTGAATAGTGCAACATGTTTGTTATACTGTTAGTTGCTGAATAGTGCAATATGTTTGTGTATACTGTTACTTGCTGAATAGTGCAACATGTTTGTGTATGTTGTCAGTTCTGAATAATGTAACATGTTTGTGTATGCTGTTACTTGCTAAATTGCCTCAGTTTCTTTCCTGTGGATTTGTAGAGTGGAAGGTTTGTATTAATGTTTTGTGGACAGTTGCATGCATGTAAATGAGTTGAATGCAAGCCCTTTGATATGTTTGCTTTACAGGATTCAGCGCCATATAAATACCAGACATCATTTTTATTATTATTATTATTTTATTATTATTATTATTATTAGTGTTGTTTAGTGCAGTGCAGTGCAGTGCAGCCCAGCATAGGGTAGTGTAGTATAATGAAGTGTAGTGTAGTGGTTCAGGACATTAAGAGTTTACATTTTTATTCAGGATGTTAGTACATTGACAAAGCAAAGCTTTAACTTTTTTTTTCCTCTTCAAACCATTTATGTAGGAACAATGTGCCGTGTCATATTGTGTAGTGTCGTGTCATGTCATGTAGTGTGGTGTGGTGCAGTGGTGTGGCGTGGCGTGGCGTGTAGTACATTGCCAACTGCTTTATTTTATTTTTTTTATTTTATACCACTTTATGTCACAGCAGATTTCTCTGTGTGAAATTCGGGCTGCTCTCCCCGGGGAGAGCGCGGTCGCCACAAGTGCAGCACCTACCCTTTTTTTTTTTTTTCATCAGGGATGGTGTCTAAACACGACACCTGTGTGCACGTTGGGTTGTTTTTTTTAATTTGTCATCTGCTTCTACCAGCACAAAATGGCCTGCTCTTCCAAAAGGCAGAATGGGGTTTTAACATGTGCGCAAGATGTTCTGCGTGCGTTTGCACACAGGGCCTTGGTTTCTAGTCTCATCCAAATGACTTTGACATTCAGTTCAATTTTTTTCGTCAAACTGGGAAGAAAGGGCGAGGCTGGGTATGAACCCAGAAACTCACGATTTGCATATTGGCAGGTGAACATCTTAACTATCCTGCCACCTTCCTTAGTTTCAGTGACAGCAGTGGATCCATTTCTCTGTGGCCTGAAGTGTGGCTGCTCATTCCAGGGCCAAGGCTGGTCAGTCACTAGAGCAGCCCCCCACCTTGTTTCCTTCTTTTTTTTTTTTTTTTAATTGTCCTGTGGGCAAGTGGAGTTTTTCTGAGGTGAGTGCCATTTTGTACAGACTTTTTCCTGGGACAACTCTGTTGTTGCTGTGGGTTCTTTTAAGTGCACTGAATGCAGGGGAATGGGATGGGGGAGGGGAAGGGTTGTGATGTGGAGGTGAAGATGCCACACACACACGCACGCACCGCGCGCGACACACACACACGCACACACACAAACTCACACAACTTGCAGTGGTACACGTGCATGCACAAATGCATGACATGCACAAGTCTGTGCACACACATACAACACACACACACACCACACACACACACACACACACACACACACACACACACACACACACACACACACACACACACACAGAGTCGGTGGGGTTGAGGGGGAGGGGGGGGGGAGAGAATGGGGGTAGGGGTAGGTAGTGGAGTAGTGAAGGCATTGTTATGTGTTGTTAATCCATTGTCAGTTTTTGTCACTCAGGTCTGTGTGATGGTGACCAAAGCAGCTGAAGATGCTGAAGTGGAACATCAAGCTGACACAACCAACTGAGATCAGTTTTTGTGTTATGTACACACACGTGTGTGTGTGTGTGTGTGTGTGTGTGGTGTGTGTGTGTGTGTGTGTGTGTGTGTGTGTGTGTGTGTGTGTGTGTGTGTGTAAAAGTTTGGATTTTTTTGTTAGCATTCCTCGGATAGAACTCAAGGTTCAACTTAGAAATGTTTGCATGTCATGGTTTTTTTTGTGTTTTTTTTTTTATTATTCATTTATATCGAGGATAATGGAATAAGCACTCATGTGCTTTTTTACATCCAATCCCTTGTGTATGCAGTTTTGTACATCTTATCTGTTCCCACCGGCACATAATGGCCTATTCTTACAAAAGGCGGATCAGGATTTAACATGTGCGCAAGATGTTCTGCATGCGTTTGCACATGGGGCCTCAGTTTTTAGTCTCATCCAAAGGACTTTAAGGGAGAGTGGAGTCAGCACCGTTGTTAACTCCAGGGGAAAATCCCCTCGAACGGGAATCGAACTCGGGTCCTCAAATTGTGAGCTCAATGTGTGTTAGTCTGTACATATTTGTGTCTTTCTGCGTGCATGTATGTGTGTGTGTAGTGGTTGGTTGTGTGTGTGTGTGTGGTGTGTTGTGTGTGTTGTGTGTGTGTGTGTGTGTGTGTTATGAATGTGTAGGGGAGATGGAATGCATTGTTGTAAACATTTTGCTCATGCATGTTCAGTGTGTGTGTTTCAGGGCTGGTGTACCGAAGACAGCTGAAGACAAACTGCACATGGGTTTGTGTGTCTGTGTCTGTGTGTGTGTTGGTTCGTGTGAATCAGGTGTGTGTGTTGAAGTTTAAATTTTTTTTGTTATCATTCCTGGGCTTGGACTCAGAGGTTGACCAATAGTCAGATGTGGATGTGACAGTTTTTGCCCGCCATGAAGGTGGCTACATTCCGAGAAAGACAGGTGGTGTGTGTGTGTGTGTGTGTGTGTGTGTGTGTGTTGTGTGTGTGTGTGTGTGTGTGTGTGTGTGTGTGTGTGTGTGTTGTGTGTGTGTGTGTGTGTGTGTGTGTGTTTGTGTTTTCATTCATTTATTTATTCATTCTTTTATATCAAGGATAATGGAATAAGCACTCGTATGCTTTTTTACATCCAGTCCCTGTGTGTATTCAGTTTTGTAAATCTTGTCACCTGTTCCCACTGGCACACAGTGGCCTCCTCTTATGAAAAGCAGAACAGGATTTAACATGTACACAAGATGTTCTGCGTGCGTTCGCACACGGGGCCTCGGTTTATAGTCTCAGCCAAAGGACTTTGGGGACTCTGTTGTGTGTGTGTGTGTGTGTGGTGTGTGTGTGTGTGTGTGTGTGTGTGTGTGTGTGTTATGAATGTGTAGGGGAGATGGATTGCTTAGCTATCATCAATTTGTTCAATTTGTTTAGTGTGTGTGTTACAGGGCTCATGTACCGAAGACAGCTGAAGACAAACTGCACGTGAGTGTGTGTGTGTGTGTGTGTGTGTGTGTGTGAGTGTGAATGTGAATGAGTGAATGCATGTGCGTGTGTGTGTTCCTCTTGTGTGTTGTGTGTGTGTGTGTTTGCATGAATCCTCTGTGTGTGTGTGTCTGTGTGTGTGTGAGTGTGCCGTGTCGTGTTGTGTCATGTATGTGTGTTGAATGTGTAGGGAAGATGGAATGCATTGCTGATCAGCTCTCAAAAGGTGCCCGGTCTTACATATACCTTACAAAAAACGCTGTAACTTTGTAAGTAATCATTCACTTAAATCAGCAAACCTAAAATACTTTAGGAAAATGATTGGAGAGATGAACTGAGCATTTTAAAGCTAGTGTGTAGTCAAAATATTGTTAATTTTAGATAATAGTGTGGAAAAGTGGGCCTTTTTCTGCCTTTTTGAATGGGTCCGTCAGCACATAGGTTGTTGTGCATGATCGTGTGCAGGAACTAAGAGTAGTTTACTAAAACAGCTGGGCAGTGTTTTAGTTATTGAATTGATCTTTATTCTCTTTAATAGATTTGTGCTCAAATACACATACTTTTTGAGGTATTATGACTTTAAAAACATGGAGTATCGCGTCACATAGGTTGTCACGCTGAGAGATCGTTAGATGATGCCTCGGTAAAACGATGTAAAACTTGGACTGGATTGGGGAACACACTTGGTTATTTCTATAGTGTTGACGCTTTCTAAAAATCACTGTTTTATGGTAAAATAGTATGCTGTGTTAGAAAATATTGCTTTTTGAATATTTAGTGTCACAAAATCACGAAGAAACTTTTTAATTTATTTTTTTAACATAAGGTTGAACACAGTCATGTCCACCATTTTGGATGTCGGAAATGCCGCTGCGCATGTGCAAAACTTTGTTTACCAGCATGGTGAAGATGGCGAGGCATGCAGTTGAGGTTTTCATTTTTGTCACGCTTAATTTTCAAGTTACGCGATACAGTAAATGTAACAAATGAAACCTAAAACTATTAAATTCTTACTTTTAAGCATTTCTGTTGTCTTTTAGGGGTGTGTTTATTTTAGATTGCTGTTAAAAAGATCGTTTGAAAGTGTTACTGGCTGTACTTTCGAATTAGCTGGTTCTTCGTGGTCTGGAGAGTTGTGTGATGAAAGTTGGCATGGTGTTGCGAATTACAAAGCACACCAGTCTTGAGAAATTTTGTATGGAATTAATGTTTTCAATAATTGTTTTTACACAAATCATAATGGCAGTTTATGTTAATTTCAACCAATGGTGCAGGGAGTTGATAGTTCTGGTATACTTTGTGCAGTGACCACAAATAGTGTTCAACGTTACCACTATCAGACACCAGCTTTGAGGAAGTTTGAGCAGCAAGCTCATTTTTCTGTCAGCAGTTTTTCCATGAAACAGCTGTCGTGTCATGTCATGTATGTGTGTTGAATGTGTAGGGAAGATGGAATGCATTGCTATCCTCAATTTGTTCATGCATGTTCAGTGTGTTTGTTACAGGGCTGGTGTACCAAAGACAGATGAAGACAAAATGTATGTGAGTGAGTGGTGTGTGTGTGTGTGTGTGTGTGTGTGTGTGTGTGTGTACCATGACATGTTTTTCTATTTATTTTTTATTTGTAGGGTTGTAACCCATATTAATTTCTCTGTTTGTGAGATAATAAAAAAAATATTTGAATTTGAAGGCATTGAAGCTGTTTTCAGCAGGATAAGCTCAGCTTAAACCAAAAGGCAAAAAAAAACACCCCCAAAACCCAAAACATGACTTTATATGAAAATCATATTGATATATCTTATGCACAATTGTTAGATTGATGATAGTAATAATAATAACATTAACAACAAAGTAATTGTTATATAGTGTTATTGTTGGAAATATGATATTGATAACAGTGATAAAAACATGATGATATTAATGATAATGATGATGATAACATCAACAACATTGAGTAATTGTATAGTGTGCAATTTTTAAAAATATGATAATTATAACGATAACATTTATAACAACAATGGATAATTGTTATGTTGCTGAAGTTTTAAAATTATGATGATACTAATGATGATAAGAATAATGATACCATTAACAACAGCAATGAATATTTGTTCTGTTGTCAAGGTTAAGCAGCGTGAGTGTGGTTGCCAATTGGATGGGTGACCGTTTGCACGCCTTGGCTGCAGCACAGTTCCCCCAGTTCACCCAGCTGTCAATGGGTACCTGCCCTCTTTAGGGTCAGGGAAGGTAAAGCAGCAAGGGAGTGGAAGTGGGTGGCGTCCTCAACATGCTGGCCCCTAGAGAAGCTGAGGTCTCTGACATCTTGCTCCCCTATGACCACACAGGTTATGGAACACCTTTACCTTACCTTTACCTGTGCAATTTTTTGAAGAAAATTCAGCACATATGTGCACTCATTCACGCACGCATGCACGCACACACATACATGTAGAAATAAATTCAGGTGAGTGTAGTGTCCTCTCTTACTGATGCTAGTAGTGACAAAGATTATGTAGAAATATAATTCAGGTGAGTGTAGTATCCTGTCTTACTGATGCTAGGAGATGTATACACATGTGTTTGCACAGGAGAGTTTGGCTGGTCAGTGCGATCTGAAGCGTGTTTGGCTGGTGGGGAAATGGATGTGTAGCAGTGTGGGCTCCAGGGGAGAAATCCCCTCCACTGAAGAACTGTCACCACCACCACCACCACCAGTCACCACCACCAGTCCACCCCATGTCCCCCACCACCACCACCACCAGTCACCACCACCACCAGTTGTCACCACTGTCCATTGTCACCACCCTGTCACCAGGTGGATCAGTGGTCCTCAGGTAACTGACCCAGCTATGCAGAAAGCCAGGTGTGTTGTGTTGCAGGTTCAATCCCTGGTTCAAGCCAAACTTTTTTCTTTTTTTTTTATTTAGGTCTTATGTTTGGATTTTATGGACCGCTTTCATTTTATAATTTGGGGGGATTTTTTTTTGTTCTATGTAATTATTTTTCTTTGGTTTTCATTCATAGTATTGTGGTAAACAAAGAAAAGGTTTGTTTAAATATTTTGATACTGCTCTCTTTTGTTGTTGTTGTTGGAGCTTGCTTGATAAAGTTTGATATTTGAAAACGTGTTTTGCCTAAAATTAATATCTTTTGATAGATATTGACTTGATATGTTTCTTTGCCTTCTTTCTGTTGTCTTTTCCCCCTCACATATAGGTTACATCTTATTTACTTATAAATTCATGTTCTTGAACATGATTTGAAAAATATTTTATAAGGCATTTCATTATAATGTTCCTCATTAGTATACTATACTTTTATAAATGTATTTTGATCGATTTATAGCTAGTTTGTATAACATTTAATTGTTGTTTTGTTGTTGATTTGATGAGGTTTATAATGATGTAACCTGACAATCCCCCCCCCCCTTCTCTGTCTGTCTTCTGTCTCTCTTTCTCTCTCTCTGTCTCTTTCTCTCTGTCTCTGTCTCTGTCTCTGTCTCTGTCTCTCTCTCTCTCTCTCTCTCTCTCTCTGCTGTGTCTGTCTGTCTGTCTCTCTCTGTCTGTCTGTCTGTTCTCTCTCCCTATCCCTCTCTCTAATTTTTTGGTCTTATGTATAGTCTGTGAGTTGGAATGTATGAGATGGTGTTTTACCTAAAATTAACTCTTTTGACAGACATTCACTTGATGTGTTTCTTTGATGATTTTTTTATATATTAAATTAGAGAAGGCTTTCCTGTGGGTATTTTATCAGACTTGGTTGATTGGTCAATTTGATGATGATATAACACGTAAAGATATTTTCTCTCTCTCTCTCTCTTTTCTCTCTCTCTCTCCTCTCTCTCTCTCTCTCTCTCTCTCACTCTCTCATCTCTCTCTCTCTCTTCTCTCTCTCTCTCTCTCTTCTCTCATCCATTACTTTCTGTTTTCAATTTTCACATATTAAACTATCCTAAATTTATCATTAGGCAGAAATGTTTTGGTTCTTATGTCGAAAATTGTATTCTTGTCATCTGATTACGGCCAGGCTGTGTTTGGTTGGGGTTTTTTGTTGTTGTTTTGGGTTTTTTTTCCCCCCTCTTTGCTTGTTTTTTCCCCCTCACATATATGTTACACCTTTTTGGACTTTTTAAATTTTTTCTTGAACACAACTTGCTTTGGGCATTATATCTGAATGTGTCGATTTTTTTAAATGTTTGCTGTTAGTTTTTTTTCCCCTTAATAATATTGTTTTAAAGTAAAATATATTTATGAAAATGTTTATATTATATATATTGTTTGTTTGGGGTTTGGTTGCTTTCTTCTCTGCTGTCTCCTCTCATTATTTTATAATCAGTGTATCTGTCTTGACATTAATGTTCAGGTCAGTTGGGGATTATGTGTTTGTAGAATAAATGTCTGTCTCTTTTGTTTGAATTTTTATTAATGTATGCAGTGGGGATTATGTTTGTTGAATGTACACATCACCTTTTTTTTTTTTTTAATCGGAAGTTGAACTTTAATTGTTGGTGATGGTGGTTTTTGTTTGTTGTTGTTTTTGTGTGGTTATTCTGGTTTGGTGTTTTTTGGACTGTTTTTTTTTTTAGGGGGGGGGGGGGGGGGGGGGGCGGGTGTTGTTGCTATTTCTAATCAGCGTCAAGGGCCAGATAAAAAAAGGATGTGTGTGTGGTGGTGTGTCATGTGTGTGTGTGATTTGTTTTCTGTCACATGCACTTTGTTCTTCTCTTCAATGATGATGTACACATTGTCACAGGCTGTTTTGCCGTAATGTTGCCTTGTATTACTATATACACTGACCCATTGTTGTTCTTTGTCGTTTCTTTTTTCTAATATTTTCACAACTTTTAACTTTAACAGTTGCACCCAGTTATCTTTTTTTTTATTTTAATTTTTCTATCTACTCGACATAATGTTGAAGAAATGTATGAGAATGGAGGTTGAAAGCTTGGTTTTACCAGTACCTAGCTTAAATATTTTTGTATAAAATTGGACAGTCTTTTGAAACGTTACAGGTGCAGTTCTGAAAACAGGATGTCCCTTTCTGTGTGTGTACAGTTCTTGCATACAGAGCCAGGTGAAGACGTGAGTGTGGGATTGTTGTCAGGTTTGAAATTATTTTGTCTGTGCATCAGCTAGTGTGTATGGTTTTGGTTGTGCTCGCTTGTTGTCTATCTTGTTGTCTGTGCTGTCTGTCTGGTCTGGTTATCTATTTGTCTGTCCTGTCTGGTCTGTTAGTCTTTGTCTGTCTCACATTGGATTGTTTCTCTTGTCTCGTCATCACTCTCTCTGGATGTATCTAATCTTTCTTCTTCATCTCATTTTATGTTGTTTTTTCTTCTCTCTCTCTTCTCTTCTTCTTCTCTTCCCTTCTTTCCTTTTCTCTCGTCAAAATAAGGACACTGTTGTTTCCTTCATCACATGAATGCTACATTTTACAGAATTGTATTGGATGGCATGGGGAGGGGGGTAAGAGTTTTGTGGTGGTGGGTTTTTTTATTGGGTGTATGTGTTTGTTTTTTTTAAATTCAGAATTGTACTGGATTTCGGGGAGTTTGGTGATTTTATTTATTTATTAGGTATTGTGTTTAGATTTTATGGAGCCTTTCATTTAATAATTTTTGGGATTTTTTTGTGTTCTGTGTATTTATTTTTCTTTGGTTTCATTGATAGTATTGTGGTAAACAAAGAAAGGGTTTGTGTAAATATTTTGCTATTTGTCTTTTTTTTGTTGGGCTCATTTGATATAGTTTGACATTAAAGATTATTTTTGCTTAAATCAAATTATTTTGTTAGACATTGACTTGATATTTTCTTTGCCTTTTTTTCTTTGGTTTTTTTCACTCACATATATGTTACGCTTTTTTTTTTTTTTTACTTTTAACACGATTTGCACAATATTATGTTTAGGCGTTGCATCATAATATTCCTCATTAGTACGCTATGCCTTTATAAATGTGTTGCATTTCATTTATAGCTGGTTTGTATAACTTTATATTACTGTTGATTTCATGAGGTTTAAATTTTTTTTATTATTAGGCTTTTGGCCACATTGTGACTTGATGGGTTTCATTAACAATTATATTATTTTGAAGTTGCGTTTCTTGTGGGTGTTTTGTAATATTTGGGGGGGGGGGGGGGAATTAATAATGAAATAACCTGAAAATGCCCCTCTCTATGTCTGTCTGTCTGTTTGTCTCTATCTGTCTGTCTCTCTGACTCTGTCTCTTTTCCCATTGCTCCCTCTTATTATTTTTTTTTTGTTTATGTATACTCTGTAAGTTGGATTTCTGAGATGGTGTTTTGCTAAGAATTTGTTCTTTTGATTGACATTGACTTGATAATTATGTTCCTTTGGTAATATCATTTAAAGAAGGGTTTCGTTTGGGTGTTTTGTTAGACTTTGTTAATTGGTCTATTTTGATCATGATACATGTAACACATAAGATTCTCTCTCTCTCTCTCTCTCTCTCTCTCTCTCTCTCTCTCTCTCTCTCTCTCTCTCTCTCTCTCTCTCTCTCTCTCTCTCTCTCTCTTCTCTTCACACTCCACTCACACTCACATATATCTTAAAGTTATCATTAGATAGAAATATTCTGGTTTCTGAAGCTGAACTTGAAATTGTATCTTGTTGTGGAAGAAAGGGTGGGCTGGTGTTTGTGAGTTATTTTGTTACTTTTTTTTTTATCCATCTTATTTGTTTTTTTCCTCACAAACATGTTACGCCTTTTTAGATTTATGTTCTTGAACACGACTTAAAAAATGTTATGTTTGGGTGTCACATCATAATGTTGATTTTCTAAATGTTTGTTTGCCTTTAGTTTTTTTTCTTTTCTTCATAATGTTTGTTTAACAGTAAGAAAGTTTTGTGAAAAATGTATTTATTATATATATTTGATTGGGTTGATTTCTTGTCTGCTGTCTCCTCTCAGTTCTAATCTATTTGATTTATTTTATTATAATCAGTGTATCTGTCTTGACATTATTGTTTAGTTCAGTTAGGCATTGTGTGTTTTGTTGAATACATATCGACCTCTTTTATTTAAATCATTATGAATGCATCCATGGGGATTAAGCGTTTCTCAAATGTATACCTATATTTTTTAAAATCTAGTTTTACCTTTATTGTTGGTGATGGTGGTTTTGTTTTTCTGTTTTTGTTTTGTAGGGGGTGGGGGGGGGGAGTTGGGTTTTTTTTTGTTTTGTTTTTTTTTTTGGGGTGGGAAGGGGGGGGGGTTCACTAATCCTTAATCAGGGCAAGGACCGGATGAAAAAGGTATGTGAATACTAACTCTGTTACCCTTGAAAAAATAAAGATTTTTGATTTGTTTATTTAGTATGAATGTTGGTGTATTTATATTTCTTGGGTTTTCATTCATAGTACTATGGAAAATAAAGAAAAGGTTTGTGTAAATATTTTGATATTTATCTTTTTTTTTTGTTGGGCGTGTTTGGTATAGTTTGATACTGAGATTGTGTTTTGCCTAAAATTGATTCATTTGATAGACATTGACTAAATATGTTTCTTTGCTTTCTTTCTGTGGTTTTTTCCTCTCACACATATGTTACGTCTTTTTTTTTTCTTTTTTTTTACACTTTTAACATGACATGCAAAATATTGTGTTTAGGCGTTGCATCATAATGTTTCTCATTAGTATACAATGATTTTATAAGTGTTCAGTTTGATTGATAGATGGTTTGTATATGAACAGTTTTGTCGCTTATTTGATGAGGTTTAAATTTTTTTTTTTTTAGGTTATGGCCACATTGTGATTTGATAGGTTTCATTAATAATGATGTTATTTAAGAAGTGTTTCATTTGGCTGTTTTGTAATACTTTCTTTTTTATAATAGTGATGTAACCTGAAAATGCTAACCCCCCCCCCTCTCTCTCTCTCTCTCTCTCTCTCTCTCTCTCTCTCTCTCTCTCTCTCTCTCTCTCTCTCTCTCTATCTGTCTTGTTTCTCTTTCTGTTTCCTGTCCCTGTCTCTGTCTCTCTCCCTATCTTTTCTTGTTCATTATTTTTTTTTTTGTGCTTATGTATACTACTGTAATAGTAAGTATTTTACTTTTACTCTTTTCTCTCTCTCTCTCTCTCTCTCTCTCTCTCTCTCTCTCTCTCTCTCTCTCTCTCTCTCTCTCTCTCTCTCCTCTTTCTTCCTATATTTTGTATTTTGCGCTTTTACAAATTATATTATCCTTTACTTATCAGTAATAGAAATGTTTTTATTCTTATGTCGAATTGAAATTGTATTTTTTATCGACGGGCTGTGTTTGGTTGGGTTTTGTTGGGTTTGTGTGTGTGTGTGTGTGTGTGTGTTGTGTGTGTGTGTGTGTGTGTGTGTGTGTGTGTGTGTGGTTGGTTGGTTGTTTGCTTGTTTCTTTGTTTGGTTTTGGTTCCCTCTTTGGTTTTTTCTCCCCCTCGCATATTGTTTAACACCTTTTTGGACGTTTTGAAATACTTGTTCTTGAGCACGACTTGAAAAATGTTATGTTTAGGTATTATATCAGAATGTGTTGATTTTTTAAAATGTTTGTTTGCTGTTAGTTTTTTTTCCTTCTATTTCTTCATAATATTGTTTAAAGTAAGAAAGATTTATGAAAATGTTATGATATGTATATATCATATGTGTGTGTGTGTGTGTGTGTGTGTACTTGATTATAATGTGTTTCTGTCTTGACATTTATGTTCAGGTTAGTGTTGGATTATGTGTTTTTGAATACATATCTATCTCTTTTGTTTATATAATTATCAATGTATTCAGAGTGGGGATATGCATTTGCTGAATGCATTCCTGTCTCTTTTTTTTGTAAATCATAGGTTGAACTTGAATTGTTGGTGATGGTGGTTTTGTTTTTCTTTTGTTTTTGTGTTTTTGTTTTGGTTCGTTTTTGGGGGTTGTTTTTTTTTCGTTTGGTTTTTTTTGTGGTTGTTTTGTTGTTATTCCCTAATCAGGGCAAGGGCCAGATGTAAAAAAAGGATGTAAAAACTTACTCTGTTATCCTTGAAGTATAAAGATTATTCATTCATTCATTTATTATGAATGTTGGTCTAAACTGGTATTATATGCACATATACATAAGTGTAGGGAGAGAGATTGCTGTATTTATGTTGGGTGAATAAGGGGGGGGGGGGGGGGGGGAACGGGGAGATATAATTATGGCCTACATTATTTCCAACTTGATTTATGTGTGTTCAATATCTGCGTTTGTATCTGCGTTCACAGGCCTACGTGTACCGATCAGCTGGAGATGATTTTTGCAACACTAAAAGTTAAGTGCTTCCTTTTCTGTTTTTGTTGTGTGTGTGTGTGTGTGTGTGTGTGTGTGTGTGTGTGTGTGTGTGTGTGTGTGGTGTGGTGTGTGTGTGTGTGTGTGTTGGTGTTGTGTGTGTATGAGAGAAGAGAGTAGAAGCAGTGAGAGAGAGGTAGTGTAAGTGGATTGTTTTCTCTCGGGTAGTTTGTTCTGCTCTTCATTGCTGTTGAAGACACCGTCACAAGCAGTTTTGCCATAATGTTGCCTTGTATTGCTATCATACACTGACCCATTGTCGTTTCTTTGTTGTTTATTATTTATTTTTTTTTTTTACAATTTTTTAAGCAGTTGCACCCAGTTATGTTTTTTATTCTAACATCTGTTCAGCACGATGTTCAGTTGCAGCTCATTTTTGCACAAATGTTAGAAGAGGGATTGACATGGCAAGGGGTGGACAACTTGAAGCATAGGATAAGCTACCTTTTATTCTTTTAAACTGTGTTCAATTTTCTAATAAAATATAGTATTAGTTTCACCGAGCTATATCTTATCATACAACTTCTTATGACAATTTGGTTTATCATTATGCCATAAAAATGCGTGCATGTGTTATTCTTTTAGATTTTGTTCAATATCCTAATAAAATATAGTACTAGTTTTAATTGATATTAATTTTGTCTTTACCTACAATGTGTTATAACAATTTGGTTTATGTCATAAAATGTTCTGTGTGTCATGTGTGTGTGTGCATGCACGAGCGGTGTGTGAGTATGAAAACATTGGCATTCTGGTGCGTGTATGGGTGTTTGTGATTTTGCTTGAGTGAGTCAATGACTAGCTGATGTATTGCTGATTTTTGGGTGCTTTTATTGTGATGGTTGGCATTGATATTTTGCTAGTGTGTTGTGGGACTTTTTTTTTTTTTTTTTTTTTAAATGTTTACCTTTTTAATGTATGGCTTGTACCTGCTTGAATTTCTCTGTCTGTGAGATAATTAAGTATTTTTGAAGTTGAAGATGTTTATGGGTGAGAGTGTGTATTGGGGGGAAGGGGGTGGGGATATTGGGGTTGATGGATTGCATACATGATTACAGACTTGAATAATGTGTTTTCAGTGTCTGTGTTCACAGGGCTTGTGTACCAACAGCGGGAGATGCTCTCAGCAGCACTGTATAAAAGTTAAGTGCTTCTTTTTGTGTGCGTGTGAGCATGTACGTGTGTATGTGTGTGCGTGTGTGTGTGTGTTGGTGTATTTGTGTGTGTGTGTTTGGGGGGGGGGGGGGGATCATTACTTTTGGTATGTTAATTTTTCTCTTTGATGATAGAGAATGGTCAGCCAGTGTTACCTTGTTGTTGATGTATTGGCATGATACATCCACCCACCCCATTGTTCACTGATGTATTGGCATGATACATCCATGTATTATTATTATTATTATACATCACCCACCCCATTGTTCACTGATGTATTGGCATGATACATCCACCCACCCCATTGTTCACAGATGTATTGGCATGATACATCCACCCACCCATTGTTCACAGATGTTGATGTATTGGCATGATACATCCACCCACCCATTGTTCACTGATGTATTGGCATGATACATCCACCACCCCATTGTTCACTGATGTATTGGCATGATACATCCACCCACCCCATTGTTCTTTGTTGTTTTCTTTGTTGGCTCTTTTTTTTCTAATATTTTGACAAGTCGAAAATACTTAAAGTTATCTGACTTTTTGTAATTGTTCATCTTATTCTTTTTATGATGTTTAGCTGCAGCTAGATAAGTGAAGTGAAGAAGTTTCTGATCTCTTCTTGTTTCCATGTGATTGCTGTGTGCCTGTTTCTGATGTACACTAGTTTCTGTACGTTCAATATTTCTTCGCTTGTGATGTACACTTGATTTTGTGTTTGATATTTCTTTGCTTGTGTTGTACACAGGTTTCTGTATGTTTGATATTTCTGTGCTTGTCAAATTCAAATTCAAAATACTTTATTATCTCTAAAACAGAGAAATTCCGGTGGGTTACAAGCCATATATAAAAACAATAACCACACAAAAATAACATCAATATAGCTCAACACAGGTTCTAAACATCAGCACACACCCATCACAGCACAAAGAGCACCCACAAGTCAGCAACGCCTCAGCCAGCCGCAAACTCGCCCAAGTAAAATCGCAAACATTCGTATGCGCACCAGTATGCCCACGCATCCACACATACACACTTGCACATAGTGATAAGTGTTTCTGATGTCATTTTCTGAATATATGTGCAGAATGGGGGAGAATTGCTTCACCACTGGATAGGAAGGAAGCCTTTGCCCCTCTACAGACACTGACTGCCTGCTGCCCTGTGCCCCCACACCTGTCTGTCCCCACACTGACTGAGCCAGCCAGCAGTGAACAGGAGGGTGAGGGACATGACATGACATGACATGACATAGCCGGCATTGTCTAGGATGAACTGAACTTTTCTTCTTTCTTGTCTTCCACACAGCACACAAATCCAACACCATTCAGTCAAGGCTGCTATATTTAGCTTAGCATGCCCCCTTTCCTTTTACTTAGTCCAAGTGTGATCAGTTACTGCTATAATTAGCACCGGCTGGCCCCATCTGGGCTGGGGTGGGATGGATTAATTAGCAGCTGAGAGGAGCTGAAAGAGGAGGAAACTGACAGCTGTGTCCGCTTTCTTCTTCTTCTGTTATGTCTTTTTCTGACTTTCTTCTTCTTCTTCTTTGTTTTTTTTTACTTTTTGTTCTCTGCTTCCTCTTCTTCTTCTTCTTCATTGTTTGTTGCCTTCTTTATTTCCTTCTCTCCCCCACTTTTTAAGTTTTTCCTTCTCCAGTTTTCATCCTCATCATCATCATTGTCACCCTTGTTTTTGGTGGTGGTAGTTTTTTGTTGTGAAGTGTTTTGTTGTTGTGAAGTTTTTTGTTGTTCCTCTTCTTGTCTGCTGCTTTGGCGGTCAGACGGTGGGAGATGGGATAGCCTAGTGGTCAGAACATGAAAACAATAGGAGATGAGTTTCACTTCATAATGGAATGTCCAAAGTTTTCTGAGCTTAGGAAGAATGTCCTACCTCATGAATATTTGTATCCAAGATCCGTGTTCACATTTTGTAATTTGTTCTCCTCTGATAAAAATATGTTATTAAAACTTAGCAAATTCATACTTAAGAGTAAAGTTGCTTGACATTAATGAAAGGGTTGACTATATTTTTATTTCTGTGAAATTCTGTGTATGAACGTATTCTGATCAATGCAAATTATATATGTTACAGTTGATTTTGTTTGAAATCCTCCATGCCCCAAGAGGGGTCAAAAGCGAATTAAATCTTGAATCTTGAATCTTGAACATTGCGCTCGCAATTTGACGACCCGAGTTCGATTCCTGGCTGAGGGGATTTTTCCCCTGGAGTTAACAACAGTGCTGACTCCACTCTCCCCACAAGTCCTTCGGATGAGACTATAAACCGAGGCCTGGTGTGTAAAAGTTAAAACCACGCAGAACATCTTGCACACACATTAAATCCTGTTCTGCTTTTCATAAGAGTAGGCCATTGTATGCTGGTGGGAATGCATCACAATATTTACACAACTGCATACACACGGGGACTGGATGAAAAAAAAAGCACATGAATGCTTATTCCATTATCCTCGAGATAAAAGAATTTAAGAAAAAAAAAAGAATTTAAGACAGAACAGCCAGGCTGCCTGCATCAGAAACAACCGCCTGCCTCTCTGTCTCTGTCTCTGCCTCTCTGTCTCTGTCTCTCTCTCTCTGTCTCTGTCTCTCTCTCTCTCTCTCTCTCTCTCTCTCTCTCTCTCTCTCTCTCTCTCAGGGGACAGGATAGCCTAGTGGTCAGAACATTGCGCTGGCAATTTGACGACCCGTGTTCGATTCCTGTTGGAGGGGATTTTCCCCCTGGAGTTAACATCTACTGTCCCCAAAAGTCTTTTGGATGAGACTGTAAACCGAGGCCCTGTGTGCGAACGCACGCAGAATATCTTGCACATGCGTTAAATCCTGTTCCGCTTTTCGTAAGAGTAGGCCATTGTGTGCTGGTGGGAACAGATGACAATACACAACTGCATACATACGGGGACTAGATGAAAAAAAGCACATGAGTGCTTATCCCATTATCCTTGATATAAAAGAATAAAATAAAATAAAATCTCTCTCTCTCTCTCTCTCTCTCTCTCTCTCTCTCTCTCTCTCTCTCTCTCTCTCTCTCTCTCTCTCTTGTTACCCTTGAAAAACAAAGATTATTCATAAAGATTATTATTCTCTCTCCAAATGGAAGTAGGTGTATACATGATTTTAGACAGTGTATGTATGTATTTCCTAGAGAAGGGAGCTGTTTCTCAAGAAGTGTGTAGTAATAATGATGATAATAATACATGGAATTTATATAGCGCTATATCTTGTAAAAACCAATCAAAGGACTTGCATTCGACTTATACACACACAAGCAGTCAATAACAATTTATGATCATGTGTGTGTTGCCAGGTCTGGTTTAGCCCATGTGAAAACACAGGAGAGGCAGAGACAGTGCAGCAACAGGACTGGAAGGAGGAGGGAGGGAGGCAGCCTGAAGCCCAGGAGAGAGAACTGAGGAGAAACAGGCTGACAGCCAATGCAGGAGGGATGGAGGGACAGGTGTGTGAGCAGTACTTAGGCTGTCAGACATTATCCATTATTTTATTTATTTTTTTATTTTATTTTATTTATTCATTTATTTTTCTTCTTTTATATCAAGTATAATGGAATAAGCACTCTTGTGCTTTTTTACACCCAGTCCCCGTTAGTATGCAGTTTTGTAAATGTCATCTGTTCCCACCGGCACACGATGGCCTACTCTTACAAACAGCGGAACAGGATTTAACATGCCCGCAAGATGTTCTGTGTGCATTCGCACATGGGGCCTCGGTTTAAAGTCTCATCGGAAGGACTTTTGGGGAGAGTGGAGTCAGCACATATGTTAACTCCAGGAGAAAAATCTCCTCAAAAAATCTCCTCAACCGAACCCAGGTCATCAAATTGCGAGCACAATGTTCTGACCACTAGGCTATCCGTCCCCCCCCTATCCTTGATATTAAAGAATGCATAAATAAATAAAAATAAATAAACACTCACTTTGGCCTGTCCAACTACTACAGGGGACAGACCACTAAAATGTTACCCCCCAGAATGAAAGTTCATATCTAGCTGAGAGTTGGTGTCTTCCATTACTAAGGAAAAAAACCTCTGGTATCCTTCAAAGGAGGAATGGCCTTGATATTTAAATTATCAGAATAAAAACAGTAGAAAATAGAAAAGACAAAGTGCAGGAAAAAGGAGAGGTGTGGAAAAATGGCTCTTGTCCCCAAGAAAGCAGGTTTGGACAGTCCAAGGGAGGTAATAAGTCACTGGATGCCAAATCCATTGTTACTAGGATGTCTGCCCAAGGTTTCTTTTCCCGTGGAACTGTTTTTATTTATTTATATATTCTGTAATATCGAGGATAATGGAATAAGCAACCATGTGCTTTTTTTCATCCAGTCCCGCGTGTATGCAGTTTTGTAAATATTGTCATCTGTGGGGATCAGTATGTGAAACTTAGCCAATATCATGATAATGGAGAAAAAGTACTACCAACAGCATATTCCATAAAACACACGTCTCACTTTTAAATGAAAAGAAAATTGTGCACCACATTTATTTTAAAAAAAACAAAAAAAAACAAGGGCATATTGATTTACGCACGCACACGCACACAGGTGCGCACGAACGTCACCAATAGGCTTTATGTCAAGGGAAATATATGCCTTAAATTTAAGTGAAACTGTATAACAGAACACAAGAGGGATTATTTTATCCCCTGAGAGAGAGGAAATTTTTCACTCTAGCACCAGACATGAAGTTATGAAAAATCAGAAAAAAAATACAAGGATGTCAGCTGACGTCCTACAGGCAGGAAACTGGTGAAACAAAAGAAATAGATATGTATTCAACAAACGCACAATCCTCAACTGACCTGAACATTAATGTCAAGGCAGATTAGCTAATTATAATTAAATGAAATTAAACAGATGAAGATTGAGAAGAGACAGCAGAGAGGAGAGCAACCCAAACAAAAAAAATGTATATCAAAACATTTTCACAAATCTTTCTTACTTTAAAACAATATTTTGAAGGAAAATTTAAAAAAAACAAACACACAAACCTAACAGCAAACAAACATTTTAAAAATCAACAACATTATGATGTAATGCCCAAATATAACATTTTTCAAGATGTGTTCAACAACATGAGTTTGAAAGTCCAAAAAAGGTGTGTGTGTATATATATATATATATATATATATATATATATATATATATATATATATATATATATATATATATATATATATTAGGGGGGGGGGATGTAACATATGTAAGGGGGGGGGGGAAACCAAACAATCCAGTCCTTGTCCTTGACGACAAGAATATAATTTCAATTTCAACATAAAGAACCAAAACATTTCTATCAAATGACAAGTTTGGGATAGTGTAATATGTGAAAGTGGAAAATAGGAAGAAAGGGAGAGAGGAGAGAGAGAGAGAGAGAGGGGAGAGAGAGAGAGAGAGAGAGAGAGAGAGAGAGAGAGAGTACACCTCCAGTTTGGATTATCTGAAGAAATAATATCTATTATAACACCCTCACAGAAATCTCTCTGATCATCAGATACTGCTACCAATAAGAGAAACAAAAACCCAAACAAACAAGCAAAGAAAAGAAAAACCCAACAAAACATGTTAGTATGCAAAGAAACATATACATATATGAAAGACTGTCAAAGAATTAGACATAATCTAGCACATTTTCAAATCGTTTAAATGTGTAGACATGATATAAAAACCAAGAAAGCATCATTTTAGAACAATAATAAACACAAAATTACAAAGTTTAACATAGCAGGCATCATTTTAGAACAATAATAAACACAAAAGTACAAAGTTTAACATAGCAACTAAAACGATTTTTGCTGATAAATGTTCCAGTTATTGCCAATAACAATTATGAACTATGCTCAATCCATGGCATAGTATCTAAGACAATAAACTAGAATAGTTTATCAAACCAGTATCCCACCTACTCTCCTTTCAAACTGATTTGTACACATCAACTTACAACATTGTCTTACTCCACTGTAATTTGAATATCACCAAACAGTGATAAATTAGAACATGCATAAGTGAACAATGACAAATACAAGTGACTCTAGAATGTAATTGATAACTCTTTTTGTGGGCTTTGATTATTTCATCATAAAATAAGATCTTTTAGAGAGAGAGAGAGATATATATGTTTCCAACAGGATGAAGAGAGAGAGAGAGAGAGAGAGAGAGAGAGAGAGAGAGAGAGAGAGAGAGAGAGAGAAGAGAGTTCAATGTGACAGCAGTGTTGTGATTGTTCAGTGTTATGATAGTTCAGTGATTGACGTGTGTCTCTTTTGATTCTGTGTGCAGGCGGTGTCCATGTTGAAAGAGACCCAGGCATTGGCAGCCACCGGCCACAAGAACGGATGTTTACATTGTGCCCCGATAGAGTAGAAAAGGATGACTACCGCCATCTCAAAAGAGAAGAACAAGTCATAATTCTAAGACTCCGCACTGGGCACAACAGACTAAATCACCACATGTCCACAAAGCTGAAACTTGCTGCTACTCCCCTGTGTGTGTGCCTGTGGTAAGAAAACCAGACAGACGAGCACATACTTCAGAGGTGTACGCTATATTCAGCGACCTGAGGAAGAAAGTGTGGCCGATGGGAGATAACCCTACAGACCAAGCTGTACGGCCAACAAGAGGAGCTGGAAAGGACATGCCATTATTTTTCCCAGACACATCTGACCATGTAAAGCAAACGAGAGAAGAAGAAGAAGAAGAAGAAGATTGTGCCTCGATAAACCTGCAGTGAAATGAACTGATGCAGTGCAGTGGAGTGTAGTTTGCGGCACAGTGCAGTGTTGTCTGTACCCTCCTCCCTCCCTCCACCCCTACTGCTGAAATAAAAGTTCTTCATCAAAACCACAACTACACACACACCCCTCTCCCTCCTACTGCTGAAATAAAAGCTCTTCATCAAAACCACAACCACAACACATCCCCCTCTCCCTTCACTTGATGTAATGTACATGGACAACTTTTTTTGTCTCCAATTTCTGTACGTTCATGCACACACGTTTGACATGTGTTATTGTGTTGACTTGCATTTGTGTTCCTGAGTGAAAGTGTGGGTGTATGTGATTGTGTGTGTGTGTCTGTGATTGTGTGTGTGTGAGAGACACAGAGAGAGAATCAGGTAAGTCCTACATGTAGATTTTCCACATCAGAATGAAAAAATGGTTACCAATCCATCACAACCACCTGCATTCTGCTGCTGTTCTTCAGCTGCCTGTATCCTGATGTCTGTATTTCAAAAGTGAACTGGGGGGGGGGGGGGGGTTGTGTGTCCTCAGTGGTAGGTTGGTGATATTTTATATTTCAGCATTTGCCCACCAGGAAGGGGTTTTTTTGTTGTTTTGTTTTTAATGTTTTTTAAAAATTGCCCACCAGTAAGTTAGCCACACTACGCTTGGCATTTCGACTTCAGGGACAATGTTGAAATACACCATTGCATATTTTCTACATTTTGTCAACTGTTCATACTTGCACACAATGGCCTACTCTTCCAAAAGATGGAACAGGTTTTCATGCAGGCGCAAAATGTTCTGCATGTGTTTGTACACATGACTTTTGTGTATAGTCTCATCCCAAAGATTTTTTTTTTCTTTTATATCGAGGATAATGGAATAAGCACATATGTCACTGGTCGGATCACACACACTCTTAACTCTCTTCACATAATTCAGTTAATGAGTGCTTATTCTATTACTTCGTTCTAAAAGAATAAAATAAATAAATTCACCCTAGGCTGCCCTGCCCTGCACTGCTCGAAGAGTTGTGGGGCAGTGTATGTGTAGGGAATATTTTTAAAATCTGTAGTTTTGTTATATTATTGCCCACCACCTGTAGCTATAGCAGATTTCTCTGCAGGAAATTTGAGCTGCTCCCCCTGGAAACAAAAATATACACAGAGACTGGATGTAAAACGCACAGGAGTGCTAAATTCCACTATCTGTGAAATGAAAGAATAAATAAACGAAAATAGAGACGTCTCAATACAGATACTCATAATACAGACATCTGAATACAGGCATCTGGACAGACTCCTAAAATAGACATCCAAAATACATATAAAATAACATAGACATAAAAATATTTTTTTTAATCCAGTATAAACATGAAATAGGTGTACAAATGAATACAGGCTTCTAAAACACAGCCATCCAAAATAAATAAAAAGCAAGTATGAACGTAAAGTAGGGTGTACACATTTTTAAAAAACCATAAAAACTTGGTCAATTGTTTAAAATAAATTCAATCGTTGAAAATGCAGAAATTGAAAATGCAGGCATAACTACACGCATGTAATTAGACATTGTGCATAAAATATCAGAAACACACCATCTACTACAGGTATGAATAAAGGATAAGGCTATAAAAAAAAATATTTAAAAGTCTAGACAATAAATTGGCATACAGACGTTCTAAACAGTTATTTGAACAACAACCAAGCGATTGAGGTCCTCCCAGGTAA
Organism: Stramonita haemastoma; assembly: GCA_030674155.1. Taxonomy (NCBI): domain Eukaryota; kingdom Metazoa; phylum Mollusca; class Gastropoda; order Neogastropoda; family Muricidae; genus Stramonita; species Stramonita haemastoma. The sequence goes on from CM060323.1 coordinate 48,169,034, forward strand.
CATTACATATATTTTGCACAATATTAATATAGATCTAGACGTTTTAAAGCCAAGACATCAAAGTAGAAATGTGCAATTCCTCCGTTAAAGAGGCAAGTTCACCTGCCAATAATAAAAGGTTCACCCTTTAATTCCCAGCCTTGCCCTTCCAAATTTGAGGAGAAAATCGATATCAAAATCCAGTGTATGCAACTACAATTGAGGCCCTGTGTGGAAATGCAAACAGAACTACTTGTGTGCTCACAAAAACTTTGGATGCCTATACTGCCGTAGGTAAACCTTGGAGCTCTAGTCGAGGACTAAGCAAATGAAGAACTGATACTGCATGAGCAGGACACTGGAATTCAGGCAGTGGATATACCTACCGACATAGGAAATGCATGCAAGGTGCATTAGGATTGAGACGAGACCGAGACCCCGTGTGGGAACGCACGCAGAACATCTTGCGCACACGTTACAACCCCGTCCCACCTTTCGGAAGAACAGGCCATCGTATCCCGGTAGGAGCGGATGACACTTTTTTTTTTTTTTTTTAAACAGCATGCACACAGGAGACTCCGTCCCTGAGGGAAAACAAAATTATGGGTAGGCGCTGCACTTGTGGTGACGCGCTCTCCCGAATTTCACGCAAGAGAAATCTGCTGACATAAAGTGGTATAAAAAAAAAAAAACATAAAAAAAAACATGATAAATACTCCTACGCTTTGCATGTCGGAAGGAACAGATGGTGATGGACCTGTGTGCGAACGCGCGCTAAACATCTTGCACACTGGTTCAATCCCGTTATGCTATTCGTAAGAGTAGGCCATCGTGTGCCGGTGGAAACAGATATGTTCAAAAACAAACAAACAAAAAAACCCACACGAGTGCTTATTCCATTATCCTCGATATAAAAGTATTAAAAAATAAAAACGTGTCTAAATACAACTGTCTAACGGCTGCTACACACGCTGATCAACCCATTCTATATCAAACTCATTGTCAGACCTACACATATGTACACACTGAACCAATCCAATGATGTTGCTCGTAGCCCCGCCGATCACACAGGCCATATCGGGGCTGTCACCTTGTCATATTTTAAAACTCGTATTAAAAGTGTGCGATTATGTACAGTTTAAAACGAGGTCAAAAACTAACTCGACTGTCCTTGCATGTAATGACACCCCGGTCAACCATAAGGGTCAGCCCAGGACGGCCACCGCGTCGTGGGAAAACCCACATCGATCACACAAAAAACGATATAAAACCAAAACCAGATTCCTCCAAACAACCTTGTCCTTAGAGAACAACCATACCACTTTCGCTCAAATTAGATGGGAAAAGGCCCGATTCTCAGGAATACACACAGAACACGTCTACATACATGAGATGAGACTGTAAACCGAGGCCCCGTGTGCCAACGCAGAACATCTTGTGCACACACTAAATCTTGTTCCTCTTTTCGGAAGAGTAGGCCATCGTGTACCGGTGGGAACAGACATTTACAAAACTGCATACACTCGGGGACTGGATGCAAAAAAGCACATGAGTGCTTATTCCACTATCCTCGATTTAAAAGAATAAATAAATAATAATTATAACAGACACTGAATAACATGACTACAAACTGTATAGGCCTAAGGGACACTGAATAATACATTATATCACGTAAACAGACAAACGCGTCCAAAATACATAGGCTATTTATAAACCGAGGCCCCGTGTGCGAACCCACCCAGAACATCTTGCACACATGTGAAATCTGGTTCTGCTTTCTGTAAGAGTAGGCCGTTGTGTGCCGATGGGAACAGATGAAATTTACAAAACTGCATTCACAAGGGGACTGGATGCAAAAAAGCACAAGAGTGCTTATTCCATTATCCTCGATATATAAGAATAACTAAATAATAAATACAAGACACTGAATAGCATGACTACAAACTGTATAGGCCTAAGGGACACTGAATAATACATTATATCACGTAAACAGACAAACGCGTCCAAAATACATAGGCTATTTATAAACCGAGGCCCCGTGTGCGAACCCACCCAGAACATCTTGCACACATGTGAAATGTGGTTCTGCTTTCCGTAAGAGTAGGCCGTTGTGTGCCGATGGGAACAGATGAAATTTACAAAACTGCATTCACACGGGGACTGGATGTTAAAAATTTTTTTTTTAAAAAGCATACCAGTGCTTCTTCCATAATCCTTGAAGTAAAATGGGGTGGACTCTGAATAACACGTCTACAAGCATAAAGATCTGACTGACATTACAGACACCGGCAAACCAGTCTAAACATTCTATAGGCATATATTCTGTGCAGGTGGGAACATAATTATGACATTTAATATTTATAAATCTGCATACACACGGGGACTAGATGTAAAAAAGCACAAGAGTGCTTATTCGTTTATCCTGGATATAAAAAGAATAAATAAAAAATATAGGCCTGGTGGTTGTTCTACAGGAAAACTGGCCAGCATTCACTATAGCTCATTAAGCATTTCATGAGGGAATATTTTAAATTTGCTTAAAACGCAAGAGAATGGGCTGGTTAAGCAGAAATCTAGCAATAATCTGGAATGACCTCCCTCTCTCCCTTCGGCAAAAGCCTACATATGACACTTTTAAATCCAACCTCAAGACACACTTGTTTCAAACCTGAGATTTTTGCCTTCTGTTTTCATTTCCTATTTGTCCCTGCCTTCAACATTTGAAATTCCCTTCACCCTGCCTAAATTTATAGCCTCTATAAGTGTGTGTGTGGGGGGGGGGGGGGGGGGGGGGGGGGGGGGGGGGGGGGGGGGGGTGTGAGTGTGCTTTCGAATTTGCTAGAATTATTCATTGTCATGGTTGCTTGTTTGTTGTGAGGGTCGAGTGCAAGCACTTTGATTTGTTTTTACAAGATACAGCGCTATATAAATTCCATGTATTATTATTATTATTATTATTATTATTATTATTATTATTATTATTATTATTATTATTATTAAAAATGGATGTCAGAAATGGGAACATTTCTAGGCTAGCACACTATTTCGAGGAAGCTGAGGGGGAATTAGGATACACTTGATGAAAAATGTCTAAACTGTGGGATAGATGTATCAATTCAGTCCCTAAATCGGAGCCCCTGGGACGTTAATTTAATCACAACAACAAGATGTATCAATTAGTAAATTTTGAAAGAATGCTCTCTGTTTAAACATTTCTCTGGCAAATTTTGCTTCAAACTTGCCTAAAAGAATGTGGTGGGTTTTTTTGGGGTGTTTTTTTTTTTTAGTAGGTAGTGTAGAAAAATAGTAATTGATTCACAAAATTAGCGATTTTCTGCCCCTTTGTGACAATCGTCTTGCTTCTCTACTTACAGTGGAGTGCAACCACACTGTAGGCAAAATTTCAATTTCATTTAAACTTTTCTTAACATCGAAAATGGCCAAAATTGATCAGTCACTTGAACGACATCAACCTTTGCTTCAGGGATGAAAAAATGGTATTTTCATCTAAAAAGAAAGCGTATTTGACTTAGTAAAGAAGAACCAGAGCCCAGCATATTAAAGCAGAGCTAAAACAAAACACACACACACACACACACACACACACAAAATCGAAGAAGTGATGATCTAGACCACATTCTTCGAATAAGAGACTATAAACCGAGGTCCCATGTCCAAACACACGCAGACCATCTTCCCCACACCATAAAACCTGTTCCGCTTTTCGGAAGAGTAGGCCATAGTCTGACGATGGGACAGATGACAAAATTTACGAAACCTCATACACACGGGGACTGGATGTTCCATTATCCTCGATATAAAAGAAAAAACAAATAGTGTCCATTGCACTGACACTGATAAGAGAGGTCAAAGTGTCGAGAAAATACAACCAGTAAATTATTATGTCGTAGTTATTTTTGTTGTTCGGTTTTCAACTGACCTTACCTCTCTCTCCCTGTGAATGCCTCTACTTCGCATGTCAGTATATTTTATGGGTTTGGTAGTGGGTACAATGACACCGTTATTGCCACGAAACTTTGCACACAGGGTTTTGGTTTAGCAAGGGTATGTTTATTTACATTATTTTGTGAACTTTACGCTAGATTCCGACTGGCGTTGTCTGTAGCGATGTGAATGTATACATAGAAATAATCATGTGTTTATTGCACCCTTCAGATCCTGCCCTCTGCTTTTATGATTTTGAAAAGGAAGGTGTTTGAGAAATACCTGTGTTTTTTTTTCCAAAATCATAAAACTCTTTATACATTACATTAACTTTTGAAACTTTGTATTATAGCTTAAAATGATGCTTTCTACCACTGTGCAAAATTTCATGGCGATATCTTTAGAAGAACTTTATATAGAATAGATGTTCACATCACATCATTTTTGAATGGAAGTGAACATCAAAGTTTTGTTTCGTCGTTTTCTGGCCTTGTGTCCATTCCGTGCATATGTTGATGTCAATGTAGACATTTGTTCGTATCAATTTTTGTTCCAGCACAGAAACGGTTGATAAACGTGAAAGAATCTTTACTGGTGTCCGACTCGAACAACTTGGGTGTTGTGAATTGTTTATTTGAAAGTGTTTAGTTTTCATGCAATTATGCCTTTGTTTTGCTGTTTGTTTTACTTGAATCATTTTCAGCTCTGTGCTGAAATGTGGTTGCAGCAAAATTTGGAAAAGTGGCAAGTTATTTGATTTGTTAGAGTAGCAACTGTAGGGTGAAAGGGTGTTATTGTTTCATCTGAACATAAACATGATGTTTCCTCTGAACAAATTATTATAGTTTCATCTGAACATGAATATTAATTGTTTCATTTGAACTTGAATTTTATTGTGTTTCATCTGAACATGAATATTATTGTTTCATCTGATTTTTGTCAGTACCCACCGGCACACAAAAACTTTCTATTTTGATAAGTCAAACAGGTTTCAGAATGTGCACGATGTGTTCTCAGTTTATAGTCATCTTTTAAAAAATTTTGTTTCAACAATAATAATGGAATAAGCAGTTCTGCGTGGTTTTTTAATATATTTTTTTTTAACATCAAGTCCCCTCTGTGTGCATGCAGTTTTATAAATTTTGTCATCCATTCCCACCAGCACACAACGGCCACATTTTCTGAAAAGCGGAACAGATTTTAATGAGTGTGCAAGATGTATGCATGTGTATGTGTAAGCCGGGAAAGTGCTACCATGTATCTGTACATGCATGTGTGTGTGTGTGTGTGTGTGTGTGTGGTGTGTGTGTGTGTGTGTGTGTGTGTGTGTGTGTGTGTGTGTGTGTGTTTGTGTAAAAATGCTACTAGGTGTCTTTTTGTATTTCTTTATTCTTTTATTTTGAGGGGGACAAGACAAAGAGGGCAGTAAGACATGGAAGGAAGGGACAGACAGGAGAAAGAGAGGGACAGACAGGAGAAAGAGAGGGACAGACAGACAGGAGAAAGAGAGGGACAGACAGGAGAAAGAGAGGGACAGACAGACAGGAGAAAGAGAGGGACACACAGACAGGAGAAAGAGAGGGACAGACAGACAGGAGAAAGAGAAGGACAGACAGACAGGAGAGAGGGACAGACAGGAGAAAGAGAGGGACAGACAGACAGGAGAAAGAGAGGGACAGACAGACAGGAGAAAGAGAGGGACAGACAGGAGAAAGAGAGGGAGGAGGAAGGGAAAGAGATCAGAAACAGACAGACAGAAAAAGCATGCAAGTTAAAATACACACACACACTGATGGAATAAACAGTTTATTTCTGTCAGCAGCAAAGAACTTGTGCAAAAATCAAAACATTGTGAATGAAAAAAAAAACAACTCCAAAGTTGATTTTTTTCATCAGCAAAAAATCTTGTGTAAAAATGATAACATTGTGAATAAAAAAACACCACCCAAGTTTATTTCATCATCAGCAAAGCACTCATGCAATAACATTAGGAATGAAAAAACCCTGTTAGTAAAAAAAATAGAAAAGAAAAAGTAATAATGATGATAATAATAAGAATCAAAGATAAACAATATCACTCTAATTAGGTCTTCATGCAGTTCTCAATCATAACAGACACATCAAAATTCCCCTTAAAAAAAAAAGAGAAAAAAAAGACACATTTCAGTGACTGGTGTCACACACACTGCTGAAAATCATAGTCAATCGACTTCATCAACAATATCAGAAAAAGACATGTCAGCCTTTTCTCTGTACTAGTCTGTATTCCATGCAGAACAAAATAAACAAAAAGACCTTTTCAGAATGATTAAAAACAACAACAGCTTTACACAGACTTCTTGACGATACATTTTTTTTGTTTTTTGTTTTTAGCAATAAAAGGAGAATCTTTCAGATCAGTTCAAGTGTTGTGTTGTGTGTCCAGACTATGTACCTAGGAGCTGACCCATTAAAAAAAAAAAAAAAAAAAGTCCCTCTCCTTCCTTCCTTCCTTGCTGATCACACTCAGGTGGTCACTGTCAGCTGGAAGACTGGAGAGGGACCACGTCACAGCACCTTGCTCTGTCAGCAGACAACAAAACAGGGTCAGCAAACAGCACTCACATCCCCATTCAGGGTTCATACAGATCTTTGGGAAGAAAATTCAAGGACTTTCCAAGGACTTTCAAGGACCTCACTCTCAATTTTCAAGGACCTCCATTGACAAATAGTGCTTGCATTTTAACAATGTCTACACACTTTACAGCTGAAAAAAAAAAATCTATAGCCATTTGGTGCGAATTTTCTTCATAACAAGAATATTTCTACTGCAGTTAACTGGGCTAAATCAAAAACAATCATTGGCCTGAAGCGTGCACTTAGCATAAAAAAAATTCAATCTAAGTGATCACCCCATCTGTTCATTCATAATTTCTCTGCATACTGGTTCTTAAAGTCTAAATATGTGTTAAAAAAAAAGTCTAAATATGTGTAAAGCTCCCTGTGAGTTACTTTACCAGGAGACTAATAGTTTACAACAGTAAACATTCACCCTCCTGGATAACAGGTTGGAAAGGAGGGGGAAGGGGCTGGAGAGGGGGAATAGCTGATGGTATTGCTGTGGACAGATATTCACATCACAACACATTGATGGAAACAGTGGGATGCCATACACATGTGTAAAGATGAGAGGTGTGTGTGTGTGTGTGTGTGTGGTGTGTGTGTGTGTGTGTGTGTGTGTGTGTGTGTGTGTGTGTGTGTGTGAGAGAGAGAGAGAGAGAGAGGAGAGAGAGAGAGAGAGAGAGAGAGAGAGAGAGAGAGAGAGAGAGAGAGAGAGAGAGAGAGAGAGAGAGAGAGAGAAGACAGACAGGCAGAGACACAGACAGAAAAGTTGTGGTTGTGGGGAAGCACATGAAATAATTATATAAAAAAAGCAGTGTGTGTGTGTGTGTGTGTGTGTGTGTGTGTGTGTGTGTGTGTGTGTGTGTGTGTGTGTGTGTGTGTGTGAATAAGTGAAAATGAGAGACAGACAGACAGACACAGACAGACACTATAGAAATAGAGACAGAGAGAGGTATGAGAGAGACAGAGAGAGACAGAGACACAGAGAGAGAGAGAAAGAGAGAGTGTGTGTGTGTTGTGTGTGTGAGTGTGTGTGTGTGTGTGTGTGTGTGTGTGTGTGTGTGTGTGTGTGTGTGTGTGTGTGTGTGTGTGTGTGTGAGAGAGAGAGAGAGAGAGAGAGAGAGAGAGAGAGAGAGATGAGAGAGAGAGAGAGAGAGAGAGAGAGAGAGAGAGAGAGAGATTCAAAGATTCAAAAGATTTCAAAAGATTTAATTGCATAGATAGGTACATCCATTGCAATGCGAAAAAAAGAAAATCATGGCACACAATTATATGATCATCCAGACAAGGATTCCTTATCATGGAATTCGTTACCATTTAGTCAAAAAGCACATTAGAAAGAAATATTTCGAAGATATTTTGCCAAACATTTGCTTCATTACAGCAGTCACGATATACCAGAAGATAGATGCTCTTTTTCCACAGTTTCATTCAAAACCACGGGCTCTTCTTCGCCTCTCAATGCACGTACCAAACGTTCCTGCCCTTCCTGGAGGGCTGCCAAAATTTCCCTGCCAAAATCTCATGGCTGTGCTGTTGGCTGTCGTGATTCACAAAGTCCACTGTCCCCTGTCTCCACGTGCTTGGTGCTGTCTACACAGTGTGAAGCAGCTGTGTTGCCACTCTTGTTGGCATGGAGTGTGTCACTTTGGCACATGACAGTTTCAACAGTTTCAACACCCCCACACAAACTCTGTTCAACACACTCTGTCGCATCCAGTGCCCCATATACAAGTGCCACAGTCTGTGTGTCAGTGTTGCATGGTGCCATGTCAATGGATGGGCAATCATGCCTTGTGTCAGTCAGGGGGTGGGTTACAGAGGGAGGGGATTCGTCACCATACACAAACATGTCCGCCCCAACCCCGTCATTGCAGTTGTTGACAGTATATAGCAAACTGGGTGGGGTTGGAAGAAACAAATTTGAAGGGGATGAATCAATTGGACTTGCCTTTTTTTCTTGCTGCATTCTATGCTCCTCCGCTCTTCTGTCCCTGTTCGCCTGTGACACAGACTTTCTCCTATACACAACACTGTGATCTTCAGTGACAGGGGGCTGGCTGGCAGTTGTTGTTGTCATCCTGAGTATCACAATTGTTTGGTTACCTCTGCCGTTTATCTTGAACGAAGACAGCGTGTTTTCCTGCAGAGCTGCATTCAGTATAGCTTCTAAAGTAGACGGGAGTCCTTCGACAGGCATTCTGTACGTGAAACTGTGAAAAACTGGATATTTTAAGCGACTGCTGCAGAGAGATGCGTCTTGCTGGTTTCCTAGCAAGGGAGAGAGAGAGAGAGAGAGAGAGAGAGAGAGAGAGAGAGAGAGAGAGAGAGAGAGATCAAATCAAATCAAATCAAATCAAATCAAAATTTTATTTTGAGATGGTACATTGAGTAAGCAATAAATTTGCTTTTTTTCATCAAGCCATCTATCTAGCTAAAAAACAACAACAACAACAACAACAACAACAAAAACAACAAAAAACCCAAACAAACAACAAAAAACCCAAACAAACAAACAAAACCAAAAGATACAAAATTCAAACAAAGAAACAAACAAATAAATAAAGATAATAATAATGAAAAAACAAAAATAAAAACATCCCCCCCCCCCCAAATAAAAACAAAAACAACAAAAAAACAACAACACTTAAACAAAAAACAGACAAGCTAGAAAAAAACCAAAGAAAACACACAAAAAAAGCAAGCCAACAGCAAGTACAACCAAAAAACCCTACTCAAAAAATATTTTGAGAGAGAGAGAGAGAGAGAGAGAGAGAGAGAGAGAGAGAGAGAGAGAGAGAGAGAGAGAGAGACAGACAGACAGACAGACAGAAAGACAGAGTGAGAGAGAGAGAGAGAGGGGGTGGGGGTGGGGGGTGGAACTCTCCATGAAAAAGGGGAGGCTGGTGGCCTGCTGACTGTTGTATTTAATTTAAAATAACCATTGCTCTTTGACCCCAAGAGGAACAGCCAGTGAAAGCCCCCCCCCCCCCTCCCTTTCTGCCTTATATTAGAGCTGCTAGTCCATCCCTATCATGAAACTTGACACCCATTGTTGGTAAACATGGTCTTCAACAGAAAAAGTTCTCTTGTTAGGCCTACCTAGGCTTGGATTGCCTTGTGACAAAACAAAGGGAAGTAATTACTTACCGGCATGGAAGAGTTAGTTCCCTTGACCTGCTTCCGTAGGTTTCTTTTTTCTCCTATTTTTTCTTCTTCTCTTTTTTTTACTTTTATAAAATTTCCACGAATTTGCAGCGAGTACCATACCTGATCTTTCCATGCCAATCTCTCTCTCTTTATCTTTATCCTTCTAAGTCTTTGGTAGAAGTAAAATTCAAGTAAAATTCAAGTACTTTTCAAGCACCTGGAGGCATATGCCTGATTTTCAAGGACTTTCACAGCCTTGATGAAGGGGGTCACAAATTCATAGACTTTGAAGAACTTACAAGCACCTACGAACCTTGTCAACATAAATCAATAAATCACACAAGCAAAACAATTAATTAAATCAATCAAACCCACACCTGTCTGAGAAAAGAGGTTGTGTAGTCCTGCCAACATCATCCTCATCTCCTTCCCCTTCTTACCCCCCCCCCACCCCCCCCCTGTGGACGACTGAGGGATTAGTCGAGCTTGTCCACAGACTGGACTGCTACTGCCCTAGGAGAGGAGAGTGCTTCTCTGCTGCTGCTGAAATCGTCGCTGCTTTGGTCAAGAGCAAGAGCACGGACGTGTCTTGCTGTGATGGGCCTGCCACTGGAGACGGAGGCAACAAAGGCGCCCGCCAAGCTTCTACGTTACTATCACTACTTCTACAGCCAGATCGCTTCTACAGCCAAGCCGTGCGTGGTGTTCCGTATGGTCAGTGTCGAGGCATCTCTTTGAGCGTGCATCTCTTTGAGCGTGCAGATGTGTCTTGTGGCACCGACCAGGGTAACCTGTGGTGGTGTGGTATGCCATCGTTGTGTCTGCCTGGGTGATGGTGGCAAAGGATTGGCCAGACCCGTGGCCTAACTATGTATATCTTTTCGCTCGGTGTCATACACCGGTCACAAAGTACTTGGTACACAAAGTACTTGGTACCCCTCTCGTTCTTTCCCCCCCCCCCCCCCCCCACAACAACCGTGAGTTTTGAGCAGCCAACTGCTCTGAGCAGCCAACTGCTCTTCGACCAGCGCGAACCTCAAGGTCAGCAGAGCAAGAGCGGGATCGCGAACCTCAAGGTGCAAGAGCGGGATCGCGAACCTCAAGGTCAGAGCAAGAGCGGGATCTTTTCCGATGGAACGTCGTAGGTTCTACACAACACAACACATAGAGAGAGATATATATATATAAATTTTACAACTAGGTGTGAGTGCGTGCCTGAAGGCCATTATGTGCCAGTGGGAAGAGACAAGATTTACAAAACTGCATACACATGGGGACTGGATGTAAAAAAGCACATAAGTGCTTATTCCATTATCCTCAATATTAAAGAATAAATAAATAAATTGGTGAGCTTTTCTTTTTCTTTTCCGTTTGGTAAGAGGAAAAGAGTAGAAAAGAGAACAAGGGGGAGAGATAGGGGAGGGGTGTGCTTAGGAAAATGAACTTTCTGGGTCATGCCTCAAATATGTACACATTATTTACCATGCCAAAAATCCATCACAGGTGACTTGGGTTTGAATGCAGAGAGAGAGAGAGAGTGAGTTTGATTTGATTTGATTTGATTTGATTTATTCTTATATATCGAGGATAATGGAATAAGCACTCTTGTGCTTTTTTTCATCCAGTCCCCCGTGTGTATGCAGTCTTGTAAATGTCATCTGTTCCCACCGGGGCACGAAAAGCGGAATAGGATTTAACGTGTGCGCAAGATGTTCTGCATGTGTTCGCACACGGGGCCTCGGTTTAAAGTCTCATCCGAAGGACTTTAGGGGAGAGTGGAGTCTGCACTGATGTTAACTCCAGGAGAAAAATTTCCTCGACCGGACTCAAACCCAGGTCTTCAAATTGCCAGTGCAATGTTCTGACCATTAGGCTATCCGTCCCCCGTGTGTGTGTGTGTGTGTGTGTGTGTGTGTGTGACACAACAAAGCACTCACAGGCATTCTGCAACTGCACCTACACGCACACACACACTCACACACAGAAGCTGTGGTACACCGAACACAGGCATGCACAACAAACATCAACACACACACACATACAGAGAAATCCTGCCTACCTGTTGATCACCCTCCATTCATTATTGACATTATCTTGTTCTGTATGTCCTGTGTGTCTGTTGAAGGAGACTGCTGCTGCTGCTCCTGCTCCTGCTGATGGTGATACAATGACTGGGGTGGAGTATGTTGGTATGACGGCTGTGACCGGTTTCCAACCTGCTGTGGATACTGGTGTTGCTGCTGTTGTGGAGTTTGTGGATACTACGGTTGATGGGTCTGCTGGTACTGAGGTGGTTGCTGCTGTTGGGTCTGTGGATACAGAGGCTGGTGCTGTGGCTTCTCAGACTGCTGGGGTGGCTGATATAAGGGCTCCTGTTGGTGTGGGCGCTGGTTTGCAGGTTGCTGTTGCTGTTGGCAGTACTGGGGTTCATCTTGTGACCACTGATACGGAGGTGACTGCTGCCGCCGATACGAAGCTGATGGCTGCTGATAGGAAGGGGAACGTTCTTGTTGCTGAGGATACGGAGGCTGCTGTTGTTGGTTCTGATACTGAGGTGGTTGTTGCTGTTGATATTGAGGTGACTGTTGCTTGGGCTGTGGTGGAGGTGTAGACAGCTGGCTGGTCACTTGTGGCCGTGGCTGCTGCAGTCCTTGTTATGGTGCTGCACACAGGGCATTGTTCATGTTACCTCAGGCAGAGGACAGGGACTCAACTGCACATCACTTCTACAAGGGGCAATAATAGCCTAGTGGTTACAGTGTCGTAGGGTCATTCTGTCTGAAGGCAGAGGACAGGGACTTGACTGCACATCACTTCTACAAGGGGCAATAATAGCCTAGCAGTTACAGTGTTGTAGGGTCATTCTGTCTGAAGGCAGAGGACAGGGACCCGACTGCACATCACTTCTACAAGGGGCAATAATAGCCTAGCAGTTACAGTGTTGTAGGGTCATTCTGTCTGAAGGCAGAGGACAGGGACTCAACCTGCACATCACTTCTACAAGGGGCAATAATAGCCTAGCAGTTACAGTGTTGTAGGGTCATTCTGTCTGAAGGCAGAGGACAGGGACTCGACTGCACATCACTTCTACAAGGGGCAATAATAGCCTAGCAGTTACAGTGTTGTAGGGTCATTCTGTCTGAAGGCAGAGGACAGGGACCCGACTGCACATCACTTCTACAAGGGGCATTAACAGCCTAGTGGTTACAGTGTCGTAGGGTCATTCTGTCTGAAGGCAGAGGACAGGGACCCGACTGCACATCACTTCTACAAGGGGCAATAACAGCCTAGTGGTTACAGTGTCGTAGGGTCATTCTGTTGTTACTGAAGCAACTGGTTAAAATCTCCCCTGAAATGTCTGTTCAAGGCAAATTTTCTGTGTACTGACTTCAATGTCCTTAAAGTCCTGATACACAGCTGACAGTTTCCCCCACTTTCAGCTCCTCTCAGCTGCTAATTATTCCATCCCATCTGAGCCCAGTTAGGACCAGCTGGTGCAAATTATAGCAGGAACTAACCACACTTGGACTAGGTAAAAGGAGGGGTGTGCTAAATTTAGCACTCTTGACTGCATGGTGTTGGATTTGTGTGCTGTGGATAAGACTATAAACCAAGGTCCCATACTCAAATGCAAGCAGAACATAATGCACACTCCTGAAAAATCCATCTGCCTTATGTAAAAGAGTTGGCCAGCTACAGCCAGAGAAATGGATGACACAAACATAGCCAGTCTGCACCTGCCCCTAAAGTGGTAAACAAGACTGTACAGAACAACTGGATCATACAAGAAAAAGCCTTACATGGGTGTCACTGCATCAGTGAACTAGTGAAGACATGCTTTCCACAGAGGAAGCAAAACACAAAAATCTGAAGTATACAGTTAGTGGTTTACAATTTCACATCAACTCAACTCAGCTGTCTCCATCGCTGCTGTCGTCGGTAGGAGCTCCACACAATGTCACCAGGACTCACCATCTCTCTCTGTCTCTGCTGAGTTCTACCATCTCCTGTAACCCGCCCAGGCCACTGATCTCAGTGATGTTGGCAATGTAGGATGCTGGTGTTCTGCCTTTTTACTTCTGACCTCAACCTTACCTGGAGAACTGTCGTCATCAGATGTGTCTATGTTCCTGTTTGCATGACCAAATCTAATACAATAATATATATATATATATATATATATATATATAATATAATATATATATATATAAGGGAGGGGGGAAGGCGGCTCTTAGAAAACATTTTCTGTGATGAGAGACACTGCACTCATGCCAATACGCTCTCCCCAAGGAGAGCAGCCTGAAATTCACACAGAAAAGTCTGACATGACTGTAGGTAGTACAGAATACAACACAACACAATACCATACAAACATGCTGTGAAGAAAGAAAAGCAAGCAGCCCACAAAGAACTCACCTGTCTCATCTCTTTCCATGGCCTGTGGTTTTCCAACGATGCCTAAAGCCTTGTTCTTCTTCTCCTGCAGGTAGTCTATCAGCTGTCCAGCTCCTCTGTGGACAGGGCGGTTGTCCACCAGTATTTTCAGCAAGAAGTCCACGTCCTTGGGGTGAGGGGGGCCTCCCCTTCCCCCCTCCTTCATCTGACCTCCCCATCTAGGCCCCTCTCCTCAGGGGATTTCTCTTGGCTCTGGGCGGCCAGCTTCTCTTTCTCCGCTGTCAGGAATTTCTCAAAACTGCGGCCCACCAAATCAACAGCATCTTTCGGAGGCATGTTTCTGTGCTCTGCAATACACAGGTTTGAAAAAGACAGTTAATAAAACAAACATGAAACTGAAGCAGAGGCATGTTTCTGTGCTCTGCAATACACAGGTTTAAAAAAGATAGTTAATAAAACAAACATGAAACTGAAGCAGAGGCATGTTTCTGTGCTCTGCAATACACAGGTTTAAAAAAGATAGTTAATAAAACAAACATGAAACTAAAGCAGAGGCATGTTTCTGTGCTCTGCCAATACACAGGTTTAAAAAAGATAGTTGATAAAACAAACATGAAACTGAAGCAGAGGCATGTTTCTGTGTTCTGCAATACACAGGCTTCATAAGACAGTTAAAACACGAAACTAAAGCAGAGCATGTTTCTATGTTCTGCTAATACACAGGTCTCAAACAACAGTTAATAAAACAAACATGAAACTAAAGCAGAGGCATGTTTCTGTGTTCTGCAATACACAGATTTAAAAAAGATAGATAATAAAACATGAAACTAAAGCAGAGGCATGTTTCTGTGTTCTGCAATACACAGATTTAAAAAAGATAGTTAATAAAACACGAAACTAAAGCAGATGCATGTTTCTGTGTTCTGTCAATACACAGGTTTCATAAGACAGTTGATAAACAAACATGAAACTAAAGGAGATGCATGTTTCTGTGTTCTGCCAATACACAGGTTTCATAAGACAGTTGATAAACAAACATGAAACTAAAGGAGATGCATGTTTCTGTGTTCTGCCAATACACAGGTTTCATAAGACAGTTGATAAACAAACATGAAACTAAAGGAGATGCATGTTTCTGTGTTCTGCCAATACACAGTTTGAAAAGACAGTTGATAAACAAACATGAAACTAAAGGAGATGCATGTTTCTGTGTTCTGCCAATACACAGGTTTCAAAGACAGTTGATAAACAAACATGAAACTAAGGAGATGCATGTTTCTGTGTTCTGCCAATACACAGGTTTCAAAAGACAGTTGATAACAAACATGAAACTAAAGGAGATGCATGTTTCTGTGTTCTGCCAATACACAGGTTTGAAAGACAGTTGATAAACAAACATGAAACTAAAGGAGATGCATGTTTCTGTGTTCTGCCAATACACAGGTTTCAAAAGACAGTTGATAAAACAAATAGGAAACAGAGCACCCAATGGTCTGATGTAAAGCCTTCTACCCTCCCCAATCCCCACTGTGCTAAAATAAAGCACTCCCCCCACCCTTGTGTGCTAGAAAAGAAAGCACTTTAACCACCTTCAACATGCTGATACTTCCCCTCCCTCTCCCCTAATGGATTGACATGTAGCACCATGTCCATTCCTGTATGCTAAAGTGCCTCCCCCATCCCAAATGTGTTTCAAAATATAGCATATCTCTTTCATCCAAGTTTGCTGGAAAAAAAAAGGTTTTTGCACACCCATGGTGTACTGAAAAAAGCTCCCCCACCCCCAGTGTGGGAAACCAAAGCCCCCTTTACTCTACACCACCACTTTTATCACATTGATTTTTATGCTGAAATAAAGCACTTGCCACCACCACTATAATGCCCTGAAATAAAGCACTTCTACAGCCACTGTAATTGCTGACATAAAGCACTTGCTATCATCACTATAATGTGCTGAAATAAAGCATACATATCCACCACTATAATGTTTGAAAGAAGGCACACACCCCACACCCCAAACCAAATGTGCTGAAATAATCAGTCCACCCCAATGTGTTGAAACGATGCACTTTCCTTAACCCCCACCCTACCCTATCCCCATTGTGCTCAAATAGGCCTAAGCACCTCTCCCATCCAAATAATCGGATAGCCTAGTGGTCAGAACATTGCGGTAGTCAACCGGGGTTTGAGTCTGGTGGAGGAATTTTTTCTCCTGGAGTTAACATCAGTACTGACTCCACTCTCCCCAAAAGTCCATCGAAACTTTAAACCGAGGCTCCGTGTGCGAACGCACGCAGAACATCTTGCGCACACGTTAAATCCTGTTCCGCTTTTCATAAGAGTAGGCCATAGTTGCTGGTGGAACAGATGACAATATTTACAAAACTGCATACACGGGATCGGATGAAAAAAGCACATGACTGCTTATTCTATTATCCTCGATATAAAAGAATAAATAAATAAATAAAATAATCTAGAATGTTGCTTAATAAATTTAACACTCTCCCCAAAAGTCCTTCGGATGAGACTTTAAACCGAAGCCCCGTGTGCGAACGCACGCAGAACATCTTGCGCACACGTTAAATCCTGTTCCGCTTTTCGTAAGAGTAGGCCATCGCGTGCCGGCCGGAACAGATGACAATATTTACAACAAAAAAACTGCATACACACGGGGACCGGATGAAAAAAAGCACATGATTGCTCATTCTGTTATCCTCGATATAAAAGAATAAATAAATAAATAAATAAATAAATAACACCTCAGTCCACCCAATAATGCTGAATAAAGCACACACGTCACCCTCTAATGTGCTGTAATAAAGTTCCCCCTCCACTCCAATAAACTGAAAATAATACGGCACCTCATCCATTCGAATAGGCCTAGTGGAATACTAAAAATAACAATAATGATCACATTGAAAATAATCATCGTCATAATGAGTATGAGTGTCGAAGTATTAGGGCCTACCAGTTTTGGCAAACATAGTATTCCACAGAACTGTAAAGGATAATCAGAACGCGAAAAATCAAACGGATTTAAATAAAAATTGCATTAACTTAAGGGCAAAAATTACATGTTCTTTTAATGGTTTAACGACTCGTTAAAACAGCTACACAATCGATCATCTGGAGTCTGCTTCATACATTTGTGACGTCACCGATGCTGGGATTGGGCAATCACTCTGCTGCCAAATGAGAGCAACGTAAACTTCCGGCGTCAAGAGACAGGTTTGTGCTAAGCATAGTTCAATAAGACACGTTTCATTGATGTCATTTGACATGGTACATGCTTTCTTTAGTTTTGATTTCGACTACAATCTAGGGCGGGCAGTAATGTCTTCGTGTAGCGATAAGCAGAAGCTTTGATTTACAATTAAGATTTAAGCGAGTATCGAGGCGGAATCGTGAATGTAACCGTGTGGACATAAATCTGACTAGGCACAGTTAACTATTAGCCTAGGCCTAGTTCTTGGGGGGGGGGGGGGGACAAAAAAAACCAAAACTTGCCGGCTCGAAAAAAAAAAAAGAACAACAACTTGTCGGCATGTGTTTATTCTCGGATCAGCAAGAGTAGTCTTTGCAAAATAACGAGTGTGAAAGTTGAAACTGAAAGAGGAAATGGCCAAAAGCAGACGATTTCGAACTGGATGGTAAACTTATGTGAGGTGAACTGAATCAGTGAATCACTGAATGCGAGTGGCTCATCAGACACCTATTGATCAGAAGAACGGGTTCGAATTGCCCATGACTGCATGAGCCATCCACTTAAAAAAAAAAAAAATTCCAAGACAGAATGCTGGCCCTGATGCCATTCTGCAGCAGGTCTTTGAATGAGAACCACAAACCAAGATCCAGTGATCACATGCATGCCAAACAATTGTTACACATGTGTTGTAAACAAAACAACACTTTCATCTTTCAGTTTCATGTAAGAATAGTTTATAGTTGATGGTATGGATGACCTGAATATATCCAGCAAGCTATCAGCGTGCTATCCAAAAATCTAAATAAAGGCTGAACTTTAGTTTGGAAGAACATAAAAGTAGATATAACCCATTCACATTAACGGCTAAAGTTTGTTGTTTGTGGATGAGGGCATGGCAGCTGGGAAGTGTGAATTTGTAAATTAAGAGTTTAGAAGCAAAATTTCACAATCCATTAATCAAGGTTGCGTCCTCTTGTTCAGCAAATGATAGAAGAAAAGGGGTCCTACAAATTCCACAGGGGGATTAATGTACTAATGAGCTTGGGACTGCCTCCCCCCAGCCCCCCTTTTCCTGAACTGGAGGATGATCATGATTATCTCAAATATAATCCAATAGTAATACATTTGGTCAAGTATTCATGAAAGAGATATACATTAGAAATGAATTAAAAGCATTAGAAAGTTCCATGACCAGAATTTGCCATGAAAAATAAAGGAGGGAGAAGGGGTGTGTGTGCTTCATGTGTTGTTGTTTTATATTTTATACTTGGTAAGGGTATAGCCTTTTGATTAGAACATAGAGCTTGTGTCAGTTGTGATCTGATGGCCAGGTTTGAGCTACCATGGAGCAACTCATCTGAGGGGATTTTTTCTCTGAAGTTTTATTATCAGTACCAACTCCACTCCCCCAAAAGTCCTTCAGATGAGACTATAGAGGTCATGTGTGTGAAAATCCCATCCTGTCTTTTGGAGGAGTAGGACATTTGGTTCCATGCTGGTAGAAACAGATGACAAAAATGTAAACACCTTAATTATTTGTACACTTGTACCGTGTCTAGACATCCCCCTGAAGTTGGAATAGGGCTACCTTAATCAGTGGTGGGTAAACCCTTGCATAAATTTACACAAAATCCCCAGTTGTTGAACCTCGGAACTCTAGCTGAGGAATGAAAAAAAGCGTTTTATTGCATTATTTTGTTGTCAGTTTGAATTTTAATGTTATGAGTTTGTAGAATGTTATTTACAGAGCAGATATCTGTGTAGTCAGTTGCAATTGATACATCAAATATGAAAAATTACATGTGTATGACTGATCATCATCATCATCATCATCATCATCATCATCATCATCATCATGTGTACATAATGGTTATTTGCTTTGCATTTCTACTACTAGTGACATCTTTTGAAATGTTACATGTTTTTATGATTTTTAAGAAGCATAACACCAATAATGTCATCTTAAGATATTGCTAGTTTTAGAGAGAGATTTGTTTTGTTTTACAGAATCTTAGCAGTTTCAAAATTATTGTTGTAATTAAATGATACATTTTAGTTTTCATTTTATGGTGTTATGATTATACAAAACAATTTTCATACAAGGTTATGATAAAATTGAAATAACTTTTATGACCCCCCAAAAAAAAATCAATGAAAAAAGAAATCTTATAGTGTTAGACTGGTGCATATTATAATCAGTGCTCTGGAGCATTTAAAAAAAAATTGATTAGTCTAACCTGAGGGAAATAGTTACCACATACTTTTTTTACTTTTATTTGGGATTGTATACTATACATGTCTCATGCATAATATAGTTAAAGTAGTCCTTTTGGCAGTAAGTATGATGAATAGGGAATAGAGTTAAATTTTCTTTGAAGAATGAGTTTCAGTTTCAGCACTGGATAGAGTTGACTAAAAAGTAAAATTAACAGAATCATGTAGGTGGCACAGTTGCACACACACACACAACACACACACACACACACACACACACACACACACACACACACACACACACACACACA
>CM060323.1:48191333-48221333 GCA_030674155.1 Stramonita haemastoma
CCACCCCAGCTGCCCAGCCATCTGTTTTCTCAGCCTGTGTTCGGGAAAGAGGCTGCGGAGAATGCTGTCAAGATGTTGGCGGCGCCTGTGGCTCCCATTGTCCATTACATTTGGTGCAACAATGATTACTTCCAGTACCAGAACTATCTGAGCATCCTGAGCATCTTCAAGCTGGTAAAGCCCACGGCTATTCACTTCCACTATGTGGAGCTGCCTGAGCTGGACGCTGATGGCTATTACCAGTTCTTCATGGACCTCAGGAAGACTTGCCCAACTTGGTCTTGGAGCCAGTCAGCGCCCGGCAAGCATGCAGCAGCAATGTCAACACGAGGTTTGACTTTGTGATCAATCTTTTGAACAAGCATGGCGGTATATATGTTGGGGACAACATTGTTTTAGTGGAGTCGCTTTCGCAGTATAGGAAGAAGAGCTTTTCCTATGCTCTGGGTGAGAACTGTATAGATGTGATTATGATGGAAAAGGGGTTTTTGGACAGCAAGACATCTTGGCCCAAATTGAGCGAGTTAGTGCATGACAAAGAGTCCAAGTTCACCTGTGCCACAGAGACCTCCTACGATGAGTCGCTCAGCATGCCCTGTGTGTTTGTGACCAAGCAGGTGTTTCCCATCGACGTGTGGGAGCTGAGGTCCGACTTTGGGCAGCTGGCACGCCAGCTGACGTACGGCAGGACAGAACTGCTCAAGCTGAAGCCTGCCAACTCCACCGTGATCCCCAACATCGTTCACTACGTGTGGCTGGGCGACAACGAGTTCAAGTACTTCTCCTACCTCAGCCTGCTCTCCGCCCTCTACGTCCTGGACGCAGACATGGTCTACATCCACGGGATGTGGAACCCCGGGGTCAGCACTGGACCAGGATCAAAGGTCACAAGAGAGTCACTTTCGTCAGTCGCGACGTGCCGGGAGCCATCTTCTCGAGCCCATCGTGAAGTACCTCTCCCACGCCAGCGACTACTGGAGGGGAGACTTGCTGATCCGCTACGGCGGCATCTACATGGACTGGGACGTGATCTGGGTCAACCCCATCCCTCAGGAGCTGCGGCGCTACGAGACAGTGGCCTGTCCCGATTTCCCCGCCACGGGGGCCTTCCCCGACGTGTTCAACATGGGGGTGCTGCTGGCGGGGCGGGGGTCCCAGTACCTGCGCTACTTCCTGGAGTCCTACCACCACTACCTGGACAGCGACTGGTCCTACAACGCCATCCACATGCCCTACAAGGTGTACGAGAAGCACCCTGACCTGCTCCACGTCAACAGGCACATGCAGGTCAGCTTTTCTTCTTTTTTTTTCAGTGTGGCTGGTAGTGAATCTCTTGAGTAGCTAAATGACTCATCTGATTCAGCATTATGTGTATTAGACCCATGTGATAATATTACTTTCTTCACTTGCCCTGTGAATCAACATGTGTATAATTATATGCACAACTGATTTTTTTTCATTTGAATAGTTTGAGAAAACATTATCAAACACATTGATCACCATATGAAAGAGAATGGCAAGTGAATGTCACATATTGTTGAAGGCATCCTTCAGTCTCGTATAGTTGCGCTCTAGGTGTTTATTCTGGTACAGTGTCGCGTTCCAATATCTTTTATAGTTATGCTAAGAGGACATTTATTTCTCTTCTAGTCTAACGTGCACAACTGAAAATAGTGGAATAATTGTTTAGAAAATTCCTTGAAGTTTTAAATAAAATTCTGGGTGGGCTGAAATGAGATAGCAGAACAGAAATGAAATATAATTAGAACTACCACATTCCTATACCATTTCTTTACCCAAAGAAAAGTGAAAATGCTGCTTCGGTAAATTTCAGCAGGGAGTTATCAAATATGATAATGATTTAAAATGTTATTAAACAAAGAGCAATTTTTAGGGATAGTTTTGATACTCAAACTCAGAGCTTTCTTTCTCTCAAGTATCATCTACTGATTAAGTCAGTTATGAATCCTTAACTTCTTTACTGTGCTGTTGACAAACAGCGTTCGTCATAGAAACCATCACCAGCAATGCTCAGTTGAAGCTGTTCATCATGATTCAACGCTCTCTCAGTTTCATCCAGCATGTGCCAGGCAAAATATGATTGCAGCGAAAGGGTTAAGTAGAAAAGTAATCTGAAAAGCAAAAGAAAAAGTGACCAGTGTGATTGCCGTTTTCAGGTCATATGCGCCAAAGGCCTGTGCCACCCAGTGTGGAACCCCAACTTCAAGGACCGCAGTGTTCATCCACCTCAGCTCGGCCCCCTTTGACTGGCACTCGGACACCCTGGCCCTGCACTGGACCTACCCTGACCCTGACGAGTTTGCAGACGAGCAGAGTTTGTCAGAGTCCATCACCATGTTTGCCTCCATCGCCAAGTACGTTCTCAGGAAGGCTGAACACCGACTTGAGAAAGAACTGGGTAGCGCTCGGTGAGAGTAGGCCTTTGTGGGCAGGTCAGTAGAGTGTGGGTTGCAGCCTGCGTGTGTGTGGTGGTGTGTGTGTGTGTGTGTGTGTGTGTGTGGTGTGTGTGTGTGTGTGTGTGTGGTGTGGTGTATCTGGTTTGTCAGCATAATACATGAGAATATGTCTGAAAAGCGATTTGCTGGGACTCAAGCAACTCGCCTCACAAGGCAGGTGGTTTGAAAGAGTGACCTTCTTCAGAGCATTCCAAGAGGTTACATCATCATTTTTGCATAATGTTACCAATTGTAACTTAGTATGATTACTTAAGCAAAACCTGCTTCGAAATGTGGAGAGTTTACGGTCTTGGTGACTTTAATTTGTATAAAAGAACGAAAACCATAGACTGGTTGAATCATACTGATCTAGTACAAAAATGATGTCAATAGTAGTCATAGTCTTTTGTACACACTGTGGATTTGTGCATGCATATGCTTGTTTTCATTTTGTAAACTGAAGTGTTGGTGTGGCAATTTTACCATGTTGACTAGATGTTCAGCATTAGGGGCTTCCGTCCATCTGGAGAGAATGGCAGTGTACCAGTTTTTCTTTTTGTTTGGTTGTTTGCTTTGAGCAGGAGCATCATGTAGGAAGGATGGGTTGTGTGGCATCATAGGGCGACAGTCTGTGCAGTGAACAGCCAGACTGGTGCTGCTGCTGGACTCTGGCATTGAGCATCTTTTCTGTATCGTGTGTGCTGTGGTCTGCAACTTGAGTAAGACCAAGTACAATTCATCATTTCATGTCTCACCTGAAGCAGGGTTGGTTAAGCTGTGGATATGATTTTTGAGCCTCTGACCTCTGGCCTTGTGTTTTGGACAAGGTGAACCTGGCAGAGCCCATCTCTTTCAGGTTGCGTGTGGGGTATGCTCGTGTTATCCATACCACCAGCTGTGGCTGGCCTACTCTTCAATAAAAGATGGATGGATTTTATCATGTTGGAAGATTTGCATTTTTATGCAGGATATCTGCTTGAGGTCTTAACACAAAGAACTGAAGGAGTAGGGGAGTTGGAGCTGATGTGAGCTACAAGGGAGAAATCCTTGGTCAGAGTTGTGGTCAGTCACGGGCTGACAGGACAGCACCTATGTCCAGTCTGTCATTCCTGTAGAGGTCTTTGGTCAGCCTTGTGCTGCACTGTCATGTGTGGAACCCTGGCCAGAGATCACCCTGTGAGGTGACTGCCAGAGCCGTGTCCATGTAGTCATGACAGTCGGCCATCCTCTGGCACCACTGTGTTGACACTCCTGCCTTGGATCCCCACCTGTGTCTGTTACTGTGTTACTTTTTTCCTGTCAGATGACTGTCTGTCTTGTAGCCATGGTCAGTCTTTTAGACTTCTGCATGCAGTGCTGCCCAGTACCGTTGTGTTTCCAAGATTCTTGCTTTGTCATGTTTGTGAGCTCAGTGCTTAAGAAGAGTTGAACATTGTCAGTCTGGTTGTTACAGCCAGCCAGCCAACCAGCCAGCCAGCCAGCCCCGTCGCACACCCTGTCTTACATGATGCTCCCTGAAATTTGCCACTAGCCACGCGCTGACTGGAGAGAGTTTGACCATTCATTGTACTTTGTTGGTACTTTTTAGTGTGTGTATACTTAAGGGAGGTTTGATAGATGGTTTTTGCTGAAATAGAACAAAAACGCATGTTTATTACACTTTTGTGACTTAATGGTTTGTTGATCGTATTCCCTTTTTCTTTTTTTTTTTTGTTGTTTGTTTGGTTGTTGTTGTTTTGTTTTTTTTGGGGGGAGGAAGAACATAATTTTTTTGCAATTCACATTGGCATGTTCAAAAGTTAATCAAAAAACCTCTACATTTTTAATTTTAGACGTGTCTGTGGAAATACTTAATAGATGTATTCGTCTTGTTTGTTGTGTGATAGATTTTTTCTTTCTTCTTGCCCTCCAGTAAGGGAGTACTAAACAATGAACATTCTGCCAATGTAAAGCCAGGTTGTTGGAGTGTTAGAAAAGGTCTTGAAAGAGGAAAAAGGGTTGTATAAATTCATATGTGTTTAAAACAATTTATTTGCGATGAAATGAAAATGCAGTGGTGTTTTTTTTTTTGGAAAAAAAACAGCTGCAAAAAGTATTGCCAGAATTCTTTGAGATATAAAATGTTTACAGCCTGAAGGTTTTGCAAATGTCACCAAATTGCAATGTTAATGCGACCTACATGCATCAACAATTACAACATGGGTTTGTCTAAAGATGTTCATGTGGTTTATGACCATGACCTTTATCAAAGACTGCTCAAGTTTCATAGAGACAGAGGGGAAAGGGAGTAAGTTGACTGGCTGCTGGATGGAAGAAGTTGGGAGGGGGGGGGAGCTATAGTGATGGAGAGTGAGAGAAACAACGGGCACTGCCATGTGTACCTCGTTAAGTACCGTGACAGGTTGACTAGTTTGTGATGTTTGTAATATATCATGTTTACAAGTACCTTTTTTTTTTTTAAAAGGTGTACATTCAAATGAGTTATTTTTGCAACATCTTTTTTCACTGATATCATCGTTTGCTATCATAAAGGCTTGTATGCCAAAGGATTATTACTTAACTCCTGTGCATGCAAGAATGTGTGTGTTAGGTGAGTAGTCTCCACTGTCAGAGTACCAGAGGAGCTTATATCAGTCAGTGTTCCACTGCCACCACACAGTGGAGTGAGGATCACCAAACAGCTGAGACTTAATAGTAAAGTTATGTGTTACTTACAGAATTAAGTGGTCCTTACTGCAAATGGACCCAAATGCTGGTTCGAAAAAAATATATACGTTCTTTAAAAATGATTTCTTTAACTTTCTCCCCCCCCCCCCCCCCCACTCCACTCCCTCTCTCCCTCTGTCTTAAAACAAGGTTTCATAAAATTTAAAAGGTGTTGTAAGTGGGTCCTGCTCTTTTTTTGTGATAAATTTTCTTCTGCCCTAGTGTTCAATATGTCCCCAAATTCTTTATGTATTTGTAGCATAACCCGATGCTCTGGCTGCTTTTTTTCTGTTGAAAATCTGTGAAAACTTCTGACATGTGTTTACGATGATGACAGATAGGCATTCTTCAGAGCTGGTATTCAGGCTGCAGTTTTATTGCTCTATGTCAGACATGCTACTTGTTAAAGGAGATGGCTGTTAACACTGTATACACGTAACAAATTAACAAGCCTCTCTAACAGACATTGAGGAACATTGCAGACACAAAATCTGTGTGGGATAGGCAGAAATCTCAACCACTGAAGCCAACAGTTTTAGGAGAAAAATCAGAATCGTAGGGCATCAGGTGTAAAGCTTTGGCATGTGTGAGAAAGAACAGATGTGCACTTCCAATTATTTGTCAGAGGTCACTCGCCTCAGTGAGATGGGAGATGGACCTGTAAAACTCCAGATGTCAGATTATGAGAAATTTCCACAACACCACAGGTGAAAATCCTGAGATGCATTAACAGTTAGCACTTGACAAGTCCTCTGTCAACCCTGTTTGAGTTGTGGATCCAAGTGACAACGATTCCATGATTATGGCATTACTTTGTGTTTTTTGACAGAGTTTACAACCCTTAATAACAGTTTTTCTTTCAGTCAGTTTTAAAAAAACACATGTAGACATTATAAAACTGTAGTATGGAAAGGTAAACATTCCAGTTATCAGAACAGGTTTTTTGTGTTGACTTTTTGGCTTTGTGATTGCTGATTTTTTTTTTTAAGTGTTTTAACTTGTCTGAATTGAGATCTGTATTTTTGTAATTCTTGTATTTGGAAATGTGTTTTGTTTTAGTTTTACTGAGATTTACAAGTTTGTAAATTGTATCCTCAATTCCTTGCAGAGTAGGCAGAAGATAGATCTGTAACGTTCATGTGTGGATTCATGAGTGTATCTAGTTCATTTTTGGAACTCTATAGATTTTTAATGGCAAGTTATAACTTAAGTGCACAATTGGAAAAATCCCTAGATAACTAGCTAGTTTAAAACCAGTGTAGAACTAGAAATTATTAAAAATGAGAACATGTGTATGCTTTGTTGTTGTTGTGTTTTTTGGTTGTAAGTGTACTTCTGCAATTTGTGGATAATTTTCAAGTTAGAAGTGTGAAAAGGTAAAATTGCACAGTTTCCATTGGTCACAATTTGATGCATATGGGTGTTAACGTACATTTTTCCATGTGAGTGTACAAGTGTATTTCATTTTGTTCATATGTGTGGATGTGTGTGTGCTAGGGTGGGGCGATTACTGGATGGATTGTGTGTGTGTGTGTGTGTGTGTGTGTGTGTGTGTGTGTGTGTGTGTGTGTGTGTGTGTGTGTGCATTCTTGAAATTGAAAGTTGATCTCAAGTCATTTCACTTTGGCTCAGGAATGTGAAGCAGAATATCTAAACAGTTTGCCTTTTTGTAGCCTCTGATTTAATAGTCTGGCCCGATTTGTTTGCCCATGGAATTGGTTGAAGATGACTGTACTTTAACCAAGTGTCAGAGTGCCGTAGCTAGAGCAGTAAGCATTGTAGTTCTGCATGTGTAGTAAAAGGCCATATATGTAAAATATGTTCCTTAAGATAAGAGCGTGACACGAAACTAGTTGAAGCCACCCTTTATGCAAACAGTTCCTAGCAGGGATCACAGGTATGTCCCAAAATAGCATATTGTGACAGCAGGAGAAAGTGTAGATGGGTCCCACCTGTTACATTTTAGTTGCCCCTCTCTCCCTCCACCCCCCCCCCCCAAAAAAAAAGAAAGTCGTAAAATGAATTGAAACAAATTAGTTTTTCATTGTTGCTGTGTGGCTTGTTGAGCTTTGATCAAGAGTGGTTATTGCATTTGTTAAAACAAGGTTAATTTTCATTGATGTCTGTCACCAAACTGAAATGTATGCATTTAGTGTACGTATCTCTCTCATTGTCTTTCACTATTCTTTTTCTTTTCTGTAAATATATATAAAAAATATATTTGTGTGCTGCAGAAAGCAATGTTTTAATCGGTCTTTTCATGGAGTGCTGTGATTCTGGCTAGTTCGAACCGTGAGTTTTTAGCCTGCATTGTGTCAAATATTAATTTGTGAAATTTCTGAGTGATTTTAGCTGAAAAAGGTTTTGACCACTAGCTGTTCCAGAAATGTTTGAGACCTTCATTTGTGATTTACTGGCATTCATTATCTTTAGTGAAGGCAGTTGTGCTGTATTGTAGAACATTTAGAGAAGGAACTTTGTTGATTCTGTCTGTATTGGCTGAGTGTTTTGTAGCTGATGTAAATAATGAAATATTTGTTCTTAAAAGACTTCTTCTTTATACAGGTCCTTTGAGAAAAAGGATGGTGATAGTGGAACAAAAGTATGAATCCTTGATTTCTAGACTGTCAACTTTTAGTTTTGTATTTCATTCACTTGGTGATGAGTATCGGTGTGGGCAACAAAAAAAGTGAGTTGAGTATAGCATAGCTTATCTATTCATGAAAAGTTATGAAAAAAAGTTATGAAAACATTTTTTGGATCAGAAGAAAAGATAGCCTAAATATATATGAGGGATGATTTGAATATCCATATAAACCCAGCTCTTAGTGTTAATTACATCATATATAAAAATCGCATAAGGTTTGCAGAGTTTTTTAATTCAAAGACGTGAATCCAAAGCTGTTGCAGATTCCAGTTCCAAAGCGTTTGCCCTGAAAGTCATTTTCTGGAGGTTCTTCTGTTTCCTATCTAGTCATGGTGCTGTCAGAGAAGGGTTATCAGGCCATGATGTTTCTGTGACCTCAAGGAAGGTATGTCTGTAGTCTGCAGTTTCAGGACTTTGAGTGCAAATTTTGGGAAGAATTCACTTTCTTATTGCAACAGTTTGCAAATAGTTAAGAGAATTCAGCATAGGTAGAGTCATTAGAACACAACACCCACCTGAACAATGAGTGAGTTCTGTTTTTCAAGAATACATTACTGTCATTGAGAAACTTAGGAGAGATGATATGAATCAACTCTAGGGATGTAAGAACACATGGGATATTGGATTAGCATTAGTGAATATTATTTTAGCACAAACATCTTTGGGTACACTAGTGTTTTGTGCTTTGGGTACCCCTATTCTTTTTCCGATAACAAAAAAGAGGGCATTTGTCAACTTGTGCTTGAAAATGTTCTTCAGATTTTAACAATGAAATGGTAAAACTGTCTTGGAAATACAATTGTCACAGATGATAAAATTCAGGGTGTTTCAGTTCTTCTTCCTCACTAAGCAACAATTGTCTGTTTGGGGTTTTTGCCCACAAATCCACCCCTATAAAATTCCAAAGATCTTAGAACATTTGGGGAAAAAATGATGATGTTTTTCTTCATAGAAACAAGCCACATTGCCACAGTTCCACTCAAGGAACGGCACACAGTTATTTCGGAGTGGTCTGGTTATCAGTGTCTGCCACTGGTGTTCAACACTTAGCACCACTAACATCCAAACACTGGTACCCTAGGACTCTTGCCGCATCACAATGCCTTGGAACCGTCTGCTTTTAAAGTAACAATCATCATTACCTCTGAGGCTGCACAGCTGTTGTCCTCTCCTCCCTGTTTACTGCCAAACCTGGCCCCATGCATTTCTCCATATGTCAAAAAACCCAGATGCCTGGAAACCCTGATTTTGTTAGAGCTTCTACCAGAGCTGTTGGGTATCAGTGTAAAGATGTGGTTGACGTTTTCCTGCAGTGGTTTGATCGAATGTCAAAGTGCATTGCAGTTCAAAGGGAATACTTTGAGAAATTGTCAAAATGAAATTGAAGTTAAGGTAAATGGTTTCTGAGATAATGTGGACTTTCAGATTAGTCCTCACATTATCATGAATGTATGTGTGCTGTGTAGTGCGGTGCAGTGCAGTGGATAGTGTAGTGGTGTGTTGTGCATTGCCGTGCATTGTAGTGTAGTGAACAGCCTGAACATTGTGGATTTTCCTTTGTGACATTGGGGCTGCATTCCCCAGGGTCAGGACATTTTAGTTTGATACCATGTACTGTCCCCCCATTTTCTTCCATTGGTTAATGTCTTGTCTGTGGGATTGTGCTTTTTTGCTGAATAGTTCTGAGGACTCTTGGTGCTGTTGGTCATTTTACATGATTTTAAAATGCATGCTGCACATGAGACCTCCCCCATTCAACATTGAAAAGACCAGACCTTTACTCAAGCAAGGTCTTGTGGAATAAAGGGAAAGCAGGTGAACCTTCTGCTATCCTGATAGGCTGTAACCAAGTATTATACTGCGATCACACCTGTGGGTATTATTAGGATTCCTTGTACTGTGATAACACTTATAGGTAATGTATAGAGACTTCCGTGTGCTCCAAGAATCCTTCAGTTATTCGTCAGTCCATTTATTTTTAACACATTTGAGCTACAGACTGTATAAAGGGGCTGGTGATGTAAAAAGTTGTCTGGATTTTTTGTTGTTGGGTTTTTTGGAGGGTTTTAGGCTGCTTGTTTTCTGTGATGTTTTTGTCCTGCTGTTTTCGTACCACTTAACTTGATCTACCCTCATCATGTCAAAGCCTCAGGTTAAAAATCCACTGAGATCCTATCAATGTCAGGCACCGCTTTTGAGATCTGACAGGGCTGCTGTCTTTTGCAATCATGATAAGCCTGCATCAACCTGCCTGAGGATACAGCCACCTGCTGTACTGGTCAAGTAATTTGAGCAACTGTCATAAAATTGCATCTATAGTGTAAAGTGGATGATGCTTGACTGCGTAGTCCCAGTCTTCCACCATCTCAAGGATTGCAAACTCACTGTAGGTAGGAGCTGGCCAGAGTAAAAACAAAACACACTTCTGAACCCTTATAGGTCTTATAGGATTTGAACCTGCAACCTACTCTGCCAGGTATCCAGCACACTAACCACTGCATCAGATGCCCGGTTGTTGTGGCAACTTCTGTGGAAGAATTCATCTTAAAATTTATTTTAATATTCTTTAAGCATTTCAGAATATTGAATACTTTAGCGACATTTTCATTTTGCAGTGAGTTGATATAAGAAGCATTTATTTTGAAATACTGCATCTTACCAGCCTGTTGCACACTTATGTATCTGAAGTAGTTCATCATGAAAATTTTCAGTTTAACAGACATATTGCATTACAAATGAAGTGGGGGTTTTTTTAACGTAACAAAAAGATCAGGTATTTTCTAAGTTTTGCCATTTTTCTGCTTTGCCAAAGACAATTTATCATCTAATGTTGCTCTTACGATAAAACACTTCCACAAAAATGGTTTTCAGATCTAATAGAAACTTTTAAAAAAAATGTTTGTCATGTATACATATTTAGTTTTGTGTGTCTTCCAATATCTGACAAAAATGATGCTGATGTTACTGTTCTCAAGTTCATCTATGTGGTAAGTAGTTCTTTGAGTAGCATGCAGTGGTGCAGTCAATCTGAAAGATCTGAGTCAGCCATCGTGGTCTCTTGGGGATGTAGTCGTAATATGCAAAATAAAAAATGGAAGAAAAAGTTTTCCAGGTTTATCAGTGACAGAACAGAGGAAATCTGCAGACTGAAAACAAATCTCATTTGCTATCACTCTTTCTTGAAACCTTTCCAGCCAGAATGAGTCAGCAATTGCCAAAATTATTTATATAAAAAAATAAAATATATTTAAAAAATGGGAGATATTTGGTTTCTCTTCAAGGTTTTGTTCTCAGAACGTGGCATGTTGTTTTATTTACAGATGCTGACTGTAAGTTCTATCTCAAATTATTTTTCTGATATGTTTTCTGGACATAGTACAGTACATTTCAGGAAACACTGTTTTCTCTGAATATGTTCTGTGATTTCACAATATATATATATTATATATATATTATATATATTATAATATATCTGTACGATGTATGTGTCATTGTTTCTTCCATTTTAACAGTAAAACATCAAGAATTTCAACCTGATCTGCTTCCTGTAACCCAAGACTGCATTTAAGCAAATCTCTACAACAAAACAGGATGTGGTTGCTTTGTTATTGTGTGCACATATTGTACAGTCTGTTCCATAAGTGTAGCTTGAAATATCTTTTTTGTTGTTGTTGTTTTGCAATATCTACACCAGTTATGTCTTTTTGTTTGAACTCCAACCCTGTCACTGTGAATGTTTTTCCTCTACATTTTCCCATGGTTCACTTTGAATTCTGCTAGAGCATGTTTTGCTCGAACAGGTGATACCAACTCCAGATATTGGTTGTTTTATATTTTTTTAATTTGTATTATTGTGTGAAATTTTCTGTCTTTGAATTGCCCCCCATTACCACAGTTCCTAGGCAAAGTGATGAACCCTTGATTTATTTAAGTAAAAAAAACAAAACAAAAAACCTATCCATTTCTGTGAACAGATTTGTTTAAAAGGAAAAGTGTGTTGTATCATTACCTGCTGGAGATTTTGTGCTGGAATTTTGATTGCAGTTGGGTTTTGTTTTTTTTAATTTCTGTTTTTGTTGTCTTGCTGATTTTCCATTTTACTTGTGGTCACTTGTTTTCCCCTCTATTGAAATACAAATTGCCTGTTGGCTTTTTTGTAGTAAGTGCCTTTTTTTCAATGTACCATTTTGGTTTTTATAAGCTGTCTGCATGGATGTGACGTCTGCTATAAATTTACAGTTTTTTGTGTTCCTTTTAGATAAGAAAGGATGTTAAGTTGTGATGGAAGCGAACAGGTAAGATCACATCAGGGGTACTACTCAAACTTCTGACCTATGTGTTCTGCAAGTCATTCTTCAGGTTTTCGCTCCTATGTGAAAGAAACAAAATGTAAATGGGATACCTGCCCTTTTTAGGGTCAGAGAAAGTAAGGTGGTGAGGGAGAGGAGATGGGCGCCGCCCTCAACATGCTGGCCCCTGGAGAAGCCGAGTTCTGTGACATCTCACTCCCCAACTACCACACAGGTTACGGGGACACCTTTACTTTTTACCCTTGTAAAAGACAGA
Organism: Stramonita haemastoma; assembly: GCA_030674155.1. Lineage (NCBI taxonomy): Eukaryota > Metazoa > Mollusca > Gastropoda > Neogastropoda > Muricidae > Stramonita > Stramonita haemastoma. Next base: position 48,203,709 of record CM060323.1, read on the forward strand.
AAAAGAAAGATCTGATGGAGTTGTATGGTATGTCCCCACAATGTGATAGGACATTTTCAGCCCCGGTATGTATGGTTGTGTAAGGTAGGCTGAAAAAAACTGACAGTTTCTTAGGTAGATAGGGGATCACTTACTGTGTTTGGTCAGTGAGCATAGTCAAGGTTTGCCCTTTATATGCCCAGTTATCCCAAGAAGTTGTCACTGTAATCAAAATGTCATACGCTACATTACATGTGCAATGAAATGAATTTTGAACATCCCTGTGCACAAGCGAAACCTCAGGCACACTTGTGGTGGGGGTGTAAGGGAGGAGTGTGTGTGTGTGTGTGTGTGTGTGTGTGTGTGTGTGTGTGTGTGTGTGTACTAAGCTTTACTTGTCTTAGGGGGGTTGCTGTAACTTCTCAATCTCCCAGAGGCTGACAAGAATGACAGTATTTTTAATGGGCACTCTTGAGATTTCCTGCATTCGCTATATTGGCAGGGAAGAATGAAACACTAGCTCTTATGTGCACACAAGCTGACTTTGTTAGACAATATGAATTCACTTCCTCAAAATTTTACCATGTGCTAACTCAGTTCAAAGCCAGCATGCTATAGTGATGTTGATTCAGACAGCATCACAGTTCAGTTGTTATGGTAGTGACACATCTGTCTGTCCATCATCATTAAGGTTAGCTACACTATGATAGTTTGTTCCAGGTTTCTTCCCTTCTTACAGTGGTATTTATGAAACGTTTGTTGCGAATTGGAAAAAAAAGTTTATTTGTTGTTATAAATATTGTGCTGTTTAGTTTTAGAAGAAGCAGACTGTATTCTGATGTGTAACAAAACCATGTATGATATAGATGACAGCGTGATGTACTGTGGTTGATGTAGCCTCCTGTATCATAATTGTATTGATTCTGGGTTAAGCATGCATCATTCTAATAGTTCTCTGTGCATGAAGGCATTCACTGTGTAAAGAGTCTTGTGTCCAGTGTCTTGCTTGTGTAAGGGACCAGAAAGAAAGGGGTTTTCTATTGTTAGGCTGTTTTTTTTTGTTTGTTTTTTTCATTTTTGAAGTTTTATATGGAAGGTGGATTTTTGTCACATCATTTTTTACATATCATGCTCATCTTGAATAGGTCAGTGTGTTACTGCAACCATCAATTGTAGGAGAGGAAAGATGACAAATTTTAACTGATACTAGTTGTCGATGTATGCCATGTTGTTGATATATTGACTGACACGTTTGTTGTATATGCTTGCTTATGGTGTATGTATACACTTTTTTAATCAAAAAATATTTCAAAACACCCAGGTGAAAGTGAATACCCCCCCTCCCTTTTCTGGTGTGTGTGTGTGTATGTTGTGTGTGTGTGTGTGTGTGTGTGTGTGTGTGTGTGGAGATATAACCTTTTTGTGTCTATTTTTGTATTATGTTTTGTCTTCACATTCAGTAAAGGCAGGATATCATGCTTTGTATCGCTGTGCCTGAATTGATTTTTTTTTTATCCAGGAGTGTAAGTTCTGACTGAAAACATTATTCATGGCTCAGGCCAAAAGCTTTTTCAGTTATTGATGTAAGCTCAATGCCAATGCCTGCATGAAAATGTTATGCAGTGGAATGTAATGTTGAGATTGTCTTCAGCCATGACAAGCTCTTAGCATAACAATCTGCTCCCCCCTTGAAAGGAGGGGAAATCTTTTTAAGTTGGAGTATGGCTGCCTATCTGACAAGGTTCTTGAAAGCAGTCATACACGCAAACTTCTCATCCAGTGTGTACTTTCAATTTCACTGTGATTACCAGGTAGATTGAGACAGAGTGCGCATTCTGGGTGCCCCCAAAGTATGAAGCTGGGAACGTGCAACAACTGAAGACTTTGTTTTGTGTGCTCCCCCCTCCCCATGCTACAATGATTGTTTAGCTTCCACATGTATTCAGTTATATCATATGCATGATATATTGGATCACAAGTGGCAATTGTTAGGCACTGAATTTTTAAAAAAGGAAAAGTATTAGTTTGTATGATGACATATTACAAAACAAAACAAACCACACACAAAATCGAGTGGGAAAAGTTGGTGATTTTAATTCAATCACAATCATAGTATTGGACAGTAGTGCTTTGATGTTGACACCAAAGAACATCTTCTGCAGAGTGTCTTAACTACTTCAGTCCTGGTATTGTGTTGTTGCCTGAATAAGTAAATAACAGGGGGGATGAAGGCAGGGAACTTTTTTACTTTTTTTGCATCTATACAGAAAAAAATAACCAAAAAATTTTGGAAGGACAAATATATGACCTTAATATTCAAAGTAATGAAAAATACATGTAAAAAATACCAAGTGGGGAAAAGAACACTTCAGGGTGGCCATCTTGTGCCCATCCCTGTGTTCACAGCTTCACAACCTGGTTGCCAGAACAAAACAATACAGGCAAAATGCCATAAAGCCTGATAAAGATAGGAGAGAGGGTAGGAAGCAGAAAATAAGCAAGAGAGAGGACCCCCCCCCCCCTCCTCATGGGAGAGCAGCCCGAATTTCATGCAGAGAAATCTGCTGACATAAAAATATAATAAAACAAAGATTTTTAAAAAATCCCAAGAAAAAGATAGAAAAGAGAAAACTTCTGGTACAGACTTTGAGGCTGGATTAACTTCTAGGAGGAGCTTAAGTTTTTTTTGTAGTAGGTGTCGCCACTGTGAGGTTCTGGGCTGTAAGCTAAGAGAATGACAAAATCCAGGAACACAGAACTTCCACTTAGATCACTTTACTCTATAGATTGGAAGATGGGTGCCCTACGACTGAGCAATGCCTCCTTGCCATCAGCCCTAGAAGCAGGCCAGAGAAGGCCCATGCTGACTGCTGCTTGGTGGGATCAGCGATCTACGAAAACAAAAGCGTGGCTGAAATGGCATGGCTACAAGCTCTCATGAACGAAACAAATTTATCTCCTCATCAACTGAACCAATAAAACACTCAACAAGAATCCAACTTTCAAACTTACACCGGTCAAGGAGAAGTCTGCACAATGATGTGTGAAGTACCAGGCATGAGAAAAGTCAGTGGTGGAAAGTACCATCCTTGATAGACTCAAAAGGATTGATATTAAAGCCAGATTAGTCAATGGAGAGGGTGGGTAGAGTTCAGTGCAAAAAAATAACTTTCTTTGGTTTTGTTCCTTGACTTTCCCAGGTTTGAAAAAAACAACCCAAAAAACACGAAAAAGGGGAGACTGAGTTGGTAGCTAGAAATACAGGTCTCATTTAAGAACCTCTGCAAAAGATGCTCTTTTTTCAGTTTTCTGTACAGTTGATGCAATAGATTTTAATATTCGATGCGTAGGTTTCTCCTCTCAATGAGCAAACTACCATAATACAGAATGTGTATTTATGAGGTATATACAGATGGCGACATATACCACAACATTATTGACTTGCACGTATAAAAATGCATACATATGTAATTATATACAGACAATTCATAAAATATATATAAAATGCATACATGCTCATCTGACAAAACTGCAATGTGGTTCGCATTTATAACAACCTAGAAATGGTACTTAACCTATGTTATAGAATCTTTACAATTATGGATAAACTGATACATGTTTTATGTTTGCTTTGGATCTCTATCATATCACAGACTTGCTTTCAGCATCATGTTTTGATCTGATTTAGAAAAAAAAGAGGGCATTATGCAGACATATCTTGAAACAAATGACAGGAAATAAAATACTTGATAACTGAAAGTATGTATCAACAAGGAAGGTATGAAATCAAATCATGAATTATATATACAAAATAAACAGGAAAACCTACACACAAAAAAGCATTCCTGATAAATAAGATTTAACATCATTATAGATAGGAAAACATACCAACAAAACTGAATAAGGATTAACAGAAGATGAAATTACTTTTGTATTGAATATATATCTTACTGTTATTAATGTTAAAAAATTTTTTTTTAAATTACAACCAATAATGTATACATCGTAAAGACACTATTCATAACTTTTCTGAATGAGATTTTAAATGCATGAAACAAGTATATCACATTTATGAAACACATATACTAAACCTTTTTTTTTCATTTCACATTCACTGATCCCTTATGAACTAGATTTGTCTGTTAAATGAAAACATAGGTAAAAAACTTTGATTTCCTTTATCATATATTTTCAAACCATCACTTTACATTATTTTAATTTTGAATAGAAGTAATCAATTTGAATAACAGATTTTAAAGAACAAAGCTTTATTTTACATCTTATGAAAAGCATTATGCTTTTAATCAAGTTTTTAAATGACAGATTTTATTCCATTTTTAATCATATATATGTATTTTTCTTTCTTTCTTTTCCAAATTGTATGATAATGAATTTTTGGGTGTATGCCTGTGTGGAATGTCCAAGCTACAAAGTGCATGCATTATATCATCCGTAATTGCATTTTATAGTATTGTATTATATAATTATGATATGTGTATGACTTAAGTGAAGCGACTGAAATGATAATACCATGTGTTTACTTTTTAATCAACAGGGTCTAAGAGAAGAAGAATGGATGTCATCTCAACTTTTTTGCTCTCTTTTTTTGGAATGTGGTTAACAATGCTGTCTAAAGAAGAAGAAAAAACGAACAGTTCAGATTCAAGACCTCTTCCTAAAGTGCCTTACTTTATCATTTTTTTTCATCTACATTTTTTTTTTTTACCCACTGATATACAGGAAGAAGTTTCTGTACCACACTTTTGTTTGTTATCCTTGTTTGAAACCAGTCCTTAGCAAATATGGATAGCTTTGTGTGCTTGGTGTGTTCCTCTGTGTATCTTTGACAGATCTTATGTCATGAAAGGGTTCTGCAAGATTACATCTGTTGAGTTGTTGCAGAAGTCAGTTTCATTATATGGCATAAAGAAAATCATCATTTTATCTGTCATCCCCAGTCTTGTGTCCAGCATCCCTTTGTGGTGTGTGTCTGTTCGTGTCAAGGAGCAGGAATGTCCTCAGTGCTATCCTTGATATTACCTTTTCCCTTCATGTATGCAGGTTAGTAGATACATGACTAATTTCAACCAAAATGAATACCCTAGTATGTCTCAGGTACATCACACCCCCAATCTCAGTCTGCCAGAAGTAAGTTTATGATTAATAGACTTAAAGTCTATGTTGAAGGGCTCTATCCCCCCCCCCCCCCCCACACACGCCTCCCTTTTTATTTATTTCTTTTTAAGAATATAAAAATATAAAACACACTGTATAATATCTTAGGATACATATCAAAGTACAAGACCTGTACGATAACAACTGGCACAGGCTACACTGACAAGATAAAGGCAGGGAGTTAAAGAATTTTCTTTATCATTATGCTATGAACATTGATGACAAACCCGAGGTAAATTTCTAAAGACCTCAGTATAACATATAGGCCTTTTAGAGAGAAAACTCCTGAGAAATAAAAAGGTTCTTAAAACTAAACTGACATGGGGTAAGAAGACTGTGTTGGGGAAGGCTGCTGGTTACAGGTTATCGACCTCATTCCTCCTGCACTGAACAACCTTAGTGGAGTTAGTCAACAGACAGATTGGTGTGTGTGATGTGGAAACTTGTTTTATTTATTTAACCCATATTCTGTGGTGTGTAATTCTGAACTGAACTTGATTTTACTTAATCAGTATACCGTTCTGTGTTATTTGATGTGACGCTGACTTTGGTTAGCTACCCAGTGTACTATTGCCTATTATTTCATCTAAGGGTAATGAACTCTTCTTAACCATTACGCTGTTGTAGACACCTGAGATATAGTTGACTTCTCTTTGCCAACATGTTGTGTGTGTTTCTGAGCCATGTCTGAAGGGCGATCTGAAGTCTTGAGAATTGTATCCATTTTTCTGGTTCTTACATATCCAGTCACATGATATGATTTTCCGCACTTATGTTTTGCTGCTGAATAAATCTGTCATTTGTGTCTGTCATTACACATTGTACTTATGAAAACCGGATTGCATGTATGTATTCATACTGGGCAGTTAAGCACCTTATCTCTGTACTTTAATTGATGTTTATTTCTAATCCAAACTTTGAAAATTTTGTGGAGAAATGTACTTGAAACATTACCCTGATCTACAATTTTGTTTCATGCGTGTGTTTGAATGTGTTCTGAACATGAAATGTATAAGCATTTGTCGTATGAATGCATTTTGTATTGCTCAATATTCAATTAAAAAAAAAAAAAAGAATTTCCCTTTACATTTTCTTGTTTTGCAAGAGTGTGTGTGTGTGTGTGTGTGTGGTGTGTGTGGTGTGTGTGTGTGTGTGTGTGTGTGTATGAACATGAATGAGATCTAAATAAAATAAAGTACACCATTAACTTTTCTCACCAGAAACTGGAAAACAGTGTTGATAGAATACATTCTTGCTGATTAGAGATGGCACATACATCAGAAACAAAGATCACTTGCCACACTAACATAACTTTTTAATTTAAGGCATCAATATAAATGTCAAACAGGTCTAAACATAACAAAGTAATGTATAAGAGATGTTAAGAAAATATGAAAAAAACTGGAATTTACATTTCAAAAGATGGTCATATTTGTTGAAGGCAGTTCCTTTCATATTTCTCTCATATTTTTTCTTAGTGTGACTTGTTTCTATAGAGCTCCCCTCCTCTTAATTTACAGTTTTCAAATTATCTATTTTTGGGACAATCTTAAAATTTTCAACTTTTTTTTTGGTTTAGTTCTGTGCTGGTTTCAATCTGTGAAACAGTTTTATATTCTGTGGTGAAAAGAAATACCGCCATACAAAGTTTGACATAATAGTTTCTTGCAGTCTTGTGGCCCTTTTCACCAGCATATATATATATATATATAATATATATATATATATATATATATATATATATATATATATATATATAATATATATATATATATATATATAATATGTGTGTGTGTGTGTGTGTGTGTGTATATGTGTGTGTGTGTGTGTGTGTGTGTGTGTGTGTGTGTGTGTGTGTGTGTGTGTGTATGTGTGTGTGTGTGTGTGTTTCAAAACCACTTATCTGGAAAGCAAAGTATAAAAAAAAAAGAAACTGATGCAAGCTGGCTCAGACTGGGCCGAGAGCAGTGAGATAGTGGATTAGCTGGGAAGACCCTGCTAGAAACTGCTTTTTGGGCCATAAAATACTGTCCTGCAAAATGGGCAGCCATTCTTACCATAAACCACAGACACTGACTGCATGTCTGTTTTCCTTAAAATACCTTTAAAAACCTATTCGGACCTGTCAAGAGGATATTGATGGTATAACTATAAATGTACAACTGGTAATGAATGACCACAGGTATGCAGGAAAGTATTCTGTGGTTATTGTTTACATGGGCAAAGCTACATGCTGCCCTCTGCTTGGATTTCGTAATTTTCAGATATCTAAACTGCAGAGAGAGAGAGAGAGAGAGAGAGAGGGCTAACATAAGTTTTTGATGAGCAAACATTTAAAAACTTTCCAGTCAGTATCACAAAGACAACACTTCTTCACCAAACAAACACAGATAAACCTAAACCTTCAGGAGGCACTGAAATACCTGGCCAGGTTGTGAGGTGACACTGAATACCACACGAAGATCAGCAGAAGCACCTCCAGCAGCAGAACGACAACGAAAAAAAGGACTCATTCACACACAGGGACTCAGTCAGGCAGTGAGCGTCTGTTCATCCCTCTTGCCAGGAGGGATGTCGGGCACAGGCGTGGCCTCACTCAGTCCTGAGGACAGGGCAGCAAACTGCTGGCTGCGGACCAGGGACAAGTTGATCTTCTTCTGCACCAGCTCCGCGCGCAGAGACCTCAGCTCTGTCTCGGCCTGGTTCCGCAGCTGTAAGTAAGCAGGGGCACAGCGCTCAGTAGACTTGGAAGGCCCGTCCCCGCATGTGGACTTTCTTCTGCACCACCTCTGCCCTCACCGCTCGTAGCTCTGTCTCGGCCTGGGTGCGCAACTGCAAGGAGATGGGGGCTTGTGGAAGGGTGTTAAGACAGGGCAGGGGCGCGGAGGGGGGGGGGGGGGGGAGGAGAGAAGGCCAACTGGGTACAAGATGACGGGTCCAGGATTTGGTTCAAGTGATTGAGAAGAGACCTGAGTTGCAAAAAGGAGAAGCCATACTCTTTCATACCTCTGCAGAAGCGCTACGTACACATCAATCTGTGTGTAAGCCAAAGAGAAAGTTGAGAGATTAGAAGCAAAGGTTTTCTATATTCCTTGTTAATTCTTGGTCTTTCTTTGTCTCCAGAAACAAACTTGTTCTTCTCCTACTGCCCACATACTGAATACAAAGTTGCAGACTTAAGTGGTTTAAAAAGATGCAATACCTACTATAAAGTACATGTATGGATTTATAGCTGGGAAGTAATCTTTGGGAGGAAAAGATACCATGATAAAGTCAAACTACTCTGAGGGCCCCTAATCTGATCAGTTTTAGATAAAGACTAGTCTCTCTAATGTTGGTAGATGTTGGTAGGAGATTTGTCTATCAAATATAGATTAGGATAAAACCCCATCTGTTCAGTTAAGGCCCATCCATTCAAACCTGTCCCCCACCCCCACACCGCCTTCCTCCTTCTTTAAAAAAAAAGTTAAAATTTAAGCTGCAAAAACAAAAGGTTGTATTCTGAATATTATCTTTTTTAACGCACGTTTAAAAATACAAACATGTAATCAGTTAGTAACTAAGTCTGCCAGTCAGTGGTTTAGTGTGCAAGTCAAATCTTCAATGGTGCATATGAGTTTAGAAACAATTGCTGCCATCTAGTCTTTAAAAGAAAGAAGAAAAACTCTAGAAGAAAAGTCCTACCTACCCATCAATAATTTTCAATGACGTCAATAACACAAGTGTATATAAGTCAGTAACAATAACAGTTATGTGTGTATACCATTTAGTGACCTGTCACAGCAGCCCTATTTTCAAATAGACGGGTTGGTGAGTTTGAACTTTAAACTTGTTTCGTTTTCATCTACCACAAGAAGTCATAGTTTGCCTAGAGTTTCATAAACTCTATGCCTCACCCACCAAAAAAACCGTCTGGCAGATGCTTCACAACCTGCAAATCCTATTGCACTGGTCATTTTCACCCAAAGCTGTAAAAAGGACATCAGTTAAAATAGAGAACAAATCTGAAGATAGAGAACAAGAGTACATTACCATACTTACTGAGAGAATGAGAAGTGGAAGACATGAAAGATCACAGACCAGCGATATGTCAGAGATACACAGAGTTAGGAGATATACAGATAGCATTGAAAGCACCAAGAGCTGGAAAAACTGTCAAGATAAAAAAAAACCCAAACCCAAATCTCTCTGTTGAAGAATGTATAAAAATAATACTAAAGGCATTGTGAACGTAAGAGACTGAAGAATTCAAAGGACATTTACAGTAAAAAGTGGAGGCATGTTGAGCCAGACAGATTAAATATGGCAAGACAGAAATACTCTACTGAAAAAAATGTGAAAGACCTGTAGAGATTATACTGAAGGCATTAAGAGCCAAAAGGAAACATTGTAAGATTTTAAAAAATACCACTGAAGAACAGAAAAATACCATGGAAAAGTTTGCAGGATGTAAACTGTACTCAATATGATACAACTTTAGCCATGTTGAGCCGTTTAAATGACTTGTGTGATAGGAACAGATGTGTAGAAAAAACTTAAGAGGAGGAACTTGACTAAAGCATTTTCAATACATAATTGACATTTGACAGAGAAAACACAGTAATGCAAATAAAAGTTCCTGCCAAAAAAAACCCCAAACCCAACCCCCCCCCCCCCCCCCCCCCCCCCTAAAAAAAAATCTGAAAATAAAAAAGTTACTAAATGCCAAATTAAGGCAAATGGTTTTTCCCAGGAGGAAAAAGGACTAAAACACAAAACCAGGGTTTTAAACAGAACTGTTAGTTGAACGAATCATTAAAGAAACAGGGGACAGTTAGTTAATTCTACAAACTAGCAAATACTGTATTAAATGAACTAGTGGCGGGCATGATGTGGGGAGAAAACAAAGATTGTAGTTGAAAGCATTAGTATAGATCTGACAAACTAGTAACAAAGGGACTGGGGTAAAGGAGCCTTGCTGAAAGAGCTAACAAGAAGACTGGGCTGGTTCAGAAAGAGTTAAGGGGAACAGACTTGGGGGAGCAAAAGGAAGAAATCAGAAATTTTATGACAGGTAGGTGGGTTTGTAACAAGTTAAGAACAGGTGGGTGGGTTTGTAATAAGTTCAAGACAAGTAGTTGGGTTTGCAGCATTATTACAGGCAGCCGGGTTTGTAGTACTACAGGTGGGTGGGTTTGTATTAAGTATTACAGGCAGGTGGGTAAGTAATAAGTTCGGGACAGGTAGGTAGGTTTGTAGTAAGTTTAGGACAGGTTGGTAGGTTTGTAGTAAGGTAGGAGGGTTTGTAGTAGGTTCAAGACAATTAGACTGGTTTGTAATAAGTTCAGAACAGGTAGGTAAGTTTGCAGAAGGTTCAGAACAGGTAGCTAAGTTTGTAGAAGGTCCAGAACAGGTAGGTAAGTTTGTAGTACTTTTGAAATAGAAGACAGGGTCAGAATGAAATGGAACTGATACAGAGAGTTACAGGGCGGGGAAGGAGGTTAAGAGTGGAGAGGACGGTTAGTGGAGTTAGGTAACAGACAGGTTAGGTACCAAAGGGCTTGCAGTAAGGCACCCAGATCACCGACACAGAGCTTTGGAGCTGGAAGGTTTTCACAGGTAGTCCAAAAGAAATACCACCTTCAGTGAAGCTTTTTCTGAACAATCTTGTTTGTGAAATTTTTTTATAAAAAAATGCATGCTGCTTCAGTTTAAGCAAGATTTTTTTGTTTTCAAAATGTTTTGTTTTGTAAATGAATAAGAAAGAAATCCAGCAGTTCTTTTAAAAATTTGCTCAAAAAAAGCTTCACTGAAACAAAACGTTACATAAATCTAAAAGTAGGACAATACAAGGTCTAGGTTCTGATACTTAAAAATGCCTTTTTAAAAATGTAATTGATAAAATTGCGAGAAGGTACATCAACTGTTAAAAGTTAATTATTAATCAAAACACAGGAATCAAAACAAGCATAAGTTCCAATTGAAACCATCTCAATTCAACTGGAAATCCAGACGTGATTATCACATCATTTTGGAGGTTTTTATCTAAAATGTCATAATAATGTTGTTTTGTTTATTTCTCGAAGATTTTGATAACTTTCAGTGTTGTTTATTTCTAACAACAAAATACCAATGCATGTCTTTTCTGGAGACAATTAGCGCAGTCAGCAGGTATCAGTAGTACTCGTTAGCACAGAAAAGCACAATGATATTAGTGTTAAAGGGAGGCTATCAGCACACAAAGTGAAGACGGCCACTGCTCTCAAAATGCTGGCCTCTAGAGAAGCTGAGGTTTCGTGCGCCTCGCTCCTCAACATCCACATAGGTTACGAGAACACCCTGACTTTTTATTTTTTAAAGAAATAAGCATATCACATATGAAAAGAAAGCTATTGGTACTTTTTATGCAATACATTTTGCACAAATGGGTATCAGATCAAACTGTTTCTCTTTTAAAAAACAAACAAACAAACAAAAAAACAACAACACGTCTCTGGTTTTTGTTTGAAATGAAAATAGAGAAAGAAACCAGTTTTGTATAATACTTTTCTTTCACTGTCTTCCAAAGATGGCACTAAACACCCCCAACCCTCACTCCCACCCCTTTCCCCAATGCTCAAATATAAAATGTGATTCAATCTTTTCTTTTCTGAAAAAAAAATTGCATTGCCACTTTCCATGTATATGTCTTTTGAAGTGAATGAAAACAAAGACAAAACCCTTACAAGTGTATGGACACTTAATTAATAAGCCATTTTAGACAACATGAAAGAATATTTAAAAAAAACACTAACTTTGCAAATGTTCTTGACAAAAAGAGGAAAGTACTCATTCTGCTTTGTTTCTCTGAGTGATCAGTGTGTACAGTACGTAATATTTCTGCACTGAAGGTATCTAAACTTGGATAACTGTCTGTGAAAAAAAATAATAAAAAAGGTCACGATTTCATAGATACTTAAAAAAAATGTTTGTAATAATGAAATATTTGAGAGAAAAAAAAAACAAATAGCTTGCGCCCATGATAAACAGAAAACAACCAAGCAAATGTTTCAAGATCATCAATCAAAACTCATAACACTACACAGCAAAAACATGTAAATGGACACTGAACTGATCAAGCTATTAAAAAAAAAAAAAAAACAGCTGCTCAGTACCTATTGAAGGGGTGCAATAGGGAGTGACTTGAGTGCACTAGGGGTGTTGCTGTCTTGGCCTTCTCGCGGAGAGCGCCGTTGCACGCTAACTAACACATTAATCTGAGTGACAAACAAAACATTAAGGCACATAAGCAGTGGTCTGATCACACCAAAAGCTCTCATAAAAAAAGCTAGGAAAAATTGTACAGCTGATGGCAAAATACGTGTGTATTGAGCCTGAAACGAATGCAATGACCAATAAAAATGGAAAAATGATCAAACTGTTGACTAATTCTAGCTATTTCTTGTGAACAACTGACTGGATAACCTTTCAAACTGTTAGAGCTGTTAGCATAAATTTCAAAATGAACATGAACAGAAATAACTGTTAGTTTAGAATTCCAACTGGAAAAAAAGAAATATTACAGTTAAAGATTCAAGTTAATGGAAATAAATTTGAAAAAGACTATTTATCATTCCACTTTAAAAAAAAATTCACACACACACACACACACACACACACACACACACACACACACACACACACACACACACACACTTACCCAATCCATGCTCAAACTTGCCCCTTAAGTTACTGTGCCTAAAAAATCCATTATTTAATCAAACTTTTTAAAAATTCACCCTGTGAACTAGGTAGACTAATCAGAAAAAAAACATCAAGCAAACTTTAAATAAACCAGCATATGCATTCTGACATTTCGTGAACTTCTATGAAAGCTAATATATAAACCTCTTACTTAACATCTTAAAAACTTTCATGAAACCTCACACATGAAAACAAACACCAGATAACCATAAATTACTGTGAATGTCTGCCATGTTAAGCTCTACCAGCATTAATGCTTATTCAATGACAATTGTGAAAACTTGTTCATCGTATCAATTATTTTTTCCTCAAGTTGTCCAGATTTGAAATGTTTCTAACTTGATAACTAAGAGGAATTATCTTCGTTTTGTAGAAAGTACAGAAAAGAACTAAGGAATATTTCTACATAATTATCTGCAGTTAAGCAAAGTCAGCATTAAGGAGGAGGCAAAACTGCAATATATCAGGAGAGAAGCAGTTATAAAGCAGTAAAAGCAAGCATACAAACAACTACGACAGGAAAAAACCCACCCCCTGACAAAAGATCTGGAATTTGGAAGACGGAACCAGACATCTGAAGTGATGTTCAGCATGGTTATCGTACAGACAGGTTACACATCGATACAAAAAAATATGTCGTCTACACAGAAACAGAAAGAATTCGGAAAATATTGAAAAAAAGAAATACGGTCGAAACACCATTGTGCAACATTAAGTGAAGCATTTTCAGGCTGAACCACAGCCTCCTGCTTTCTCTTTGCATCCATATCTTATTTTTTCCGAATATTTTGCGGGGAATGTGCTTAAACATGGGCTTTCATTTTCATACCATAAATCACAAGTTCTAGTTATCGGGATCAGGCTTAGTTCTTCATAGAATGGTCAGAAAAACAAACAACCGACCAACAAATTACACAGTCTTGATGACTGGACATTCTATATACCTTTATTCTCTTCCCTATTGCTCTCTATCACAAACAAATGAATACCGCTGTTTTCAAACTAAATCCACGTAGAACAGAACGAAAGCTCTGTATAATGCTTACTTGTTACTTGCATGACTACAGTTATGTAGAACAAAAACAAAAATCAATGCAGTATCAAAACGTTTCCAGCATTTTTTCTAATCTTGCTACCTTCAAAAAACAAAACAAAAAGGTAAAGTAAGGAATATCCCTCCCAACCCCACCCATTTTAAAGAGTGATGATGATATTCGGGAGTAAAAACACATTTGGGTAGAAGCAGAAGCAAACTTCGCAGTGGGTGTCGCTTCTTTATAACATAGCAATACTACGCTAATAATTCTTCTATTGGACAAAATACACATACACTGCATAGGCCTACTATCACTACTGGCAGTTTCCTGCACAAAACTGAGTGATACAGTAATTAGGGCTAAGACAGGTAGCAAAGCATAATAATTCTGATTTGTTAGGGGGGAGTAGAGGTACTCATCCTTTTCTTTGAATAGGAATCAACTGAATGTTTCATTTAAAGCTGAACACTAAAGGAAATACAATGTCAACAGAATGCTATACAATATCGACTACAAACTTTACTTTAAAGCTTGACAAAAAAACCATATTTGATTGATGGTTTGTTTGTTTCTCTGGGTTTTTTTTATATGCACGACAACCATTCATTAAAAACAAAAGTAAAACCACCATCTTGATTCTATCAGTTCATGTCAGCCGTGCCTATACTGTCCATTGCATTTTCTAACAAAGACGTTAAAAACCATCATTGGAAATGAATACTACAACAGATCTTTTAAACTCCTCTCAGTACTTCGTCTTTATCATACTTAAATACTCAAACATTGCAAAGGAAAAAACCCTAAGCAAACAGAAAAAGCCCGTTCTTCCAGTTTCTAAGAATAGATCTGCTGTTCAATTCCCATAACTATCATTAAAAAAACAAAAAACAAACAAACCTGACCACTACAATCAACTTCCTTGTGTAGTTTCTCAAGTGCTCGATACGAGTAAACAGAAAGGAATGGGTCCAAAATATATCTATGCACAATCTTAGGCAGGAATTCGTAGAACAATGCTGTACATGACTAGATAGATACAAGACAACAGTTCTTAAATAGGACACTGCGACATATCTATACTACATGACCTGACTAGCATGGGTTTATTTTCCTCTTCCTAAGTTCAGCTATGCTACACAGAATGAATATTCAACACAGACACTGGGCATAGCTTTGGGATCAAAACACACACATATATTGACACACATGTATGTATCGTATGTGCACACACACATATACGAACCATAAACTGCGTGGTGACTGGCAACAAATCATACCTTCATTTCTGCTGTGAGTTTCATCTTGGCATTTTCTATTCTTCTTTTCAGGTCATCGATGTCGTGTTGTAGTCTGGTGCACTGGATCACGTAATTGTTCTGCACAGACATTATGTGTGAACACACACACACACACACACACACACACACACACACACACACACACACACACACACACACACACACACACACACACACACACACGCAAACGTTATGACGAACATACGCACCATAATAATATACATATGAAAACATACACAGATACAAACATATCCATTTGTCATAACAATAACTGTCCTGACAACCCAATACAGACTGCACAAAAAGGAAGGAAAATATCAAGTGTTGCCTGAAAATGAAGCGAATTAGGAGGGAAAATTCATAAGAATATATGATTGATAGAAAGAAACAAAAAAGTCAGAATGTGAGTGATACTGAACTAGTTATTTTAGCTTGGGATTTCCTGCAAACACTACATTGCTTACTTCCTGTTTATGTGAACCACACACGCTGTAGCGTCATTGGCAAAGGCCAGTCACTTGAATCCACGAGAGGAAAGCTGCAAAAACACACACTGCTTCCTCCCACAGTGTCGTTATGTCTTGAGGTTTCCATATACAAACAGTAATCTTACCTTATGGGGGACGGGATAGCTCAATGGTCAGAGCGTTTGCTTTCCCCCAGCCAATGTTAAGCAGGGTCGAGCGTCTCGCTATTGGATGGGTGACCATTTGCGCGCCTTGGCTTCAGTACAGTTCCCCCAGTTCACCCAGCTGTAAATGGGTACCTGCCCTCTTTAGTGTCAGGGAAGGTAAAGCAGTGAGGGAGAGGAGAATACCGCCGCCCTCAACATGCTGGCCCCTAGAGAAGCTGAGGTCTCTGACGCCTCGCTCCCCTACGATCACACAGGTTACGGGACACCTTTACCTTTTAATCTTACCTTTTGAGAGGGTCTGTTGTCGCCCAGTTTGACACTCTTTTCTTTGGGCCCCTCTAACACGGCCATCAGTTTCCGATGTAAGGCATCCAGTTCTTCCTTCAGACGGTTCGTCTGCTCCTCCAGTGGCGGCGTCTTCTTCTTCTCTTCAAAGTAACGCTTCTTCCAGATGTCTCGAGCTGAAAAAAACAACAACACCCAAACATGTTTAGGTTCAGCTCATTGTTAATTTTGTTTATTGCTTCATCAAGATTCATTTGACATGGCCTATATGGTCGGCGGGGCTATAAACATCATGACTGGATTGGATTCATTTCTCCGTTATTTTACATCCACTGACAAAGTCATATCTCTTGCAATAGGAATATGTGGAAATAACTTCATATTAAATGCAACAAAGATTTTCTCACTATTTGTACTTCTAAATGCTTTGACTAGATTCTCAGACATACAGCTCTCACATAAAAAGCATAATAACTATGACATTTTAAAACCCAAATACTTAACCCCATCCAACAGCTCGTCAAATATCACGAATTAAAGAAACCAGAACCAGATATATTACAGTATATATTATATCCAAAAAAACCCCATTCGTGCACGGCAGCATGAACAGCAGTGGGGGGTGTACCTTGGTTCCGTCTGTTCTGTGTCTTCATCTGCAGCGCCTTTGCCTTTTTCACCAGTTCCTCCCGCTCCTTCTCCGTCAGCTGCCGCGTCTCCCGAGCTTCTTCAATTTCGTTTAACAATTTTTGCTCTGCAGATAACGCACACAGCCACACATTATCCACAGGGCACAGACAAAGTTATCTTGCAATCCAAACAAATCATACTGAAGATAAACATTCCTGAACACACATACTTGAATATACTACAGTTCTCGTACAAAATCAAAGTCAGAAAGGAAAACAACCCAATCTAAGAACAATTTGACTTTCAATTCATTTTCCAAAGCTGAACTTTACAGTGTTCTGAGCGTAATGATCTGCCACAAAAAGGGACAGACAGAGCCTTGAGAAAAAGACAGAAAAGTGAAGGAGACAGAGCAATGAATGCTTACAGATGGAAGGATTCTAGAAGGCAAATTCCATCCTGTACCTCTACACATTTACATCAGCGATTGCTTGTAAAGAGCACTAGTTTCGCTGCATTTTACGTTTCCAACCTGCATTCATAAAATTTCTTAATATCACATCAAGGATTGTCATGATTACAAAGTTTGTTTTCACAGACACAAATATGGAATTTAAAAACAAATTATGTACAAGGGCACATCTGATATCATGCACAATATGGAAGACAACATTTAGTTGTACTTGTGCG
This sequence comes from Stramonita haemastoma, assembly GCA_030674155.1. NCBI lineage: Eukaryota > Metazoa > Mollusca > Gastropoda > Neogastropoda > Muricidae > Stramonita > Stramonita haemastoma. The sequence continues at coordinate 48,221,159 of CM060323.1, forward strand.
TGGAACATTGGCGCATGGTATGAATGCGAATGCATCTGAGTGATAAACATTCGTGTGTTGTCACTCCGATAAAACAGTCATAGCTACTTTAAAGGGTCCTTTTAAAGTTAATGAAGATGGGATGTAACGGTGTGTTTGTTTGTTTGTTTGTTTGTGTGCGCGCGCGCGTTGTGTG
>CM060323.1:48223833-48228833 GCA_030674155.1 Stramonita haemastoma
CCGCCTTCTGTCGAGCTTCCTCTTCTCGTTTCCGTCGCTCCTCCTCCTCCTCTCTCTCTTTCCTCCGTCTCTCCTCCTCTTCTTCCTCCGCCCTTCTCCGCTCTTCCTCTTTCCTCCTCTCCTCCTCTTCCCTCCGTCTCTCCTCCTCCGCTCTCTTGCGCCGCTCCTCCTGATCCTTGGCCCAACGGTCACTGTCCATGAGAGCACCCTCCTCCATGTCTCGCAGACGACGCTTTCGATCTTCTTCATCGTCCGAGTTGTACTGGTCTCGGTTCAGCCGATTTTGCAAGTCGCGTGCTCTGCTGTGTGGGGTTTTTTTTTTTTTTTTTTAGTCAGTGGGTTGGGAGGAGGGATGGAAGGTGACATTTACTGTTTTAGTCTTCTGTCTTTAAAACAATTTTATGTTAACTAGAATAAAATGGAGATGGAGTATTACATGTTTTTCTAGTTTATATCTCCCTTCGTTGTTTTCTTATTCTTTTGGTATTTATGCTTTTAAATGTGCTGGCTTCTCGGTCTTCCAAATCTACATCTTTAGAGAATATTAAGTACTGCCTAGTAAGCTAAACGTCACATACACAAGCACGTGCACACGCGCGCGCGCACACACACACACACGCACGCACGCACACACACACACGTTTCTATAATCACAGATAAACCCCCCAAGCACAAAAAAATAAGTAAAAGTTTGAGTTTACAAAGTTGTATAATATGACCTCAGTTAAAACTTAAGACATACAATTTACATCTCTGGCGGGTTCTGTAGCATTCATAAAAGAGATCTTGCAAACTACGTTCAAATCATCGCGTTTAAGTCAGTTGAACATTTTAATAATCACAATGCTACTAAAACTTCCCTGAAGTCGATGAATGATTCTGTACGAGAAGGCAGATAATAATATATCTCAGAAAAGTTGACTGTACTTTTCAGAAAATCACAGTTTCTTTTATCAGCTTTATCTTTCTGAAGGCTATTTTCAATCAGCTTTACTTGTGCTACTAGTCGCAACTTTTCTTTTAGTTTTTAAGTACGGACACGAGTACTTTACTATCTCATACTAGAAACTATAGAAATGTATAAAGGCTATGTATAAAGGTTTAAACATCAAAGGATAACAGAATGAATGGCAAACAGGTCCTGACAGTGCTTACAGCACCGTACTATATACCACACTAAACTAGCTGAAGTCGTTTGAACAAGAGTTTCTTTCTGAGATGAAATAAGCTGTCTTGATTCTTCAAATTAAGGTCTGTCATGACTTATGTTTTCATCATTTTTGGTCTCCCAAATAGAAACACTGGCCCCTAAACTGACATGCACGACGCTGTTTCCCTGCTGGCATCATTTGGACAGCTTACACAATCAAGATTGCGGGGACTGGATGTAAAAAAAAAGCACACAAGTGCTTATTCATTATCCTCGAAATAAAAGAATTTGATTTGGTTTGAAGATTATTCTTCGCTATGATGACACTCCATCACATTGGCTGGTGTCCAAGTCTACTGCATTCTGTCACGCTTGGTTTAAACCCCATTTCCATTGCCATTTTGGTATTGAAAGTTACTTTTTGTCAACTACATTCACAGGCTTGGTATGCAACAGTTTCTTTTTATTTTTATTGCATAGACTATTTCCTGTCTTTCCTTCACATAACAAACGCCAAAGTGCTGGAAAAACTTGTTATGGATTGTGCATGACGAATATGGTCACATTTTCCAAATAGCGACGAGTAACAGGGCCTTTACTATGCATGTCTGATCTTGTGAGAGCCCATACATACAAACAGATCATTCTCCTCATCACCTTTAGGACACTGGCAGGTTTGCCCTCAGCTGATCTGTGATACTGGAAAAGTCCCCACCCTCAAGCTACTGCCCACATTGAAATTTAAACAAGAATACTCAAGACCAATGAGACCAGAACTCGTGTCATAAACGTGACTCATTCAACAACCCAAGCCATCATTTATTGACAGACGTACGAAGCTAATAATAAATCTAGTTTTGACAGTGCGAGATTTATTTGGGGTATATGGATGGTTTCATGCTTTTTTTTCGGTGTACACGAGTATGTTTTAAATCTTAGTACATATACACTTTCAAACACTCAAACTAGCGATGCGACAGCAAATGCAACTTAAGAAGCTTTCAACTACACTTCATAATGCCTATCACTTAAGTATGACTTTCGAATGGTCCACCAAACAATCGAATACCCATTTCAACTTAAAGCTTGCAAAACATTACAGTACTGGTGAGATAGTGTACAATTTCAGGCCACAACAGAATCCCTTAAATAATATTATCTTAATGTAAATCACTATGTACTGATCTATAATTTAAATGAAAAAGATAATGAATTGACAGATAGATTAGCTTACAGACAGACGCATATGCCAGAGCAAATATATTCACTATATTTAATCAAAGTGCTTGAGGCTGTTCTAAGAAAAGCCATCCACTACAATTTATACTATGATTTCGTTTGAAATGACCAAATCCTGACATACAAGCTTTATTTAAGTAATGATCATACCTCCTTAGCTCAAAAAGCAAGTCTAGCTAACAACTCAACACGTGCACTCACCTGCTGTCATAGTAATTCTCTTTGTCCCTGTTCTTATACTGATCCTCTGGAGTCAAGCCTGCAACACCGGAATCCTCATTGGTATTGTGGGTGTAAGCCGCCTCACGCTCATAGCCATTAGCTGCCCTGTAGGTCTGACCACCGGGCCTTTCCCTAGCAGGCGACTGGTCAGGAGACTGTCGGGGACTGGAGGGATCTAGGTGGGCAGGGGCCTGACCAGAGTTCTCAGCCCTACCACGATATCTATCCGGGGCTGCCTGCCGCGACCTACTCTCCGCGTTCCTCGCCGGCAAGGTCTGTGGGGTCTCCTTGTAGCTTCTGTAAGGGTCAGAGGGATAGCCCTCCTCCTCCTCCTCCCTCTTACTCTTATTCTTGTCCCTGTCCTGATACTTTGTGTGTGACTGGTAGGGTTAGGGTTAGTGTCAGCAAAGTCCCGAGACCCAGAGAAAGGCTGCTGGCTGTCGTGTCCATGAGGAGAGCCATGGAAGAAAGGGGCAGAAGGAGAGCCCTCCCTACTGGGGTGGGGCTGGAGGGGTTAATTCGGGGCAGGGGGGAGTACTGGTGCACAGATTCACCTCTAGTAGGCTCGTGCCTCTGACGACTGTAGTGGCGACCTGAGAGAGAACACAGAGAGACAGCGCCCACTGAAGACAGTTGAAAAGACAACAACCATACTAGGCTGTGTCAGTGTCAGAGAGCACCGCAAAGACCCATGTTAGAACTGCCACTACAGCATAGCTCAGCAGGTTGATACTGGTCACAGAGTTAGGGAGCTACATGTTCGTTAGGCGTTCGTTACCATTCCTCTTCTGGTTAGACAGCGTTACAAGTCAGATACGGCCAGCCACAGGCAGGTGTCAGTAGAATGTTAGCAGCAGAGAAGGTATTAGAAAGGCACCAATGCAGTGGTTAGACACACAGACAAGGAAGAAAGAACGGCCACCAAAGACAGAGTAGAACCAGAAAGCAACATGCCAAAAGCTGTCCCCTCTGCCATAGTACACAGGCGAAAGGAAGACAAGAATAAAGCAGTACAAAGTGCATATTTCAGCAAAATTATCCAGCGCCATAAGTGATGTGAATACATTTTTTGATGGATTTGCCTGAGGTCTGAGAAAGAACAACCAATACTGGACACGACAAAAGGACACAGAAGTTATGAAAAGCTACACAATCTCAACATGACAGCATACACAGCATCCCATGAATGGACCAAGCAAGAGATACACTTCATGCAAAATACATAAGGGGAAAACAAGAAGAATCTTGAACTCAACTTATACAGTCATCATGACCAAAAGAGAACACTGAATGGTAGAATTTCAAATCACAGCGTATGAAAGATGAGGACAGGTCGACTGTGTGATGTATTGACTTAATCCTTTGTTTGGTCTTACAGCTAAAGATAGTGCAATTTCAAAGCTTTGAAATCATCACTAAGATATATCTTGTTACAATAACTACAGGAATGATAATGTTTGCAAGGGTTGTTTACAAAAAACATCTTTGAGTAAACGTGGGTTGTTTGTTGTTGTTTATTTAGGTGGGGGTGTGAAAAGAAGAGGAGAAGCATTTGAAAAAAAAAATCAGCAGCAGTTTTACCCAAATAAAGTCAGACAATTCAGTAGGGGGCGCAGGGACATATTACGCGTTAACCTGTTAGTAAAGCTTTGTAAGCATTACGCTCATTAGACTGGAACAAATAAAGGGTTTGATTCTAAGGGCATTTTGGTACACCAACACAGGCATGTCCGCGCAGTTAGTGAAAGCTACAGTAAGCTACAGTATCTATATCGCCAAGGCAAAATAAGAAAAGGCATAAGTAGTAAAATGTGAACGCAAAATGTACTCTAGCACAAAAATGAGTAAAAACATGTGACATATTGATACATGACCATGCACTTATATATATATATATATATATATATATATATATATATATATATATATATATATATATATACATATGTATATATATATACATATATATATATATATATATATATATATATATATATATATATATATATATATATATACATATATATATATATATATATATATACATACACACACATACGATAAAAACACAAACATGCAGTCAAAAGTACACTACACGAAATAAAACTGTTAAGGCTGTGCCGAATCATCTTCTCATGAAATCAATACAAAACTTGTGTGTGAGGAAAAAAATGTATAAACTGTAATTCTGACTGAAAATCTCACCGTCGCTATCCAACTCCATCCTCCTAAAGCTGTGAAAACTATCCGTTAAGGAACCTGCAATTCGTCATGTTCGCAATTCAGTGCGTAAGAAATGAGCCAAGCAGACAGAAAAGCACGACAAACTAATTCAATATTATCTTATTCCCTATAAATGAGTGTACACTAAGCTAATGTCTCCTTTGAT
>CM060323.1:48233833-48236333 GCA_030674155.1 Stramonita haemastoma
CGAGCAAAATTCCTGATGCAAAAATTTCAGGGATTTTTCTTTACATATACACGCAAATGTCTAAAAACTACATTTCACAGATTAATACGCAAAAGATTCAACTGTATTTCATTTACCTTTGGATGTAAAAAGTCTCTTGCTTTCAACTGGTACTCCTGCCTTTTCTTTAACTGCAACAGACAAAAACAACAGCATGTTTACAAAATTGCAAATAGCCTTTAGATTTCTATTAAAAAATAAAATAAAATAAATTACTCTCTTGTAAGATCCTGTAAAAAGCGTCAAGATTGACATACGCATCCAAAATCATAGTATACACATCTTGCTAGCACCAGTGTGTTAGTTTCAGAAAGTGAAGAAACGGGAGTAGGGGAGGGGTGAAAGACAGACAGACAGACACAGAGAGACAGACAGAGAGAGCAAACACACACACACACACCAGGAATCAACCAAAACAAACAATACCCAAATACAAAAAACAAAGATCCGTTTCGACCGCAAATGCATATAATTATGACCTCTAATTCCCCCCCCCCCCCCCCCCCCCCCCCCCCCCCCCCCCGCTCTCTGTCTCTGTCTGTCTGTCTGTCTGTCTGTCTGTCTGTCTGTCTGTCTGTCTCTCTCTCTCTCTCCTCTCTCTCTCTCTCTCTCTCTCTCTCCTCCTCTCTCATCTCTCTCTCTCTCTCTCTGTGTAAACACTCGATCTTCTATGCACCAGATCTGACGTGTTTTGAATGCCAGCTGATAACTGCTGATTGCTGATTAGCTGGTCCACTGCACACGCGCCTAAGCGCTCAGGTATCCGTGCCTGATCTTTCTATCACGCACACATCTTTAATAAAAAGAAACAAAGAAGAATATATATAAGTACGACGGTGGTGACAGCAAGAGAGAGAGAGAGAGAGAGAGAGAGAGAGAGAGAGAGAGAGAGAGAGAGAGAGAGAGAGAGAGAGAAGTTGGGGGAAGGGCAGAGAAGGCAGCACAGCAATTTTGATTAATGGCACTACAAATGAAGAGTGTGTGTGTGTGTGTGTGTGTGTGTGTGTGTGTGTGTGTGTGTGTGTGTGTGTGCGTGCGTGCGTGCGTGCGTGTGTGTGTGTGCGCGCGCGCATGCGATTGGTATTGTCCCGACACCTCAGAAAACCACTGAACATCCTCAGTGTCCCTTGTGTAATAATTATACAAGCTTTCAATTTTTTTTAAATTCATCCTGTGACATAAAGCCTGCAGGATCAAGGAGCACTGATGCTAAAGAAACGATGCCGGCTGACTGAAACCAAATTTCCCAGATGCATGGAACCAGTTCTTATCGTTCATCTCGGCACTTTCCTTGGAGCTATAAATAATGCGAAACGTATTCTCCAACAAACCTTATGGGGACAACTTTCATAAACACACCATGCTAGGTAGTTTCAACTATTATGATCAACTCCTTCCCTTCAGTTTATATCTGCCTTTGCACATTGCACACAGAATGCATCCGAGGAATTTAAATTACTGCCAATAAGTAAAATCACAGCCCTTGAAATCGTAATGCGGCTACCATAATTGTGGCTAAAAACAGTCCCATATGCAAAAGCTTACCACTATTGGACCTGTATAGGGACGGGGTATAAGTAAAAAAAAAGAAAGACCTATAAAGATATTAAAGAGTAGGCGGTCTGTGCACATTTCTGGAAAAGAAATCGAGACGCAGTACTGAAAAAAATACAGCATCCAGCCCATGGGGATACATAAATGCATACGGTAGACTGGTGTATGTACAGTCACAAATATTAATATATCAACACAAAGGCGCCCCCCCCCCCCGCGCGCGCGCGCACGTGCACACACACACACACACACACACACACACACACACACACACACACACAAGTTCATTCTCTAACATTACACTGCACAACTAGAATACACTGAAATGGACAAAAAAAAATGCCCCTCCCCCTTTTTTTTATAATTAAAAGCGACACATAGCTAAAATTGCTATCTTTAAAAGACGACTTCGGTACTCTTCCAACTAAAGTATGCTGCACCATTATATTTGATACAATAGATATTAGTTAATAGGCCAGTACGTGTGAAATACCTTGCCCAGAAAACGGCAAGCAGTAACAATGAAAGTCTATCAGACCCAAGGCACAACTCGCCATAAGAATTCGACATCTAATCGACCGAATGTGAACAAAAGAAAACATTGTGCGAGTGAGGGAAACGGGTGGGACGGGAAATAAAAAATCACTGCTCTACTGCTCTCCACCACAATGGACAGGCAGGCTACCCGCAAATGCTGGCATTAATCACTGTCTGATGGCTCTTGGTACTGACGGTATTTTCCTTCTATTTCTTTTTTTTTTTTTCTTCTTTCGTTTCCTTTCTAAATGTTTCCTTCCTTCCTTCCCTTCCTTACCCTGTGCATGAATGACAGTGTGAGGTGATCAGGAAAGCACTGAATATTCCCTTTTGTGAGGTGGTACTGAAGAAATCAAAGCTGGTGATTCGA
>CM060323.1:48241333-48253833 GCA_030674155.1 Stramonita haemastoma
CATTTTTTGTGAACATCACAAGTATGAAAAACTAATAATGCAGGTGGTGAAAGTTACAAACTTCGCTTGATTACAAAAACAAAAGCACTGATCTTTTTATGACACATTCATTATTACTCTGTTTTATTAAACATAACTCGGAAATAACCGGGGAAGAGAGAGAGAGAGAGGAGAGAGAGAGAGAGAGAGAGAGAGAGATGAGAGAGAGAGAGAGAGAGAGAGAGAGAGAGAGAGAGAGAGAGAGAGAGAGAGAGGAGAGAGAGAGAGATTTGATTTGATTTGATTTGATTTGATTTGATTTATTCTTTTATATCGAGGATAATGGGATAAGCACTCTTGTGCTTTTTTACATCCAGTCCCCGTGTGTATGCACTTTTCTAAATGTCATCTGTTCCAACCGGCACAAGATGGCCTACTCTTACGAAAAGCAGAACAGGATTTAACGTGTGCGCAAGATGTTCTGCGTGCGTTCGCACACGGGGCCTCGGTTTAAAGTCTCATCCGAAGGACTTGTGGGGAGAGTGGAGTCAGCACTGATGTTAACTCAAGGAGAAAAATCTCCTCGACCAGATTCGAACCCGAGAGAGAGAGAGAGAGAGAGAGAGGAGAGAGAGGAGAGAAGAGGAGAGAGAGAGAGAGAGAGAGAGAGAGAGAGAGAGAGAGAGAGAGAGAGAGAGAGAGAGAGAGAGAGGGCGGTGGAGGGGGGGGGGGGGATGAATGAAGATTATGACAGAAAGAAAGATGGCTTTTTGGTTGGTTGGTTTTGTTTGGGGTTGTTTTTTTTTTCGTTTCTCGGCTAGAGTTCAGAGGTTCACGTATGGTGAGATTTTGCTTATGCAACCGTTTTACCTACCATCAGGGTAGACATATTCCGACTTCGGGGAAGGTGTCTTAACATGACACCTGTGTATAATCTTCTTTTTTTAAATTAAGATTTCGTCATCCGTCCCTACCAATACGAAATGGCCTACTTTTCCGAAAGGCGAAACGGGTTTTAAACGTGAGCTCAAGATGTTCTGCGCGCGTTTGAATACTGGAACTTGGTTTATAGTCTCATTCAAAGGACTTTGAGGAGAATGGAGACAGTACTTATTTTAAGTCCTGGGGAAAATTCCCTTATACGAGCACCTTCGTAGTGGGTCGATCCGGGGCCATCAAGTCACGAATGTAACGCTCTAACCACTAGGCTATCCCGCCCCCAGAAAGATGTGTATAATTATTATAGTTTACTAAAAATGGATTTACTTGGAGCAGAAAATAGTGAGCGAGAAAAAGAAAAAGAAAGGAAAAAAGACAATGCAGTCTGCAAAATGTTAATTGTTTAGAATGAGAAAAAAAAAAAAAAAGAACGGAAAAGAAAACAATAACAGCAACAACAAAACAACTGCTTTTCATCCAAACTGCGGAGTCTTAAAAGAAAGCAATTTGCTCTGCTCACGCGAATCGATTATAATTTAAATCAAACAAAACACGTTATCAATTGCGCTGAAACCCACAATGCTTTATTCCTGCTTGCCTGGTCGGTTTTTTTCTTTTTCATTGGTTAAAAGGGATGGGAAAGAGGGAGGGGGGGGTGAGCATCCAATTGTTCCAATGCTTCATGTCATCTTTCTCCTTGCACAGCCAGACATATTGATCTATCTATCTATCTATCTATCTATCTATCTATTATCTATCTATCTATCTATCTATCTATCTATCTATCTATCTATCTATCTATCCCTTTGGCGACTGTAGGGGCACCCATGAAGACTTGACAACCAGTTCCCTCCATTCCTCTCTCTGTTCTGCCGTTTTCAAAATTTGGCTGAGTTCTAGGGCCTGTCCATTCGCTGATGTTGTCCTCCCATCTCTTCCTTGGTCTGCTTCTTTTTCTTCCTCCTTGGACAGTGCCTTGCAGTATTGTTTTTGCAAGTCCTTTCGATCTTGTGACATGCCCGAACCATTTAAGTTTACGCTTCTTTACGATTGATAGAAGATTTTCGTAGGGACCAATGGTTTGCTAGAATCTGTTACGCACCTCTTCGTAGCATACTGATAGAGAATAGAGCTTGTCTTCTAGAACATGAGCTGCTGTCCTGCCCGCTACACAAGACACTCTGAAAGAGGATCTGGCCTGACCCCACCCCAGTGGCCAAGACACGCTGAGGCGACTCGGAGAACCCGCAGCGGACTGCTGTCTTCATCACAAGGACTAAGCTGACCATCTCACCAACGAAGAAGAAAAGTGGGAGTAAAAAAACCCTCAATTTCCTTTCTAGCTGCAAGGTTTGCAGATAATCACAACCCTGATCAGGCCTAGGCGTGAGTTCCTATCCCGGCTGGAATTATTTATGAAGCCAACAAATGGGGTTATTGGCCGAAAAACGTGCTCTGTTCAGCCATGAATTAATAACCATGAATTGGGGAGAGCAGTCTGGAAAATGGTGGTGGGAAATGCAATACACACATTTGCTGTTTAGTTCAAAGAACGCTGATGGGCTTTAGGTTTGTATTCCATTATCTATTGATTAAGACAAGGAATGGGGTTGGGGCGGAGAGATGGAGATAGAGAAAAAAAAAAAACACGAAGATAGAGGGGGGCCAGGGCAAAAAAAACAAAACAAAAGGGGGGGGGGGGGGGGGGGGTACAGGCATACAAACGGAGAGATAGACTTGGGAAGCAGAAGCTGAGATAAATGGACCAGGGCGGCCAAACTCATGACTTTTGATTCAGCCAAGGCCTGACACTTCTTGCGGGAGAAATAACTACAGAGATAAAACCCGCGACTTCCTACGGCAGCAACTGATGAAGGGATGGAATGGCCTGTTTATGGAACCATGGAAAGCACAGTCGGGCGAAAATCCTACTGGGCTGGAAGGAAACGAAGCGCAAACCCTGCTGTACCGTGCACGGGACGTTAGCAAGACACAATGAAAAGGCTTTTTAACGGATAAAGGATGACCATTAGTCCATGCTTTAGGGCTGCTTTTAATGCCTTGCTCTGACGGGATGGTGTATAAATGTGTTGCAGTTTTACTTTGCTGCTATTGATGTTGTTGTAATATGTGTGTGTGTGTGTGTGTGTGTGTGTGTGTGTGTGTGTGTGTGTGTGTGTGTGTGTGTGTGTGTGTGCGTGCGTGTGTGTGCGTGCGTGTGTGTGCGTGCGCGCGCGTGCGTGCGTGCGTGCGTGCGTGCGTGCGTGCGTGTGTGTGAGTGTGAGTGTGTGTCCGTGCGTGCGTGCGTGCGTGCGTGTGTATGTGTGTGTGTATGTGTGTGTGTATGATTGTGTTCAAGTAGTTAACCTATCTTGCCCATAACTTGCCCTTAGCTTCTTTTCCTAGTCTTCTTATCAAGTATTGTCATCACACCCTCAGGTGTAAATATGCATCTATCTTCCTATCTATGTATCTATCTATTTATCTATCTATCTATCTATATGCTTCATGCAGGCTATGAATAGATCTCCTTTACCTACCAAAACTCTGTAAGACAGAAATCGAACATGACTCAGACAAAGATCTCTATAAAAATAAAAATAAAAATAAAAAAAATGTTGCGACATGTCTCTTTTTATTAACACCTTCTCCTTAAGAATTTTACGACAACGCCACTTGTTTACCTGAACCAAGATGTACCCGGGAACAACACCAAAGACAAAACGAGGCAAAGTTATAAACTGTATGGGGGACAAACACCTAGAAGCACCTGGAGGATAAATGACAACCCACCCTCAGCCACAAAGGAAACTACGGATATTTACCTGTTGAAAAATTCACACGCTCCCTCAACAAGACGTATTTGTTTGTCCTTTCTAAATTCTGCTGTGACCTCCTCGGCGGAGTTGGGATTTTTCTTTTTTTACCTAAGCAGTGAGGTAGGGTGGGTCAATAATATCGCACGTACTGGACAGGATCAGGGTACTTTTGCCCAAGAGAGCGTGCACAGAATCAGAAATTGGTTTAAAAGATTTTTGTCGTTCAGAAAAACGTGGCACCAACATAAGGAATAAGTATAGCAAGCATAAGCTGATATGTTTACACTTAGAATCGGAAATTCATGACACTTGAGGAAGAGTGCTGATCGTCACTTTTCTTTCTCCTCCTAGATAAACAATTATGTGTAACAGCTGTCAAAATACATGAACATAACTGATCAGAAACAGAGGAGAAAGTAAGATAGGCTTGTAGGCACAAAAAAGAAAGATTTTCAAGGGAAAATGCACACACTTCCGCTCGCGTGCGCACATGCACAGAAGCACGCACATACAGAAACAGAGAGAGAGCGAGACAGACAGACAGACAGACAGACAGAGACAGAGAGAGACAGAGACAGAGAGAGACAGAGACAGAGAGAGAGTACAGTCGCCCCCCCCCCCAAACACACACACACACACACACACACACACACACACACACACACACACACACACACACACACACACACACACACACACACGCACACACACACACACGCACACACACACACACTTTTTTCAGAATGGCGAGCAGAAAAGCACTTGTTAAAAAGCGTGACAGCGAGCCAAACACAACCCATTATTGTTTCGTACATAAACAGAAAGTTTACACAGATCCACACACAATTACCAAGCAAACACGCCTATTTTGTGAGTGTGCTCTCTCACACTGCACACAAATGCCAGCATAATGATAAAATCAAGCTGACCGCAGACACTGATGGACATTCTCACAGAGAACAGAAAAAGGACGGGAGGGTGAAGGAGAGGGGATATGAAATAACAACACTACATAATCATCGAAAGTGCCTAGCGTGATTGTTACAACTTCTACGAATAGCACACCCCATTAAGCACCCCCAAAACAGGCAGGTGCCCACCCGGCAGCTAACCGGCTGACTAACGGGGACATGCTACACGGGTACACTCACTGGCTTACTAATGGACCAGCAGAACGGTAAAAGGCCGGCCGGCCAGCCAGCACAATCAAACGGCACTAACCAAACACAAACCAATCAGTACACTGGTTCTGGTCAGCAGGCACAGGGTAAACATTAGATAAGGGGACTCCGTTTATCACTGCTTTGACATTCGGGCGCGGGGGTGTGGGGGCTCTTGGAGGGGGGGGGGGGGCTCTTGGAGGGGGTCAGATGGGGGTAGGGGGAGAGGGAGAGAAAAATCTGAACTCGGAAAAGATTTATTGAAAGGCCATTGGCCTTCACATGAAGAGGGATTGCTGATCAAATCAATGATTGATGAAAGGAATACAAAGGTAGTAATGTACAGATATGCCGCCGCGGTAGTCGAGTGGTTAGGGCGTTGGACTCGTAATCTAAAGGTTGCGGGTTCGATCCCAGCTGTCGGCTATGGCGTTGTGCCCTTGGAAAAGGCACTTTACGGCTATTTTCTCACCCCACCCAGGTGTAAAAGGGGTACCAACCTTGTGTTGGGGGTTAACCCTGCGATAGACTGGCGTCCTATCCAGGGGGGAGTCTATGACTCTCAGTCGCTTAGCGCCACAGAAACCGGGATAAGCACCGGCCTGATGAGCCTTAGGCTCGGGACAGACTTTAACTAACTAATGTACAGATATGTCTAACAGCCTAAATGTAAAACTGGATCGGTGATGAATTTAGGATCACTACATCGAAGGAACAGACAAGAGTCTGAATTAATTGGGTTCACTAGTTTATTTTGCTGAGGTATATTTTGCAAAAATACAGACAGACAGACAGACAAACAGACAGACAGACATAGACATTGTGAGAGTCAGAAACATAGAGACAGACACAGACAGATTCAGCGACAGACAAAAAGACAGAGGAATTGGAAGCCATGCGATGAATCTGCCTTCATGCTGCAGGTTGGGAATGAAAGTAGAATAATGAAATATAAATGAAAATGATTCAAAGAAGACTGGAAAAGGACGAGAAAAAGCCGAGAGGTTGGGGGGGGGGGAGACTACACTTTTCAAGGACTAATTATCTGAAATGGGAGCTCGGATAAGGAATGAAGGGGGGGGGGGGGGGGGCGGAGAAAGAAAAAGAACAGTAGAGCCAGTTAGGCAGATATCGCCCCCCCCCCCCCCGACTTCCTTCACACAGCACAACAAGCACGCACGCACGCACGCACGCACGCAAGCACACACACACACACACACACACACACACACACACACACACACACACACACACACACACACACACACACACACACACACACACACACACACACCACAACACACTTACACGCAGACGCGCCAAGGAACAAACAGAGAAACTTACCCGTGTTAGACTTCTGCCCACAGATCGAAGGAACACATATTCTTTCGGCGCCATATCCTCCAGCTGTTTCTGTATTTCCTGACGTAGATCGACCAATGGCACCTCTGGGTGTACTCTGAAAATCATCAACACAATCGTTATTATCATATACATATCATTACTGGCACATCCATCTTGCTACAAAGCGTGCATGCATAATGCATCTTAATAACAGACCGAAATCGTATCCAACATTTACCCGTAAAAAGTTTACAGAACTCTGCTTTACTAACAGAACTTATATGAAATCTGCGTTATTTCAGCTTATTACACCGCTGTACTTCGAACCCTGTCTTCCATGTTATTCATTCTGATACATACTCTAATTTAACGTGTTCTATAAATTAGCAAATATTTCGCAGAAACGCAGCAAAAGCTTTTACTTGTGCATTGCCCAGAAAACACTCAGAAGGTCACCCAAAATATGCGCACTGTCTTATTCATCCCACCTGGAAATCATTGTGAGACCATATTAAGCACACTATGGACAAAAAGGTTTTTTCTTTTTTTTCTTTTGAGGATAATGGAATAAGCACTCATACGCTTTTCTATCTAGTCCCTGTGTGTATGCAGTTTTGTAAATTTTGTCATCCGTTCCCACTAGCACACAATGACCTACTCTTCTGAAAAGTGGAACGGGGTTTTGACGTGTGCGCTAGATGTTCTGCTTGTATGACTGTTTTTAAGAACTTCTCTATGCAGACAGCCGTGCTCCGACATCAAAGGATTTTTCATGTCTAAAGAAGAGTCTATGTTGTCAAGAGCGGGTCATGGCTGAAGACAATTTCAACATAATTTAAAGCATGATTTGCCAATGGACGCCTTGGTTCTCACCTTACATCTATAGCTAACAGAGTTTTTGACCTGGACAAACAATGCCAAATTATATGTACACACATACTGTTAGCATTTTAAGAGAGTTTTTGCATAAAACAACCAACCACCTAACCAACAGATGGAGTGGGGAGGAGGGAGGGAGCAGAGAGGCAATGAAAACAATGCAGACATGGCTGGGTTGACAGGCACAAATACCCACAGGCATACCATTGGGAGACATATATACATAAACGCGCAGACGCGTGCTTATACCGACACAGCCTTGAGCGCGTGCGCACGTACGTACGTACGTACGTACGTACGCACGCGCGCGCGCGCACGCGCGCGCACGCACGCACGCACGCACGCACACACACACACACACACCTGGAGGGAAACGTAATTCTCAGCCAACTAAGATCAGGTATCAGGGGGCCAAAGACCTTAAACAAAGACTGGAGTCTCCAAGGTTCAGCGGCATAGCGTGATACCAATCCAATCGTCAGAACTGCACACTGCTGTTGCTACTTCTTTCACTCCGCTTTACCGTCAGCACCACTTAAGGGATTGGGACGTTGCGATAATTATCCCAGGTGATTGGAAGAAACTGTTCGTGATGGCATCGAACCTCACACTGCATCCTAATTTTGGCGTATCAGTCCTTGAGGGGTTGACTTAACTCAGTGAGTAGTCAACAACAAAAACAACAACAATCAGCTATTTCAGTTTCCACACTGGATTTATCCGCTTTGTAACCCTCTCACTGTTCGTAAGTTACCCAAGAAATCGCTAACAATGAGATTGGGTGTGTTTCGATCTTTTTGCATAATGTGTGCATGGTTTTTCGCGCTTCAATCGTTACCGGGTCGGGTAAAATCATTCATTTTGGTCTCCAGACTTAATGGATCTCATGCATGGCCCTGGTACTGTATTTTTTATACCCAGCACTCTTTAACCCTCTCTTGAGAAAATGGTATACCACTACTAGATCTATCCATTTAGTGGTTTAAATGACCTATACTCAATAATTCCAAATACCACAATACCATAATAGAAAAAATGGGGAAGAGCATCAAACCATGGCTTATTTCAGCCCTGCCAATGAAAAAAAAACCAGCAACACTTTATGATTTGAAAAAAATGAAGCACCAAGCATGGTTATTCATTTGTATCTTCACACCATTTTTCTGGTCAGAGGGGGCAACCACATCACCGCCACTTTTGTCAGGCAATGAGGGGTAGGAAAGCGGAACTGTCGTCGAAGAGGAGATAAGATCAGTGTTTGCACATCAGAACAGTTGCACGTACACTGCTGGCAGTCATGATTGCTAATTGCAAAAAGAAATATTGCTACCTGATGAAGTACAGCTATTATTATTATTGTAGCAGTAGTAGAATCATCATCCATCATCATCAGCAGCAGTAGCAGTAGTAGTAGTAGTAGTAGTAGTAGTAGTAGTAGTAGTAGTAGTAGTAGTAGTAGCAAAAGTAGAGGTAGTTGTTACTGTTGTTGTACTAGTAGTAGAAATAGCAGTAGAAGTAGTAGTAGCAGCAGTAGTAGTAGTAGTAGTGTAGTAGTAGAAATAGCAGTAGAAGTAGTAGTAGCAGCAGTGGTAGTAGTGTAGTAGTAGTAGAAGTAGTAGTGAGTAGTAGTAGTAGTAGTAGTAGTAGTAGTAGTAGTAGTAGTAGTAGTAGTACTACTACTACTACTACTACTACTACTACTACTACTACTACTATCGTTGTTGCTGATGTTATCATCATCATAGTTGTAACCTTGGTCATTGTTTTGTTTTTGTTTTTTTCTTTCTGTCTTCTTCATCCTTCTCTTTCCTTTACTCCATATTTACAATAATATTATACCTACTATACTTTTATATATATAACAAACTTAGGAATTACCCTAGATTGTAAAAAAAACACACCAAAAAACACATAAACCAAAAACAAAAAGCCCCCAGACATTAACTAACATTTTAGGCACCTTTCCAGCATATACCCGTATCGTGATACGTTCCAACTGTGAGCCAGTGGCACCGTTTTTTTTCTCTATCAGTGAACAGATCAGTTACATATAGCCAAACACCCCGAACAAAGCCCACGGCCTTCAAGGGTCAACACAGACGCGTGATGACTATCAATCACACCCCCCTCATCATCCAGCCCTGCATGCACCAAGTCATCCATACCACTGGCCAAGTCTCTGCACTCAAGTCCCTCTGCTCTTCAGGATTCCGCTCCAAAATACTCCCCTCATTTTCAGTCTGGGCAATACAGACCCTGTGTAACCCCGTTACGGTAATGACGATATAATTATTATATCCAACACAACAGGGTCTGTGTGGAGAAGCTAGAAGGGAACTGCCTTGACTAGGGGTATGGGCACGGCCTGAGGGCTGAGGTGTCAGGACGTACGTCTTCCATAGCATGGTCAGGGTAAAGAGCAATACTGATTGATGGTGGTTATGGGGGACAGGGCAGGGGAGTGTGACTGAAAGAAGAGAAGGGATATAGGGTATCTCTGTGTGTACATTCCTGGAGTTAATTGGCTGGTGCCAGAAATGATGAGGGTTTGGCTATTGATTAGAATCTGTGATTGTCAGCAACTTTGTTGTCATTTGTGGTCTGGAGAGCAGGGCTAGTGGGTGAACATGAAATGAACAGCTTTTCTTTCTGAACCTGAACAAAAGCAAGAAGAGCTGGATAAAAGAAAAGAAACAAACACATAAATTCCAGCCTCTCTCTCTCTCTCTCTCTCTCTCTCTCTCTCTCTCTCTCTCTCTCTCTCTCTCTCTCTCTCTCTCTCTCTCTCTCTCTCTCTCTCTCTCTCTCTCTCTCTCTTCTCTCTCTCTCTCTCTCTCTCTCTCTCTCTCTCTCTCTCTCTCTCTCTCTCTCTCTCTCTCTCTGTGTATTAATTGAACTCCATTACTCGATATCAATTTACTGGCTTTTTCACTAGGAATGCATCAACTCGCTTAAAGTTGGAGATATACTTTTGTTGTTGTTGAACCAACAGAACCACGGTGCCTGAAAGGGAAGCTTCCCCAGAAACATGTGTACATTTAGTCCTTAGTTTTAACTCCTTGTCAGACATATTTCACAAACTTTTCACATCCACTAGGTAACAACCCTCAACACTGCTTGACCATAGCTTGGGGAGAGTGAGAGCTCTGACAGCTGAGCTATCCCGAATCCTCTATGTAATACCTGAAACACCAAAGCTTCCTCAGCAGGGTTTTTTGCTATATGAAAAAAACCGCTCTCTCGACCAATGGACTACGAAACCTGACATCGATCAACCTGCCAACCAGGCAACTAGTCGACCAAGAGACTAAGTTTCCGGCATATAATGGGATTTAACCTTACATTTTAAAAAATATTTCAAAAAGCAAAAAGAGGAAAGAAAAGAAAGAGGAAAAAGTAGAGGCAGGAGTTAACAATGGTTCTTTCATTGCAAGTCAATTGATCAAGCACTGGAATCGATATTACTGAGTTGCGAATCTCGTGTGTGTGTGTGTGTGTGTGTGTGTGTGTGTGTGTGTGTGTGTGTGTGCGTGCGTGCGTGCGTGCGTGCGTGCGTGCGTGCGTGCGTGCGTGCGTGCGTGGTGTGTGTGTGTGTGTGTGCCCACGCACGCGTGCGTGCGTGAGTGCATACGTGCGTGCGTGTGTGCTGTAATTGAAAGCGTATACCAAGGCGTTATGTGATATTATGAAGAAAGAGAAAGAAGGTTGTCTATGTTTAATTTCCCCTGCTGACAGTTTCTCAAGAGTTAGTGTGTTTTGCCATATATACACACGCTTACACGCGCACGTCTGCGTGCATACACACACGCATTCACACAGAGAGAGAGAGAGAGAGAGAGAGGAAGAGAGAGAGAGAGAGAGAGAGAGAGAGAGAGGAGAGAGAGAGAGAGAGAGAGAGAGAGAGAGAGAGAGAGAGAGAGACAAGGCAAGGCAAGGCAAGGCAAGGCAAGGCAAGGCAAAATTCTTTTATTCGAGGATAATAGATAAGCACTCATCTGCTTTTTTACATCCAGTCCCCGCCCTTTTCAGGGAAAACATCAAGATAAAAAGATACTAAACAGTAAAAACTATATGCAGTACCAAACAACATAGAGGAATAAGGACATTATACATAATAAGATAATAAAAATGCACACATTCAGAAGACGAAAATCAGAAGCCACAATAAAATGATTTTGATTATAAAAGAAAAGGAGAAGCGTTAATAGATAAAGAGCAACCAAAGAAACATAATGAAATAAACATCATCATGCATCAAAACTAATGAACCAGTACTCATCCTGTTGGATGAGAGAGAGAGAGAGAGAGAGAGAGAGGAGAGAGAGAGAGAGAGAGAGAGAGAGAGAGAGAGAGAGAGAGAGAGAGAGAGAGAGAGAGAGAGAGAGAGAGAGAGAGAGAGAAGAGAGAGAAGGAGAGAGAGAGAGAGAGAGAGAGAGAGAGAGAGAGAGAGAGAGAGAACCGCCTGAAACTTGTATTAACCAAAGAAGGAGAAAATCTTCCCTCGTTCCCTAACCACCACCACCCCCCCCCCCCCAACTCCCCAGCCCCCATCCCGGGATGGGGGGTGGGTGGGGGTGGGGTGGGGGTGGGGATAACTGACGGCAATGCCTTAACCCAAAGCAAATGTATTTTCTTGCGAGAGAAATCCAAACTGACAAAACACTTCAGTTCAAAATTAAAGCAGTTTGATATATATATATATATATATATATATATATATATATATATATATATATATATATATATATATATATATATATATATTGATCAACGCGTAGGTTACTCACTTACTGTCAAAAGAATAAGTGACTTTTTGCAAGCTATGTTAGTATGAAGCCAGTCATTTTATTTCTTGAAGGCCATTATACGAATATTCAACAAACCCAGTAACTTCGTTCTCTCTTTTTTTTTAAACAAGATATACTGGTATTATAGAGACAAAAAAATGAATAATAAATAACTAGTATTTTGAAATGCAACAGCGCAGGGCTAAAAGGCGTTTGCAGTCTACTGCCAGGCTATTGTCAACCACGATCGAATTCAGCCAGTTTATTCTGATGACAAAAGAAACGGCCTTGTGGCTATGCCTTTATTCTGCAAATTCAATATGTATTGAGCAAAGTGTCAGCCACTGCTCTTGTAGGGTGGAATTTGTGAACATTGGATTATTCCTTCAATGTACAGAACACGAACGTACTATGACGTCACAATGGTGCTGCGTGAATTTAAATCTTATTGAAAAGAAGGACGTATGGTAGAAGTTTCGAGTCGAAAGACGTTTGCACAAGAAAATACCCCAAAACCAACCAACCAACCAACCAAACAAACAAAAAATCCACCGCCAAATGATTTATAAAACAAAAGTTGCGCTTTATGGAAC
>CM060323.1:48258833-48261333 GCA_030674155.1 Stramonita haemastoma
GATACAGCAGATTTCTCTGCGTGAAATTCAGTACCTTTTCTGATTCATCTGATCTTCCCGGGGCCCGGTTAGCTCCCCTGTAGGTCCTGCTGCCTGTGTCTGAGATGGTCGACAAAGAGATGGTGCCCTTCCCTAGCAAGTCAGACATTCTTCACAACCAAGTCCAACTGCTGCTCCGTTTTCAATCCTTCAAAACTTGTCTCCAGTCTAGCACTGGATGTTATTTGTCAATAGCTCTTAGCTGTTGTTGGTTCTCACTTTTTGGAAATTGATGGACAGCATTTTTGATATTAGCTGACTGATTGACTCTCCGACTGACTCATAACCTTGTGTACGATTCAAAAACAGCTTTTTGTCTTTAGATCCCAGATTTCCCGTTCTTTCTTTTTAAATCAACTTTGCGTAGGCTAAATTTTAACGCTGTAGTTTTTCACGTAATTTGGCACAAGTATCATTTCCCGAATTAAAGCATTGAACCAAAGGCGTTTCTCTTTGCAAACTATCCTGAAGTAAAGCTGTACAACATTCAAATTCCTATAAAAAAATTTTTTTTAATCAACACTGTATCAACAGTGAAAAAAAACTGCAACCCTTGTAACCAAAAATCTATATTTTTTAAAAATCACTTCAAAACACGTATTCATTACCACAATTAACTGACACCTTTTAATCCACAATTCACACACTAATAACATGTCTTCATGGAAAATCTAGAAGATACTCTTTTCTAGTCAAATTCTGGGACCTGTGCTTGCTCCCTTCTTCGTTCCTGTCTTCAAAGTGTCAGGAATGCAGAAAGTTATCTACGAAACGCGTTTGTTGACGTTATTCCCATGGCGACCAGGGATAGAGAGGGACACAAAGCCATGTCTTTGAAGACGGGGGGAGGCGAGGAAAGGCTAATAGCGGATGCGTGAGGTGGCCACAATAGGATGCCAAACACAATGGTTGCCTTGGAATGAGATTGGTTCAAATGAGATCAAAGCGCTCAGCGGACAAAGCGCATAGTGATGTCTCTAAAACTGCCCCAGCCAGTTCGATGATGCATAAGCGGTAGTGTACTTGAAATAATCATAATTCTGAACAGAAAAGCAAGCAAACAATCAAAAATATAAATGTGATTCGACAGAATTACAGGTGAAATAATGAGATGGGATGGGTAGTATTACATTGGAACTAACAGAACGATTGTCCAGAGCAATGTTACGTTGATGTCGGATCGATCAGACCAGGCCCTTGGTATTACTGTTACCTCTCTGTTTCACGCACCCAACGTGCACGCCAACTGCAGCAACATTATCATGTATGTGTCGATACATTGATTCTGTGTATGGTTCCAAAGAAATGAATTAATATTACATGTGATGCCTAACGTGTCTGCAGCAGTTTTCCCTCTTCCCCTCCCTCCTCTATGCATGTTACCTACTTGTACACAGCCTGAAGCAACACACGCACCCAAGCACCCAAGCACGCACGCACCCACACACGCACGCACGCACGCACGCACGCACGCACGCACGCACGCACGCACGCACGCACGCACGCACGCACGCACGCACGCACGCACGCACGCACGCACGCACGCACGCACGCACGCACACACACACACACACACACACACACACACACACACACACACACACACACCAAGACTTGCTGAATATCAAAATAAAAATTCGAAACTATGATTTAAAAAACAACAAAATAGTCGTCACTGAAACAAACTTTTTTTCAATAGAAAAATTGCTAACAATAATCATATGCAAGCAAAATACACACATACAAACAAAACACAAAATTACCTAACAAAACAAAGAACCCACTATAGAGTGACTTCCTCCCCGTTTTTCGATCTATGGCCTACTGAAAACTGTGAGGTGATTAAGTTAGACTTGGTCATGGCATTATATATCCGGTTATGTTAAAACTGATAAAGTATTTCAATATGGTAAGTTAAAAACACAGTCATGAGGCTAAGAAACAGAATCTGTTAATAAACCACTACTGCCAACAAATCCGTTTTTGTGGAATGAAGTAGTAAAAACTAAAGGGCGTTTGTGTCACAGAAATCTGCAAATGCATCTTCTATTTTCGTTAGATATACTTTTTAAATATTATTATTAGACTTGAGCTAAACGGTACCACGAATTCTGGGTTTAAAATCTCTCTCTCTCCTCTCTCTCTCTCTCTCTCTCTCTCTCTCCCCTCTCTCTCTCTCTCTCTCTCTCTCCTCTCTCTCTCTCGGTGCTTGCTATTATCCGTTTTATCAGTTGTGCGCATGCGCAAATACAGTTCCAAGCATGCACAGAGGAGCTTTTCTACATACACTGCTGAACACGAAAAATTATTCATGTGAGATATTCAATTATGCACTCTCCCCCTAGCGCGTTCAGCTTTGCTTGTTACTGAATAATTCAAAATGTATTGCAATTTTCCATGTTTACTTTACTGCCAGCCTTTAAGAATTTTCCTCCTCAAATATTGCTGTAGGGTATTTACA
>CM060323.1:48266333-48268833 GCA_030674155.1 Stramonita haemastoma
TGAAGACCTAGAGTACATCTCTGTCACCTTAAGTCGAGCTGAATCACTGTCCAGAGCACCATCGTTATCATGTCTGTCATATCATATGAAGTTCATATGGCGCTAAATCATAACTAGTTACAAACACAGCATGAACAAAAACTACCTCCTCACAAATCATGTACCTGCACAACACTTGAAACAAATTCTTTTATTTTAAGTTATATCTGGGGAGGGGGGGGGTGCGTATAGAAATGTAAAAGAAACAGAAAATAAAGAATAATAGTCAAAGTGGAAGAGATATCACACGAGAAAACATTATGCTGGCCTGAAGTAAGACTTATATGTATGGTACACATTTGACGAAGAGGGATGGACATTCCTTGACAGACATGTATCAGAGACGACAAAAACGAGTTTAAAAACAAACAGCCAAACGTTGATAGTTTGACTCTTGGAGTGCATAAACGCATTGGATTAGAGACTGATATGTGATCGATGAGACACAAAGCTGAATAGTGACAGAAAAAAGGAATGATTATTGAAGGTACATTACTATATTATTATGGCAGTGGACAATGTTCTTGCAAGACCTGATACCAGTGGAGACGTTGGGATAGAGAAGCAATGTGTCAGTTTTTTCAAGTTCACGAGCAAATCGAGCGGTAAAGTTTTATAAGCGTTGTAGAGAAATGAAGACAGAAAAAAATATCAGTTATGTACGCTTGAGTGGATGAGAGCCATGGCATTCTTTGACGTGGCATCAGTAGATGACTGATTTTGGACAACACTGATACTCCGTAAATGGCGGTGACGATACTGAAATGTCTGGCTAGCAGACTGCACCATCGACAACATGCTATCAAAGAAATTTCCGAGGCTACTGACAGAGCAAGACAGGGACATGGGTGATTGATTAAGGTGAAAAATACAGACAGTATAAGAAGACAATAGTGTGAGACCTGAGTCATTAGCAAGCCAAACAAAATATGACAGCACAACAATAACAACAAACAAAACAAAAACAAAACAAAACCCCACCCCTAATTTCTTCGGCCTCGTGTGAACTCGTGTACGACAGTATGGGTATACATAAGGAGTATGTACATAAGTCGCCTACGACAGTATGGGTATACATGTTTTCGTCCTAGCGTCGCTATACACAAGCAAGTGTTTGGTTCTCTGGGCATGTACGATCACAAGTATGATTTACATTCCAACATCCAGGAACCTGTGGAGGCCCACATAAAAAATTAGAGACACCACTTGACTTGCGGAGTGTCCACTACTCCAGGTGAGTGTGACTATGAAAACAGCCCAGCACACGACACAGCAAACATGGCCCACCCCCCTACCCACCCCTTTCTGCCAAACCTGTAGCTAAGTAAAGGTGCTGCCCACCCCTGGCCCTTCAAATGGCAAACTGTTTCTTAGAGCGAACAGGTAACATCTCTCTGTTAGTGGGGGACATGAGTTGCCTGGGAGTAAAGTGGTTTGTTTATACATGAACCATATAACGATGTGAGATGATCATATAGTTTGATCTTAAAACCTCAACAGGTTTTAATTAGTCATCGGGTTAAAGTTTTTTCTTTATTTTTCTTCAGTTTGTCTTCTCCACTCACACACACACACACACACACACACACACACACACACACACACACACACACACACACACACACACACACATGTATGTATGTATGTATATATGTATGTATGTATGTATGTATGTATGTATATATATATATATATATATATATATATATATATATATATATATATATATCCATTCGCGCGCGCTCGTGTGTGTGTGTGTGTGTGTGTGTGTGTGTGTGTGTGTGTGTGTGTGTGTGTGTGTGTGTGTGTGTGTGTGTGTGTGTGTGTGTGTGTTTGAAGTCAAATCAAAATCACATTATCTCATAAAGGGTTAGTGCCTCTGTGTGTGTGTGTGTGTGTGTGTGTGTGTGTGTGTGTGTGTGTGTGTGTGTGTGTGTGTGTGTGTGTGTGTGTGTGTGTGTGTGTGTGTGTGTGTGTGTGTACTGTGGTGGGGGGTGGGAGAAGTTTCTGTCTGGAATGAGTCACGAAGTTCAACTTTGACGACGCTGAAACTAGTGCCAAGGCATATTCGCGCGTGTGCACACACACACACACACACACACACACACACACACACACACACACACACACACACACACACACACACAACACACACATACAGAATGCGTTTTTGATGTTTACCTCAAAACAGCTACTACACAGTCCCACTGTGCCTGAAAGGCGATTGATCACGTTCTGATCAGTCTATCACAATGGTATCGGCATGGATGCCTTTGTAGTCTACATGCAACACGAATAATTTCATGACCTGTCATTTTGTTCCCTTACGGATCTCTCTCTCTCTCTCTCTCTCTCTCTCTCTCTCTCTCTCTCTCTCTCTCTCTCTCTCTCTCTCTCTCTCTCTGTCTGTCTGTCTGTCTGTCTGTCTGTCTGTCTGTCTGTCTTATTTCTTACCTGTTGT
>CM060323.1:48273833-48276333 GCA_030674155.1 Stramonita haemastoma
CGTTGCTACCTAAAAGAAAACAAAGTTGTATCGTTTGAGTTACATTATGTCACCAAGGCTGGCAAAGTTCTCTCTCTCTCTCTCCTCTCTCTCTCTCTCTCTCTCTCTCTCTCTCCTCTCTCTCTCTCTCTCTCTTCTGTCTTTTGTCTGTCTGTCTGTCTGTCTGTCGTCCTGCCTCCTCTCTCTCTCTCTCTCTCTCTCTCTCTGCATCATCTTGTTCTTTTTTCTTTATTTGTTTCTGTATTCTTTATTCTCTTCTATATCGGGATATGGTGAGCATTTCATGTGTTTTTGTTTTTTTTTTTGATCAGGTAATGGTGAGCATATGTGGGTTGGTGTGTTTTTGATCATGTGTGTGTGTGTGTGTGTGTGTGTGTGGTGTGTGTGTGAGTGTGTGTGTGTGTGTGTGTGTGTGGTGTGGTGTGTGTGTGTTTATGTGTGTCGCGTGTGTGTGTGTGTGTGTGTGTGTGTGTGTGTGTGTGTGTGTGTGTGTGTTGTGTGCGTGCATGTGTGTGCGTGCTGGTGCGTGGGTGTGTGTGTGTGTGTGTGTGTGTGTGTGTGTGTGTTGTGTGTGTGTGTGTGTGTGTGTGTGTGTGTGTTTTCGCTCGCTTTCTTGGTGTTTTCTTATCGAAGCAAAGCACTAGCACTGCTTTAAAAAAAAAAAAAAAAAAAGTATCGTTTCAATATACAACTTTTCAACACGACACCGGACCCGCAAGTCTATATGATTATGTCATGCTATACCTTTGAGTTCCAAAACACCCGATATTATTTTCCTTTTAAAATCCAACTACCCACACCCACGCTCGCTGACGTTGACATCTTAGATTTACGGTAAGTTCTTTTGAGGCGGCGGCGTTATGAATAGCTTTAAACATAGTCGATTCGCAATAGAACACAAGGGGAAAAAACTTAATGTAGGCTTTTAAAACACATGCAGACTAAAACACCAGGTGTCTTTCAATATTCCATGTAGATAGGCCTCGTTTCCAGAAGCAGTAACACCCCCTGTCCCCCTCACCTTCCTCTCCCCCCAAAAAAAAAAAAAAAAAACAACAACCACACCCCAAAACATACCAACAACAATCAAAAACAACCACTAAAAACATGCAAAACAACAGCAACAAAAGAAAACAAAAAGAAACCACCACCACCACCTCCCACAAACAAAGCCCACAAAACCCTAAATTAGCCACTATCTACATTGACCAGATAGATGCTTATACTTTCTTTTATTTTATTCATCTTTATCTTTTATTCTTTTCTTTTCAATATGCATTTGATTTTACTTGTATGTATTTTCGTCAATCAAACTTTTCGATTAGTTGATTTATCCGCTACTCTCGTAACTATGTTTATAATCTAAGCAATCCAGTGTGGCACTTTTATGCATGTCCTTACACACACACGCACACACATCCACCTACAACACACACACACACACACACACACATCACACACCAACACGACACACACACAACACACAAACAGAGCACGACTGAAGAAGATGGAGGAATGAGTGGAAGGGACAGAGTACAAGCAGAGGGGCAAGTCTCACAAGAGCACGATACGGGCTGATTATTAACAGACGACAGACAGGTCACACACTGTGTACACTGCGGTGGTCTAGCAATCAGCAGGCCTGTGCTTTTAAGGCGAACTACTAATAGAGACATTCCCACAACTATGCCCATGGCAAGTGAGAATTCTTCTACACACCCCTAACTCAACCTCGTGAAGACCTTTTGCCCTTGTCAGGGTGTTAGTCTTTCGGATGAAACGAAATTGGGGAAACTGGCTTTCCGCCTTCACTTACGTAAAACAACTGATGGTTTACCTTTGTGTGTGTGTTGGGTGTGTGTGTGTGTGTGTGTGTGTGTGTGTGTGTGTGTGTGTGTGTGTGTTGTGTGTGCGTGGTGCGTGCGTGCGGTGCGTGCTGGTGCGTGCGTGTGGTGTGTGTGTTAAGTGTGCGCGCGCAACCTATATGCTTATGAAATTTGTTACAGGACTCTTAGTTATTACATTTTTCTTCTTTTTCACTTTTTTTAATCAAGTACAGGTACAAGAAACGCACACAGAAGAGAAAAAGCTCACACCGTTCATTCCTACAAGTAGTTCTGGTATGATCTTGACCTTTTATAAATGCTGAAAGGTATTACTATGCCAAGCATACATTGTTCGTTTGCATACAGAACCCATGCCGGTAACAAAAGCGATCATTTTATAGTGTACCTACACATCTTGACCTATTTGGCTACGGCCGTTCAGGAAAACAGAAGTTTGCCGACAAACAGATGGACTACTACTTCATGAATAAGTATATAGTGCGTTAACCTGATCTTTTTTTTTTCTGTGAAAGACATCCATTTACTTGACCGGTCACTCACCGTAACTTAAACCAGAGAGACAACTTAAACTCCACATTTACCATGTTCTGTATTTTCCATTTTTTTTTAACACAAGTTATCTTGGTCAAGTTGGAATCAATTCTGACTCTCAG
>CM060323.1:48288833-48326333 GCA_030674155.1 Stramonita haemastoma
CACACACACACACACACACACACACACACACACACACACACACACACAACACACACACGAGCTCAACAAAACAACAGAGGTTATCATAAACAATAGTAGGCTAAGTGAATAAAAAGCAAAGATATAATTATAGTTAAATTCTGACATCAATGCAAAATACTATCCAGCCAAAACAAAGTTTTAAAGTAAAAAAGGAAGTGGGGAAGGGTGGAGGTGGTGATGATTATGGATGGTGAGAGGAGAAAGAGAGATAATAGAAAGGTAAAGATGTTAACAAAAAGAAAATGTTAATTTACTATGGATGTGAAAAGGGCACGCTTTATTGACGGAACCAAGTTTGATACATTGTAAGGAAAAGCATCAAGAGCATTGTTCGAAAATTGGTTCATAAATTTAATTGTGTGAAGTATTTTGTATAGTCTACAAATGATTTTGTGAAGTTCATTATTAAGTAGACAGATTTTGAGAGAGAGAGAGAGAGAGAGAGAGAGAGAGAGAGAGAGAGAGAGAGAGAGAGAGAGAGAGATGAGGAAGAGTAGTAAGAGAGAGAGGAGAGGAGAGAGAGAGGAGAGGAGAGATGTGACCTTTGTTTTAGGAAGCGTAATCTGCTTTTTCCTTGCTTTTATCTTAAATATTTATGTTGACATTGTCTCTTATCTAAGAAAAGTTCACAATCGAACTATAACCACCATAGCCTATTCATTAAGTTCTTGTTGGAATACGGGACTGAGTCAAAGTCCGTTAAAATATTGAAATTATTGATCGGACTAGACTACGGACTAGATCTAGCTTTTTCAGTCTAGCTGAAGCTCTTACGCCGGAGACATAAATTTTTCAAACCCTTTTGAAATGCAATACACAGGCAGTCTGCAGCTATGGGAAACACACACACACACACACACACACACACACACACACACACACACACACAGCAGAACAGAACAAAACAAAAATCTGAGTCTACATGTGCTACTGCTGATCTGAATGAAGTTTGGTAGTTGTCAATCAGCCAGGCCTATCATTTTTCAGTTGCCTTCCCCGTTACAGTCTGGGTTTTGTCCCTTCAGAAACATGCCCACATTGAGTTTTTATGAGTGCATATGCCGCTATATAAACCCATATATGCACTATCCTGGTGTGCACATACCGTGGCTGCGGCTGGCCACACACTATGTTACAAACTGGTATAGAGTGGTGCATGGCACACACCCGCAGCAAACATGTACAATAATTGAACGAGCCATATTTTACGGTCAGTCTCAATAAGGCAGGCGATAACTTCAAGTTTCCACAATCAAGAGTGTGAATGAACAAACAAGCTATATCTTACAGTATTAACAACACGTCATAACTTGAAGTATCTATGGTCCGATGCCAAAGTGCATTATAGAATCTTAATTTTATCTACATAAATGATAAGTTGGTATTAGCCTACACAATATTGATTATGTAGATAACAAAAATTTTTAATTTTTATTAAGAGCTGAATAGTTGATCAGCAGACTTCATTATACAATCTTAACCGCATGACCTTCTATCAAACGAATTATTATTGGTCTACAATTTCTGGCAAAGAAAATTGCATGTTTAAATAAAATTGTGCACACTACACTGTGAAAATCTTTAATCGGTGAGCAGACTTTTATTACGCAACATTCACACCAAATTAACCTCAAAACGAATATGATGAATTAAGTCATTGGTTAAAGGGATTGATAGAAGAACAAAAGACACTGTTAACAATGAAAGGCCAAGCCCACATTATATAAATCCTTCACTTTGCCACAGACCGTAGCCTGACTAACTGGCCGGCCCACGGTGATCGGCTTTCAGTGAGGAAAGGCAAGGAACAGTGATTAACTCCTTACAGCCACCGCCCGCCTACCTGCCTGCCTGCCTGCTTAACTCATTATTGACCATGCAGTAAATGGGGAGCTACTATAATCAGCACATGCCACCAAGGCAAAAAAGAAATATATTGATCGATCTGTGTAGTGTGTGTGTGTGTGTGTGTGTGTGTGTGTGTGTGTGTGTGTGTGTGTGTGTGTGTGTGAGTGTGTGTGTGTTGTGTGTGTGTGTGGTGTGAGAGAGAGAGAGAGAGAGAGAGAGAGAGAGAGAGTGTGTGATGTGTGTGTGTGTGTGTGTGTGTGTGTGTGGTGTGTGTGTGTGTGTGTGTGTGTGTGATGTACACTGCATACAGTAAAAAGATATCGCCACCCCGTGTGTGTGTGTGCAGCCCAAATATATGTGTATAGTTGTGTTGCATAAATTATTGTCATAATAGAGCCAGCTCATTTCTACGTCAAAGGGAGTGGATTTTTTTTTTTTTTTAGGCAGATCTCATCCGGCAGCTATCTGTTGTGTACTGATTAGATACGATACTATCAGGGGTAAAAGCTCTACTTTCAAAACGGAAAAAAAGTGGTTCGGGAGTGACTTATTAGAATCTACAATCTTCACCACTTACATTTTACGCAAATACGTAAGGGAAGAAGCAGTATTTAGAATATACATGAAATTCATACATAAATCTAAGCCTTATCTACATTTATTTATTATTTGTTCTTTATATCGAGGATATGGAATAAGCACTCGTGTGCTTTTTTACATCCAGTCCCGTGTGTGCGTGCGTTCGCACACGGCCCTCGTTTTATAGTTCATCCGAAGGACTTGAGTATTAGTTGGTTAGGTGCCAGATCAATAATTACATTGACAGTTGAAAACCTTGGTGGGCAGTGTACATGATAATATCATGCATTTTCTCCTCACGTCACACTTTCGTCCCCAAAATATTTAACACTCTCATTAGAATTAGTTTCATTCCTAATGAGCTATCATAAAAATAGAGATTTTCTTCTTTTTTTTGTGCTGCCTCTTCTCTGACGTACGTCCCTGCGTGCTGTTCCCACGCCGCTCATTTCAATTCAAGCCATACCCAGATTCGTTAGGTCTCAACCTGAGTCGGAAGTCCACAAGGGTTGGAAGCCCACCAATGTCAGGCCGCCGTCAGGCCACCAGCCCCAGGGGCCCTGTACTGCTACCCTTGGTGGTGGTCAGTGGTGCCTGTCCCCAGCTAACATACGCAGGATACCACCCTCTAAGCCCCTTACTAACGACGATATTAGCTCAGTCGCGGAGCCAAACAGTGTGAGTCGCCCACTCGAAGTGTCGCCTACCACAACGTCCCCCAAGTGACTTCTCTCGTAAACCTCCAAGACTTTGATGCACACTCATCACAGGCACAGAAGTGTATGGGGAAACTGAATCCGAGGTCACCATGAGACCAGAGCAGCCATGGCCATCGAATCAGAGGCATTTTTGTTTATTGCATGATGATCAATGATAATGAGGATGACGTAATGATGCTGCTATGAAAGTGTATGTGCACTGAAGTTAACATCCCTGAAGTTAAATCAGTAGGCTACCTTTCCACTCCCTCTTTGTATGAGACCTGAGGTCCCACATGTGAACACTTGGAGAACATCTTGTGCATAATGTATATGCGTGCATGTGTGTGTGTGTGTGTGTGTGTGTGTGTGTGTGTGTGTGTGTGGTGGTGGTGTGTGTGCGCGCGCGCGCGCATGCTCTTTTCACTTTCACTGTTCATTTATTGCAAGGTCACTCTTTAGGGGATTTAGACAATTTTACATTTACGTTCTGTTTTCCACATTTCTTGGACAACCCAGACGATCAAGATGATTTTTTTTTTTAACTGAGCATATTATGTACACGTATGTGCACATGAATGCATGTTTGTTATATTAAAGTTACCTTTGATCATGTATGTCTAGTTTATTTACGGGAACCCGACACTTTTTGACAGAAAAAGACTTAGGAGAGTGATGCACTTCAGCATGATACCATATTCGGCACATAGCCTCCAGGAGCTTTTTGAACAAGCTGGCACAACGCTGCAAGTCATCCAAGCAAAGACCCGTTTTTGGAACGACACTTGATTCTGAGAGAGAAGATATGGGCTTGATAATAAGTTGCTTCGTGTTCAAATATTTGCAGAATAGATTCTTCTTTGGGATTTAGGTATTTTCTATCAGCTGGCAGAATATGCGTCACTTGGAAGTTGTAACAGTAAGTTGTAAAATGATTTTTGTTCTGACAGCAGAAAAGCGAACAAATTTTAAATGGCAGAATGGTTGAAAATTTCAAAAAGGTGACAATTATCCAAGATCTTGTGCACATACTCTATACTTGTTACTTGCACACACTCTATACATACTACTATACATACTCTATAAAAAAATAAATAAATGAAATACTTGTAAACAGTCATGCATTAATGGAACTCTGAACAAACACCTTGGTAAAGTTTTTGTTTTATTCAGTCTTATGATTTTTGCACTTATTTGCATACTTCAAATTCTAATAATGTTAAGTCATTCTAATGTTTCCTTTTCATTTTGTTTTATTTTAGCTGTGAGCCGGCTACCCACCCCCACTTCAGTATTTTTTTTTTTTGGCTGAAGGGGGAGGAGGTAGGCTTTTCCCAGTGCTCTGACCAGCAGTGACATTGACTGACCAACTGACTTTGTTCGCATTAGAATTTTCACACTATCATTTGAAATTTTATACCACAATGGCGTGCTCATTCCAATATGCTTTTGAAACACAGATGTGACAAATTTAATTCCAGCCATATCTTTACAGCCAGAGCACACAAACCACTGCTTATAAGTTTTAAAGAAGCACGAGTTGTACAAAGCTTGTATTTTTCTCAGGGAAGAAAGTCAGTTGGTGGTCAAGTACCTAAGGAGTGTGCTCACCACATACAGTAAAATGGTTACAGGAAACATTTTGTTTATCTTCTATAGAAACATTTTCTACATTCCTTCAGATGGACAAGCTTGGTTTTTTATAACATGATAGAGGTAATTAAATTGGGTAGTAAAATGTATCCACACCTTTGTACATTTTTAGCTGGGATTCCAGAACAATTTTCAGATGAAGAGTACTAACATTACAACAAAACCACACATTTACCATACAAAAATGCTACTTGGTTTCTAATTTACCCTTGCATGGGAGTAAAACCAATTGTAAAACAGCTTCAAATGCA
This sequence comes from Stramonita haemastoma, assembly GCA_030674155.1. Classification (NCBI taxonomy): domain Eukaryota; kingdom Metazoa; phylum Mollusca; class Gastropoda; order Neogastropoda; family Muricidae; genus Stramonita; species Stramonita haemastoma. The sequence goes on from CM060323.1 coordinate 48,293,905, forward strand.
ATATATTTAATAAAATACACAATTTTAACACAGAAATAGGAAATGGGGGGAAGGGGCAACAAAAATCTGGAGGGCATTAACAGCATAACTTAAGTCTACCACACAAGTCTACCACATCCTTTGGATGAGACTATAAACCATCAAATCAAAATCAAATCAAAAATTTTATTTCCAGATGGTACATTGAGTAAGCAATAAATTTGCTTTTTTTCATCAAGCCATCTATCTAAAGATGAAACAACACAAAACCCAAAAAAAAAAAAAAAAAAAAAAACAGCAGAAAAAAAACATTTCACCAACATTAATTAACTAACATGATTTCAACAGCCTTAAAAATAAAATATGCCTATAGAAAATATAAACAAAAATAACAAAAACAGCCACGAAAAAAAAAAAAACACTCAAAAGACACACACACACACACACACACACACACAACACACACACACACGCACACATACACACGGTTCGCGCGCTCGTCACATAGCACGAATGCACGTACACGCATGCACACACTTAAAGTTTTAAAAAATCATATGGTGTCACACAAACAGCTTATATCAGTTACAATGTCACTAGTACCATTATTAAAGACTTAAGGAAAAAAAAAACAATCCATGAAATGTCAATAAGCAATTTATGTCAGATTACAATATCTCCATACTTCAGTTCATACTTTAGATATAAGAATGAACAAAAAGAAAAAACAAACGCAACAATACCATATGATAATACCCATCACCATTGAGACGAAATAAACACTAACAAATATACAACAAAAAACCAACCAAACAAACAAAAACAACAAAAAACCAACCAAACAAAATAAAAACAATAAAGGGGAGGGGGGGGGGAACAGATGGGGCAGGGGTATCAAGGAGGAAGGGGGAAACCACAAACATCAAAAGGAAAAATTATAGTAATGATTTATGATTATATTAATAAATAAAAACCCCTACACATACAAAACAAAAAAACAAAAAACAAAAAACAAAAAGAAAAAAAGAGGGGCCTTAACCACTAACCAAAATAATATATATAAATTTAATAGTGCTAATAGTCCCATTAATAAAAATGAAATAAATTCAAAAACCGTTTATACTGAAACTATTGAACTGGGTAAGAAAAAATGCATGAAAAAATGTCTCCAATCTAGTCATCGGATCAGTGGTTTAACAATGCAGAACATCTTGCGCATGCATTAAATCCTGTTCCACTTTTCATCAGAGCAGGCCATCATGTGCGGGTGGGAACAGATGACAAGATTTACAAAACTGCATACACAGGGACTGGATGTAAAAAAACACAAAATCAAAACAAATTTTTATTTCCAGATGGTACATTGAATAAGCATCGATTTGTTTTTTTTCATCAGGCCATCTATCTAAAGAAAAAAAAAAATAAATAAAAACCAAGAAAAAAACAAAAGCAGAAAAAAAAACATTTCACCAACATTAATAAACTAACATGATTTCAACAGCCTTAAAAATAAAATATGCCTATAGAAAATACAAGAAACAACACTAACAAAAACAGAAAAAAACTAAGTCATACACTCACACCCACATACACGTACATACATATATAAGTTTTTTAAAAATCATATGGAGTCGCACAAAAAACTTATATCAGTTACAATGTCACTAATACCATTATTTAAGACTTAAAGAAAAGAATCCATGAAATGTCAATAAGCAATTTAAGTCAGATTACAATATCTCCATACTTCAGTTCATACTTTTATATATTAGAAGGAAGAAAAAGAAAAAACAACAAACGCAACAGTACCATATGATAATACCCATCACCACTGAGAGGAAACATAAACACTAACAAATATACAAACAAATAAACAAAAAACAAACAAAAACAACAACAAAACAGACAAAATGAACAAAAACAGTAAAGGGGAGGGGGTGGGAACGGATGGGGAGGGGGTATCAAGGAGGAAGGGGGAAAACTCAGACATCAAAATCAAAAATTAAATTTTCATTTCCAGATGGTACATTGAATAAGCATTGATTTGCTTTTTTCCATCAAGCCATCTATCTAAAAGAAAAGAAAAGAAAAAAAAATAGCAAAAAACAAAACAAAACCAAAAAAAACCCAACAAAAAACAAAGTAGAAAATTCCTAGCAAACAATAAAACCAAAAAAAGAAAGAAAAGGGGAAAAAACAAACAAACAAACAACAACAAACATTTCACCAACATTAATTAGCTAACATGATTTCAACAGCCTTAAAAAATAAAATATGCCTATAGATAATACAAGCAACAAGAATGACAGCAAAAACAACCAAAAGAAAAAAAAATCCCACTCAAAAGTCACACACACACACACACACCTACACACACACACACACACCTACACACACACACCTACACACACACCTACACACACACACACACACAGAGTTTGCGCTCATCCACTCAGCACGTATACTCGTACATACATGCACACATTAAGTCTTTTAAAAAATTATATAGTGTCAAAAAAACAGCTCATATCAGTTACAATGTCACCAAAAACCATTAAGACTTAAAAAAAAAATCAAAAAAAAAAATCCATGAAATGTCAATACGCAATTTATGTCAGGTTACAATATCTCTATACTTCAGTTCATACTTTATATTTTTAGAAGGAAGATAAGGAAAAAAACAACAAATGCAACAATACCTTATAATAATACCCATCACCACTGAGAGGAAATAACATATATGCTAACAAACATACAATCAAACAAAAGAAAAACAAAATAAAAACAAACAAACAAACAAAAACATCAAAAAAACAAACCACATGGCACGTATGTGTGTACGCACATGCACACATTTAAAGTTTGTTTTTTTTAAAATCTTCTAGTGTCAAACAAACAGCTTATATCAGTTACAATGTCACCAATACCATTATTTAAGACTTAAAAAAAAAAAAAAGAATCCATGAAATGTAAATAAGCAACTTATGTCAGATTACAATATCTCCATACTTCAGTTCACACTTTATATATTAGAAGAAAAAAAAAGAACAAAAACAACAATACCATATGATAATACCCATCACCACTCAGTGGAAATAAACAACGTACGCGCATGCACACATTTAAAGTTTTCTAAAAAATCATATAGTGTCAAACAAACAGCTTATATCAGTTACAATGTCACCAAAACCATTATTTAAGACTTAAGAAAAAAGAATCCATGAAATGTCGATGAGCAACTTATGTCAGATTACAATATCTCCATACTTCAGTTCATACTTATATAATTATTAGGAGGAAGAAAAAGAAAAAAATAAATGCAACAATGCCATTTGATAATACCCATCACCACTGAGAGGAAATAACATATACACTAACAAACATACAAACAAACAAACAAACAAAAGCAACAGAAAGCCAAACAAACAAAAGAAACAAAAAACCCCAAACAAAAAAAAGCAAAAACAAAAAAACAACAACAACAAAATTGGGAGTACATGGGAGCATAAGTGCATGAGTACTTATGCCATTTTCCTCGATATAAAAGAATAAATAAATAAATAAAATACCAGATACCATAATACCACTGTTTAAGAATTTAAATTTCACATAAAGAGGATAGGTCAAACATAATTTTAGCTGTGTGATACTAACTGCAACAAATTGCTGGATCAACAAAATTATCTTGCTTGGAAAACTGTATTAATAAGATTAAAAAGACCAAATCTACGCTACAATACCAGGTGGTCTTTGAACAAGAAACACAGCTGAGAAAATTACTGTCAACCTAATTTACTGCAACTATGAAAAGATGTCAGTGTAAAATCTAGCAGAAAATTTTGTTAACTTTGTTTTTATCAAATAGACTATGTATATAAACATAACTGTTTTTTTCAGATATGTATATAAACATTCTTTGCTCAGTAAAAAAAAAAAAAAAAAAAAAAAAAGTACATATATATATTTAAGCTGTGTCCTTCTGGTTGTTATGATAGTTGAAACAGGCAACAAGCTACACACATATACTACCTTTCACTTGGCAGTGAAAAAAATTATATGGGCACAGTTTGAAATGTTACATGCGACTAAATTAAATGGCCAGATATACATGCAACTAAAATGGCCAGATAAAGCCGAAAAATTTCAAGCCTCTAAAATAAACTGAGAACCACTAAATGCACAAAAAAACCATTACAGAACATGTAAATTTAAAAGCACAATGTGATTCACTCAAGAAAGGGTAATGTGTTTGGAAGAAATATACAAGACTTTCTATTGGGTCACACTTAGCAGTTTATGCAAAAGAATGAGAATTAAAAGCTCGAGGAACACAATGGCAGAAAAAGCATACAAACACATGCCCCTTCCAGCTGGGTAACAGATAGCCCAAAACAGACAAATGCTGCATGAGCAAAACAAAGGAAGGTAGCAGGATGGTTAAGACATTCGCCTGCCAACTAGTAAACCGTGAGGTTCTGGGTTCGATTCCCAGCCTCGCCCTTTCTTCCCAGTTTGACCAAAAACAAAAAAAAATTGAACAGACAAAATTATAAAAAAAACCAGCATGCACACAGGTGTATTTAGACACCATCCCTGAGGAAAAATTGGGGAGTTGGAGTCCCCAGGGTGGCTCGGAGATGTATATGATAATAACATAAACAAAAATAATGGGTAGGCGCTGCACTTATGGCAACACGCTCTCCCCGGGTAGAGCAGCCCAAATTTCATGCTGAGAAATCTGCTGTGACAAAGTGGTATAAAACAAAATTTAACAAAGAAAATAAAATGATGTCCCTACTAACTTTTATACCCCAAGTTGCAATGCGGCTACCAAAATGGTGGGGGGAAAATATGGTCGCAAATGCATAAATGTTACCATTGGTGAACCTTGGCACTCTAGCTGACGATTTGGGAAAAAAACTTAAATTTAACAAAACTATCAGGCTATGTTGGAGTAATGGTCTATAGCTATAGTGGGTAACACAGCTGTTGACTATTACAATGGACAATGGAAAGAAAAAGGACATCACTTTACGCTCAGTAATTCAAATCGTGAGCATAAAAAAGCAAAAGCAAAAGAAATATCAGGTTTTGGCAATCCAGTCTAGGAAAACTACTAAATATCAATACAAAATGTCAAAGATGTGATTTGACAGAAAAAAAGTGAAAAAGCAAGAACTTAAAACAAGACTAGCTGTCCAGCATTTCTTGCTAAAATGTACATTTGCCTTCTATTTGGACAAAGTGATTCAATGAAAGCAAAAATCCATTAATTCAGCCAAGTGTTTCATACAACTGTAAAAAAAAAATTATGACCAAACACTAAAAACTACACACATGCTAAACCATTTTCTAGTTTTAACAAACCCAAGTTTTGTGAGAGCACAAAAGTCATAAGGCTGAATAAAAACCACAACTTACCCCACACTGTATTATTACAGTGTTCTGCTACAACACATGATTTCACAACATTTAGATATACCACAGTGGAATTTTAGGATACACACATTTAAAATGGAGTTCCACAAAATTAGCTCAAATTACAAAACAAGTACAGTACATCAGTTGGACAGGGGCAAGAAAGCAAAGAACTCCTGCAGCAATGAGAACTGCTTAATGTTAATTTTTTTCTCATTTTGGTCTTGCCAATACAACTATTTTTTTGTGTGGGGCCTCCAACATTTCCCACTTATTTCTGTCATTCTTTTTAGTATTAAAAAAATTACACTATGGGGCCTCCAAGCCCACCCCCTCTAAACACACACACACTAAAAAAAAAAAAAAAAAAATTAAAAAAAAAAAAAGAAATTTGTGAAAGTACATTTGTGCTAATAATGTTAAGATGCTTAGATAAGCTCTGACCTGGGTAATGAAAAGCATAAATTTTCCATGTACCAGATTTTTGCTAAAATAAAAGGGTAGAATGCCTTTTCTAACACAGGTTTGTCCAAAAAAAAAACCCCAGTGTGGACACATTAAAAAAATAAAACATTTAAAATTAAACCATACATACAAACGGGGAACTTAAACAGGGTATACAGCTTTTGTGCAATACACTGGTCATGACAAAAACCCGTTATATCCCATTCTATGGATTTGCCTGAAGCACAAATCTATCACACACACGCAACGCACGCACCCACACACCAGAATATACTTTCTACTCCTTTGGTAACACCCTTTCCTGCAATGCATCCTATCTCCCAGTACCGCCCCCTTATGATTATTCAGTAATGTATTTGGAGACGATTCTCCAATACTTTTGTTTTAAAATAATTTTTCTAAAATGCACCTGCCCTTTTGAATGATTTTTCAAATTATTATTATTATTAGCATTTAGAACAAGTTGTGCAAGCATAAGCATGGTAAAACACTATGTTTTTAAACAAACTTGTTCTAAAATGCTCTCCCCCCCCACCCTCCCCTGAACCTAATCAGAAAGTGACTGCCTGCCCCCTATCCCCATCCTCAGTCATCGCACCTCTTTCCCCATCCCCAAATACCACTAAATTCTAACCCTCCACGCACCCTTTCTAGCATCTTTTTCCTAAAATTCTAGCTCCTGTCCTCTAACCAACCCTAGCAGTAAAATCTGATCATCTATTAGCAGTATTTGAATATAATCATTTTTTTATTTCATTTTACTGTTATTTGATTTTTGCATTTTTCGAGCATCGTTTAAAAAAGCTCAGTGCTTTTACATTTACTCTGAGAAAAATTCAAACCCAAAAGAGCCATTATGTCAGAATAATTACACCTGTTGTCTACCTGCTTTTTGTGTCCACATGTGGGGCCAGAGTTAGGGTTGAGGTTAGTGTTAGGGTTAGTGTTAACAGTTAGTAGCAGGTAAGGGTTGTCTTGTCAGCTGGTTGGTCTGAATGTTAGAATGCATGTGGACACAAAAGCACACAGACAAAGGGTATGTAACTATAGACACAATGGTATGCAGCTCGCAAAGCATGGAGTCAAATCTCCAGTCCTATCAACAGCTACAGTGGTTCAATGGACTTCCGTGTCTACACAATTTTCCAATTTGGATATCAAAGCAATTTCCCGCCAAGTTGCATCTACTACTTTTTTTTTTTTTTACCAATTGCATTCATTAAAAAAAAGTTCAAAATTAGCCAAATAAGAAAACAATCTGTCAGCCAGCCCTCTTTTTCTATCTCCACTGTTCTAAATATTCATAACCCTCCTAAACACTTTTCCCTTCCTTGCCTCTCATTCCAACCAGTATCTTCTCCCAGTAACTACCCCCTTTACACACACACACACACACACACACACACACACACACACACACACACACAGAGAGTGACACATGCACACACACACAGTGACACACGCACACACAAAGTAAAATACACACAGACACACACACACAGACAGTGACACATCACACACAAAGTACAAATTAAAATCGGTTTCTGAATTCTGTGATTTTTTGGCACATACCTCTACTTCAGCCAAAATTAAACGCTGCTTAATTTCCTATTTTCTGACACTTTGCTGCCCATCAACCGCATAGGCAATGAATAGATTTCCTATTTTCCAATATTGGAACATTTGTTTTTCTTCTTAAAATTTAGAAAGTTTTGCCAGGTATTATTTTAAGCATGATGGGGCAGATTACTACTTTTTTTTTTATCTGACTCAAATGGAGGATTTTTTTTTTATAAATCATTGTCAGTTCCATAAGGCATCATAGGAGAGGACTTGTAACCAAACCATTAGATCATTTTCTTTTTAATCATAAAGAATCTTTAGGGAAAAAAAGATTCATGAACAATGACCAAAGCATCCTAAAAATAATGGAACATGTAACGACAGCAGTAGCTTGTCGAACAATTCCTCACCCCCCCAAAAAAAGGGGAAAAAAACCCATTCATTTACAAACTCCAATCCTTAATTCATTGCAAGTTATGTCAAAACCAAAACCTTTCTCAAGCTACTATTGAATCATTAAAAAAAAAGGTACCGCTCTCACTCTAAAGAAAATAAATCTACAAACTTGTCAAATACAATAGAAATGATGTCAGGAACTGAATAGCTTCAAGCAACGGTTTGACCAGATTCATTAAAAAAAAGAAAGAAAGAATCAAAGTCCCACAAACACCAAGGGACATAACAGATAAAAAAAAAAAAGCTTTCATCTTTTTGAATGTTGCCTCCCATTTTCAGTAGTACTTTTTACCCATTCTCTTAAATATTGTCAAAAACCTTTCTGGTTAGGTATTCATCTGCTCCTTTTTTGCCAACTTGCTTTCTCCTCCCACAAATACTTAGAATAAATCTGAAGTCTTGAAACAAAACATCAAATTGAAATTGCTCCTATCATCTAGGTCACTAATAAACCAGAGCATATACTTTTGCTCTTTAAGTTCAAAGTTTAACCTAACATGACATACAAAACCTTTCAACACACACACACAAACACACAGAAATCTTTAAATCCACTTCAAAATGAATAGCAGGTAGTAATGAGAGTGATGGCTCATCTTATTTATTTGTAAATAAAAATGGAAATTATGGAAAAAGCAAAAACAATTCTCTATCTGTAAGCCATTCCCTCATTTCCAGTTATCTTGAGTATGCTTTCTGCCCTTCATTTATTAGGATTGTGTTGGACTATATTGCCCTTTTCCTCATTTACACACTGATTGTAAAGCACCATATTTTGTTCTTTTTTCCCTCTTGTTTTGTTTTTGTAACCTTATTCTTTCCTGTTTGGGCCCAAGTGTTCTAGAGCAATAACTGCCTTAGTACGAGATGCATGCTGTATAACAATGATGGCGTATTAAATTTATCTAGGTAATTGCTGCTTTAGCATGTATTTATGCAAGTAGTCTACAGTGTGATTCCATTGGCAGTCTATTATTCCACTAGTGTCACATGCCATTCCTTTATGCATTCTGTCTGTCATATATAATTGATGGCATCCCCCCACCCTTCTGGGCTGGTGCTTGATGCTAGCGTTCCACATTGGATGTCTTGATGCACAGTGTTCTACACTAGATGTCTTGATGCACAGGTGTTCTACACTAGATGTCTTGATGCACAGGTGTTCTACACTAGATGTCTTGATGCACAGGTGTTCTACACTAGATGTCTTGATACACAGGTGTTCTACACTAGATGTCTTGATGCACAGGTGTTCTACACTGGATGTCTTGAAGCACAGGTGTTCTACACTGGATGTCTTGATCCACAGGTGTTCTACACTGGATGTCTTGATGCACAGGTGTTCTACACTAGATGTCTTGATGCACAGGTGTTCTGCACTGGATGTCTTGATGCACAGGTGTTCTGCACTGGATGTCTTGATGCACAGGTGTTCTACACTGGATGTCTTGATGCACAGGTGTTCTCCATTGGATGTCTTGAAGCACAGGTGTTCTCCATTGGATGTCTTGAAGCACAGGTGTTCTACACTGGATGTCTTGATGCACGAGTATGCCACAGCTGATATCTTGATGGGCTAGTGGTCCACAGTGAGGAGATCTGAAGATTCAAAAACATTTCAGGGTGTTAATACATATTCTAGATTTTATAATTATCTCAGCTCTCTGACCTACTCATCCCAGCATTTTACGACAACAGCAGTGAAAATCATGCCAGTCAGGCTAATGATTGCAATGAGCTCATAAGCATTTATTTATGTGGATTTTTTTATCAGCTTATCTCTCATTTTCAAACCAAATTTATTTTTAAGTGCCAAATTTCCTTTTTGGTGGGGAATATAACAGAATTCACTTATCTAACAGAAATTTTTATCCAACTTTTGACTGGAAAGTGGTAAATGTGATGCTCCACCATGAAATGAGAAAGCGGCATCTTTTTCTTCACCCTAATCGGTGTGAACTTATGTCCTTTCCAGAAAAAAGCCCATTTTTTTATTGTCCTATTACCAGAAAAAGCTATCAAATATGATATCTTTAACACATCTTAATGTATTCCAATCTATCAATTAGGTGCAATTCATAATACTGAAAAATATCAATTCAGTATTTTGATAAAAGAATTAATATCATCTTAGGATGCTATCCAAATTGTTAAGTATATTTTTTCTAGAATGAAGTTTATCAGGGAGCTTAAACCAAGGAACAACACCCCCCCCCCCCCCCATAAAAAAAACCAATCCCAAAATACACCCCCTACCCAACCCATAAAAAAGTTTACAAAAACAGACATATAAGCACAATCAAAAAAAGAAAAAGCAAGCACACATACACACAACGACATACATAAAACAAAACGCAGACATATGCACACATACAAAAACAGAAAAAGACAAACTCACAAGACAGACAAAATAAAAAAATCAACAACAAAAAAAACAGACATGATAATACTATGCTTAGATAATACACACATGGACAGATAAAAAAAGAGAGACAAAGTAAACACATCCACAAGGACAGAAAAACAAAAAGCAAACAGACATACACAATCATAAGGAAACATAAAAAACAAACCAACATATTTATAGGCCACACAAGTACAGACAAACTATATTAAAAAAAAAATCCAAACAAAACAGACAATGAGACATACACAAGTACAGACAAAAACTGTAAACAAAAAACCACACACATACGCAAGTAATGGGTAGGCGCTGCACTTGTGGTGACGCACTCTTCCCGGGGAGAGCAGCCCGAATTTCATGCTGAGAAATCTGCTGTGACATAAAGTGGTATAAAATAAAATAAAAATAAAAAAAGTACAGACAAAAACTAAACACAGACATACACATAGTAAACAAGACATAACCGAAGACAGACCTACACAAATACAGAGAAAAACAAAACCAAAAAATACATGGACAGACAAAATCAGAAAAATTCAAACACACAAAAGACAAGGACAGACAAAAACAGAAAAAGCAAACATTCACAAGTACAGAAAAATACAGATAAAACATACACAAGGACAGACAAAAACTTGAAAAAAAAATACACATATACACAATGACAGAAAAACAAACATATACACAAGGAAAAATAAACCAAAACAAAAAATGCAAATGAATAAACACACACATGGACAAACAAACCAAACAGTCAAGCAAATGAAACAACATACATGGAAACAAATGCTTAACACAAATGCACATGACACACACACACAGACTGATCACATATGGTTCTCACCTGATCTGTGACATGTAGCAGGCCCAACGCAGACTTCACTGTTACTGTCTAGGTTTGTGACAGCAGTTTGTTGATGTAACTGGTTGTTGAAGATGGCTGGGATGCTTTGGTCCAGTTTTCTCCAGCTGGTTTGTCTTCAGTGTTTAGCACTGCCATGTCTAGGTTGGTGTATTCTTTGATGTTGGTCTGTTGAATTCTTCCGTCTGCCCCCTGTCGTCCTTTTGGTGTCCCCTGCAAGATTGTCTTGGCAAGGCAGCTGGGATGTCATGTGAAGCCAGGCCACCTTCCTCCTCTTTACAACAGGCAGGTGGGGTTCCTGTGGCTCAGCTTTCATAATTCTCCGGGATCATATAGCACCTGGTAACCAGACATAAATGTGTTGTTACCAAAATGGCAGGTCGGGTCGGTGTGAAAGCGAGGTGCTTGGCACTCGATTCCTGTTCAAGTATACTTTGTGTTCCAAGTCTGTTAGCTTTTCTCCAAAAGGAGGCATCTTTTTTACCACCCTAGTCACAGTGTGAACTTAAGTCCTTTTCAGAAAAAGCCCATGGTCAAAATATTCATGACATACTGATTTTGAGCCATATCTTTAACACATCTTAATTTATTCCAATCTGTTATACTTTTGTTTCCATTTGATTTGGAGCTCAAATTGGTTTTAGGATGTGTTGTAGAAATGTTGGATCTTTTCTAGTTTTTTTCTTGTTTTATTTTTTACACACCACCTACAACACTTTTTATCAGAATATTTATACTTTAAACATTTTCTCTTTAGAAATGAGATGCATTTATATAAAAAATAACTGGAATTCAATACTTTGATAAACTTGCATAATTAAGATCTTTTTATTCAGGAGGCTACCCAATTTGCTGAAATGTATTATTTATTTTAGTGTGAAGTTTATTAGAGAGCTCAAACCCAGGAACAAAATGCCCCCCCCCCCCCCCCCCCTAAAAAAACAAAAAACAAAACCAAAACCAAGATAAATTTCCCCAACCCAACCCAGTCCTTAAAAAATGGTCAAAAAGACAGATATACACACAAGTACAAACAAAAACAGAAAAAGCAAGCACAGACATACACAAAACAAAACACACAGACACAAACAGACAAAAAAGCAAAAACACAAGGACAAAGAAAAAAAGCAAACACAAACATACACGAAGTACCAAGAAACAGAAAAAAACCCACACACATATACATGTATATATATATATACACAGATGAAAAAAAAGAAGAAAAGAAACACACAGAGAAGACAGACTGACAAAACAGGAAAAGCGAACAGACATACACAGTTACAGAAAAATACAGAACTAAACCAAACATATACACAAGGACAGACAAAAAAAGAGGAAAAACCAGGGTAAATAACAATGACAGAAAAACAAACACAGACATATATATACACTAGAAAAAACAAACAAAAATGCAAATAAAATTTTATGAACCCACTCATGGACAAACAAACCAAACAGTCAAACAGATGCAACAACAGACATGGAAACAAATGCTAACACAAATACACACCGACACACACAGAGTCAGAATGAACACATATGGTTCTCACCTGTTGTGACATGTAGCAGGCCCGATGAAAATTTCACTGTCACTGCTTGGGTTTGTGACAGCAGTTTGTTGATGTAACTGGTTGATGAAGATGCCTGGGACGCTTTGGCCCAGTTTTCTCCAGGCTGGTCTGTCTTCAGTGTTTCAGAGTAGCACTGCCATGTCAAGGTTGGTGTATTCTTTGATGTTGGTCTGTTGAATTCTTCTATCTGCCCCCGTGTCATCCCCTCAGTGTCCCCTGCAGGATTGTCTCAGCAAGGCAGCTGTGATGTCATGTGAAGCCAGGTCAGCTTCCTCTTCTTTACAACAGGCAGGTGGGGTTCCTGTGGCTCAGTTTTCATGATTCTCTGAGGTCTTGTGGCACCTGGTAACCCGACATAAATGTGTCGCTAGAAACAAGGGGGTCAGGGTGTGAAGGCTAGGTTCTTGGCACTTGATTCCAGTGGATATAAGCATGGTTTTTTTTTATATAAGCAGTTAACATTACTAACTCAAAAGTCAGGAAAGTTTCATGATCTAACTGTGTGATCTCAACACTCGTTTACATTTACTAATCTTTTTTCAAGGCTAAACCACTGCAAAATAATATGCTTTTCATTGGGAACTTTAAAAACACTTCTGGACCATGAACCTGATCTATTTTTTTAAATTGCCATCCAAATAGTAGTACTTTTATTACAGTTCTCACAAATTCAAGTTCAATTAACATTTGAAAGTTGGGTTTTCATTGCCTTAGGCCTAGATCAAATAAAGAATAAATTACAAATATAACACCCCCTTCACAAGCAGCTCACTAGGCTTCACAGTTTAGTCTTTGAAAGATATCATCCAGCATACCCTATGACAAGAATCTAAATACACCATGCACATGCATGCAAATCACATTGCATTATTAATCTTTTTTTTTTTAACAGCTGAAATATAGCAATACATATATCTCTAATTGCATACTTACTGGTTAGGTCTTGGTGGAAAGTTCTTGGAAGTGACATCTTGTTGATAAATTCTCAGAAGTGACATCTTGGTGGAGGAGGGGATGTTCCAAGCTGGCAGCACCAGTACAGGAGATACATCTCCCATAGAACTGCTATGTGATCTGCATAACTACTTAACCCTAATGTTAGGAATGCTACAGCCTAAGGGATTAAAAAGAACCAAGATGGTTTGCATAACACCTCAAGGAGTGTGAAGGAGCGACAGTGTCACTGGTTCTTTTCTAAGTGAGCTACGCACAAGGCCTGAGCTACCTTCACTCCTTGAGCAGGATCAGACTGAAGCCACCTTTAGACCTTCCAACCAAATCTGAAGCCCCATCCAAAATTGTTTATAGCCCCACCAACCACAAAGGTATATCAGGAATGAAACCTAAATAACTGTTCTAAGATTTAAACTGTGCAACTATGTACAGATAAAAACAGGGTTTAAAACCAATTTGACCGATTCCTCATCTCAACACCCAGGGAAACTAAACAAGCATGCCTTTGTCTAATATCCTGGAATTCCCCGCTTTTCTAGAAATCCCCGTTTCTGCCTAGTTCTTTTTCTTCCTGTTGCCTCCTTTATTTTCTGCCTTCTTGGTCCATTCTTTCCCCCAGAAAGACTTAAAATATAGAATTCTCACCCACAGATAGGCCCCTATCCGAACAACAGCATGATGCATTTTCACTTATATAACGAACAGTAGCTGCTAAGCCTTTAACAAAGGAGTCTCAATGCCCTGCCCAACTATGAGGGTCAACCCAGGAAAGTCACTACAGTGTGGAAGAACCACAAGTAAATTTCCTTAAACAACCTTGTTATGACATATTTACTCTTTTCTTCCAGAGAATGCCTGCAGTAAAACTTTTGTGCCTAATACCCTGAACATAATCCAGAAGCAGATGCTTAATGGTTATAATCGCACATCACAAAATACATACGAGATTCCCTTGCTGTGAACCAAATGAACGCGCAATGAGTGAGCCAAAGTCAGCGTAAACTTCACTATAGAAGGAGCAAGTTCTATCCAGCCAGCATTGTCAGTGCCTTTAAAGATCTTTCCAGAACACCGGAATCATTGTCACCAAGACTGCTTTTTCATCCCATCCAAGTTTTATTATTTTTTATTTGTTTAGGGGTCCTGTTTATACCTAAAGGGGAAGGTTTAGGATAGGTTTTTGTTTGGGGGAGTTTTTGTTTTTGTTTTTTAATAGGTTTTTTTTTTGGGGGGTGCTTTTTTTTTTGGGGGGGGGGGGGGGGGAATTGTCTACTTTATTCCTTTTTTTTTATCTTAGTTTTAGGGGATTTTTTTTCCTATTTAGTTTTATTTGGCTTTTAATTGGTTTGATTGATTTTATTTCATTTTGAATCCCCATTTTCTTATTCTAAAGACCCCTTTTAGTGTCTAACTTCAAATGCTTTAAATCTCATTTTACTTTATGTCAATTTAGGTTTTTGTTTATTCAGTTTAGTTTCTTTCACTTTTGTTTTTAGCTACTTTTACTTTAGTTTTTCTAACATGGGATGACAAAGCAGTCAGGATTTGGTGTTCAGTGATCTAAAGGCAACTGACAGGTCCTCTGACCATGAAGCATTCCACAAAAGATGAAGAAACAAAATTTGACCAGCATTAAAAATGTTTAAAAAAAAAAAAAAAAAAAAAGGTCTTATAGAACGGCTGTAGTCTTTATTTTTGCCAACAGCATGAATTTTACAATATTATTCAAACAAAATCTCTTTCTGTAGTTACACAGATAAATAATGTGTTGCATTCCTTTAAAACAGGAAAGCCCAGACAAACTAAATAAGACAAGAAAGGAAATTATTAAAGAGAAAAAGAAAGGGAAAAATAGCAAAATAAAAATATAATTTAAAAAAGGAAAAATGTTTGACCAGCATAGAACAAAATGTGACATTATTACTTCCTTTTGCAAGAACTATACTGATGTGTTCTTTACTTTCTGAAGACATCCGAGGCAATGGCTGGTCTGAGGCTTTGCATCTCTATTTCATGTTGTCAACTTCACATTCAACTGTAATTTTCCACAATCAACTGATGTTCTTAAAGGCTTCTTTCCCCTAAAATATTTTAATTGTGGCGAATCATGCCATGAATTTCTCCCTGTCTTTGCAATAACGGAGATATTCGTAAATTTTTCAAAATCCTGACTCTGCTAACCAAACCTCAAACGCTGTCAGCTCTTTTGCTCGACTCTGTAGCTTCTGGAAACCACCTTGAAAACTGAGCTCTGGGACTGTAGAATACCCTCACCCCAGGGATGAATGATATATGCCTTTATCTCACAACTGTTACTAGTGTTAGTAAAAGGACACCCAAAGGACTGGTTTAACACAGAGCTCAAACCCTACTTCAGAAGCCTACCAGCCAAAAACAATATTGTAAACAGCATTGGGACTGTAATATACCCTCACCCCAAAGATGAATGAACATACGTTTACAACTCAGATCAATTTGTACTAGGCCACCCAAAGGACCGACTTGACACAGAGCTCAAACCCTCAAAACAGAAACCCGCTAACTGGAAAGTCTGGAAAACTTGAGCACTGTGATTGTAGAATATCCTCACCCCCAAAACGATCTCATAAGTATTAATAAAACAAAAAGCTATCAAATGACTGGTTTGACACAGAGTTTGAACCCTAGGCTATTCAAAACAGAAACACCAAAGGATAGTTTATCACTTATGCATTCACATAATTATAGCAGTCTAGTGGCATTGTACCCCTGTACTAATGCACCATCTCGTGTTCTCTGATCAGAAGGCTCACGGCTGCTGGCCAGAATCTGATAAGCACATACACAAAACTGTCATAAAGTGACACTAATTTTTTTACCAAGTATTTTAGGATCTGACCCTACAAACTCCTCAGCTATCTGTAATAATTTAACAAGTTTCCATATACTGTGCCATAAAATTTTAATGGACATTTCTCCATGGTGACACCTGTGATACAGATTAACAGATGAATCTTTTTCAACTCCCCCAGAAATTCTTTGAGCCCTGCACTTATCAGGCAGCCTGCTCTGGGCAAGTTGAACCTGGGAATCCACCACCAATGTGCATGGGTTTTATCATCCACTCCTATTGCCATTCAATGGCCTACTCTTATTCAAGTAAGAACAGGTTTTCATGCATGTGTGCAAAATGTTTTGCATGCTTTAAACAAGTGACCTCAATAATTATACAGTCTCATCCAGACTTTCAGAGGAAAAGAGTAGTCAGTAATCTGTTCCCACCAGCCACACGATTGCCTACTCTTACGAAAAGCGGAAGATTTAACGTGTGCCCCAGATGTTCTGCCTGGGGCCTGGTTTTTACTATTTTAGTCTCATCGGAAAGATTTGGACACATCCCTGAAACCATCTCATGTGAACAATTTTTAAGTCAGGCATCGTCAATGCAGGCCAAGTGGTAGGCCTAATACAGGCTTGAAAAGAACGTCCAACCCCTCTCTGCCTTGTATTCTTAAAAAGGATACATATCTTTAGATCTAGTCTACCTCAAGTCATGAACTTCAAGTAAAAATCAACAACCCAAATACCGAGCTGTAAAAAATATGCAAAGTGCATTTGCAAATATGCATATCTCACTTGCTTTCTATACTGGGTAGGTTTCTGTATGCGTTCAGCAAAAAAACCTGTGCAGTTATTTTCCTTAAAAAACAGATTTAGATACAGGCCTCAATGTTTCCCTATTTTTCCAGCTCAAGTGTTTCACCGCCATCCTGCAAACTGTGCGCATGTGCACACAAGAAAGAATAGTCTTAGCCATCCACAGGGCAGTTGAGCTAAAACTATAAATTCTCGTTTAGAGAGACGGTAGCGTGCGTGGTAAAATAGAAAAATCGCATTTATGTTGCAAAAATCGTTGTCGGCTAGGCCTAATCGCTAGGCCAGGCCTAGGCTAGGCTAGGCCTAATCGCAGTTCTGTGATTTAACCTCATTTCCCGTACAAAATACCGACAAAATGTAGGCCTACGTGCAGGCGGTCCGGAGCGTGTAAAGTATATGGCGAAAACAACGCGATCATGCTCTTCCAATGGGAAGGAAATTTCCCAAGCCTTCTGGCTGTCAGTTCTCAAAAAGTTTGGTGAATATTTTGTGTGTGTCCCTTTAAACAAAAATTCCTACACGCGATTCCCATTTTACGGCCTCAGGGCCGAATGTCTCATTTTCAGGCTTATTGGGGGCATTATTTGGACTCTTAGTATTTTTGTGAACCCTGCCCTCAAACAGGTGCCTCCATTGCTAGGTTAATGCAGACAATGTTCGATGACTTTTCAAATAGCTTAAGAAATTCTAGGGTGCGACTCAGGCCGTATTTTCGAGGCTGTTGAGTCAGCGCTAACTTCATGGAACCGGGTCGTCAGATCGCGAGCAGAACCTCAAAACACCAGGCTATACCGTACCGTCCCCCCCCCCCCCCCCCCCCCTAAGTTCTGTCACTGACCGCCACCAAAATAAAATTGGCAATAAAACATGCAAGAATTACATGATAACATAATATGTAATCAAACAGTGTGTGTGTGTGTGTGTGTGTGTGTGTGTGTGTGTGTGTGTGTGTGTGTGTGTGTGTGTGTGTGTGTGCGTGTGTGTGTGTGTGTGTGTGCGTGCGAGTGCGAAATTGTTTCCATTGCAACACTTTTACACACAACATGCAAGTTGTCAATATGCTGTATGTTATATCTATAATGAAATTGGTTTGCAAATTTCAAGTAAACAAACACTAAAAGTAAAGCCAACTCAGTTTTTCTAAGAGTGGTGTGCCACACTTGTTAATGTAAACAAAACCTCAAGACTAAAAAACTAGTAGGCCTAGGCCCCTAAACTCCGTTTTTTAAAAAGATCTCAAGTTCACAACCATCTCTTAAGTCGTGCATGTCAAAAGAACCCAGGACAGTTGAAAATCGGAAGAAGCCAACTGTTCTGGTAAAATTGGTAGGTTTAATTCCCTGCTGCATCCCTGAAGTCGGAATGCGGCTATGTTCATGGTGGGCAGAGAACAGTCGCATACGCAAAACTCTCACCCTTGGTGAACCCGGGAGCTAAAGCCGAGGAACGAAAATTTTTAGCCAATCTATCTACATTCTGGACATGTACAAATTGGGAAAGGAGGGGAAGATGACACAAAGCGTCACACTTGGTCACTGAGCAGAGGAACTGAAAAGGAAAATCGTCATACATCTTTGCACCAGTTGAACTCTATGAAAAGCAAATAATAGGCTTCTGTCTGCATGTCACTTTTTTTTTCTTTTCTTTTTTAAAGACAGCGGATTGATGGGAGGGTTGGGGGGGGGGGGGGGGGCTGGGGCTCTGTAAACGTTTTGTGTTTTTTTGTTTAAATGTCACAGTATTTCCTATAGGGACTCGAGTAGAAATCGAGTTACAGGAGTGGGAGAGCACACCGAAATGTTGCCCCGTCGTAACTATCTGCGCAACTTAGTTTTGGAATCCGGTACTAAGAAAAGGCCAGGGGAGGGGGAAGGGGGCAAAAAAACCTTCTCACAGTCCTCTTACTTTTCCCTAAGTTTCAGGTTCGAAAATGTGGAAATGCTAATGAAAGACAAAATAAAATAAAATTAAAGCTTACCTGAAGCCTCACCTTTAAAACTGCATGGAGTGGTGACAATCGATGTGTCTGGTGCAGTTGTTACTGCACTTTTCATCAGACACCCTTAGGCATAACTGAACACTGAAGTGCACAGGCCAGTTGACTACACCTTGGCCTATGGGTGAACAGAAATCATTTCCCCACGAGCATCATGCATCATCACCTCTGACGGTAGAAGACTCTCTCTCTCTCTCTCTCTCTCTCTCTCTCTCTCTCATTATGTTTATCCCCCTTCTAAGGGGCTGTGGCCTTTATGAATAAACGTCTGCATCTGTGTGTGTGTCTCTCTCATGGGATTTCAGCCATCAAGAAAAACGGAAATGTTTGCCTAAAACGAAAACAAAGGGAACATTTTTGTTGTTGTTGCTAAAATGGAAAAAAAAGAGAAGAAAACCCAACGACACTTGCAGCAGTCACTTAAGTGCAAGTAATTTTTGACAGGCACCGTTCAAAAAGCATTCAACTGAGGAAATACCAGGAACACTATGACAATTGACGACAATTTATCTATTCACTTAGATTGATCATGTTTTTCACATCATATTGAATTAACAACCTCTCTCTCTCTCCCTCTTGTTTTTTTTCCCCTTGGTCCCTGGTTACACCAAAAAGTTACATGCAACCTCCTTGTTTCTCTTTTAAAAATAGGATAAGAAGATAATGTTTTCGAAAAGCTTATTAATTATGTGGGCAAACATCCAGTTATGAGAAGCAAAAGCACATCTCTGCCATACAAAACACTAAGACCTACATGAAAGACAATCAACACACAAAACTCTCCCAAAATAGAACCTGAAAGCCTCTTGGGGATGCCAGGGATCTGTCCGTATGAATAGCTTCCCCACAATCTGGAAATTCTGTGCTAGAAATTTTTTCCTTTCTATCACTCTTTGCTTCTGCCTTCTTCCATTTTCTGTCATCTCCTTCTGGTCTATTTTCTACCTTCTTGGTCCGTTCTCCTACTTTTTTTTTCTTTTTTTTTAACCCAGAAAGACTTAACAGATAGCAAATCTCTCTTATGCTGACTTGTCAAGCGTTTAATGGCAGCATGACGCATTTTTGCTCAAATAAGTTAACAGACCACAATAGTTGCTGTTTGGGCTTTTGACGTCCACAAATAAGAACCTGAAAAAATGATCACACACACATTATGAAATTCTGTCTCCCCATGAAAGCAAAAAGGAAACCAAACTTCTGCTCCATAAGTTAAAACAAAGTTTATCAATGAGTCAAATAAATACTTCATTTTAACAGTCTTTAAATTGTGTCCCTGAAATGCTCTTTTAAAGGTGTAGCCTATCATGCTTTATTTTACTAAGTGTTCTTGTGTTGCTTGAAATTTACTGTTCTGATGAAAAATGACACCTAGATATTTACAAATTTCTACTGTTTCAATTACAAGTCATGCTCTCCACACTTGTAGGAATTTTAGGGGGTGATGGCATAAAGACAATTACCTTTGTTTTTGCTTTGTTCATCTTTTAACCCCAATTCCAACAGTTTTCTTGCAGTTAGTTTGAAGGCTTATTTTGGTTGTTGATAGTAATGCTAGGTCATCAGCACAGAGTTAACAAGGAATCCTCTCTCTTACAGTTAGATATGGTGAATATTTCTTGTCAATAAATTGAACTGTATCAATGATATCTATCTATCCCTTAGTCTGGCGACCGTGGGGGCACCCATGAAGACTTGACAACCAGTTCCCTCTATTCCTCTCTCTGTTCTGCCTTTCTCAGGGTTTTGTTGAGTTCTAGGCCTGTCTATTCACTGATGTTATCCTCCCATCTCTTCCTTGGGTCTGTCTCTTTTTCTTCCTGCTTAGACAGTGTCGTGCAGTATTATTTTTGCTAGTCCTTTTGATCTTGTAACATGCCCATACCATTTAAGTTTAACCTACTTTATGAAAGGTTTTCTAGGGACCAATGGTTTGCTGGATTCTGTTATGCACATCTTTGTTGCTTATGTGGTCTCTGTAGGAGATGCCAAGGAGTCTCCGGGAGCATCTCATCTGTATTGCCTGTACTCTTCTCTCCAAATCTGCTTCACAGACATACAGGAATGTGGATATGACAAGGAAGCGCATGAGTCTGATTTTGGACCTGAGTGAGGTATTTTTATCTTTCCAGATAATGTTCAATTTTGACAGTGCTGTTATTGTCTTACCCATGCAGCAGTCCCCCCCCCCCCTCCCCCCCACACACATCGCTGGAATGGTCCTTTGGAAAGGCAATCACTGATAGAAGTTACGCATGGTTCCAGTGCACTCACAGGAGCCACCAGAATGCTGCCATATACAGCCCCAAACCATCCTGGGGACTCCCAATTCACCCATTTTTCCCCAGGGATGGTGTTTAAGAATGACACCTGTGTGCATGCTGGTTTTTTAAAAATATTATTTTTTTGTCATCTGCTTCTACTGGTACACAATGGCCTGGTCTTCTGAAAGGCGGAACAGGTTTTTAACATGTGCGCTACATGTTCTGCATGTGCTCGGACGTGGGACTTCAGTTTTAGTCTCATCCGAATGACTGAATGAGAACAAATCAAAGAAAGTGCTTGCTTACATTCTACTTGCACATTCAACCAGTCACAAAGAGATTTAACAAATTTAAATCACTGACATGAAAATATTGCTTTCTGGTGGGGTGATGAGATTGTGGCTGTTTAAAGGTAGGCGACAGATATGAGATGAAACAGTGGGGTGAAATCTTGG
Organism: Stramonita haemastoma; assembly: GCA_030674155.1. Classification (NCBI taxonomy): domain Eukaryota; kingdom Metazoa; phylum Mollusca; class Gastropoda; order Neogastropoda; family Muricidae; genus Stramonita; species Stramonita haemastoma. The sequence continues at coordinate 48,315,928 of CM060323.1, forward strand.
AGAGAAATAAGTGTCTTGAGACTGGGTTTGAGTGTCGTATGTAGGTTTCTGACTTCGGAAGAGAGGGAGGTTGTTCCGGATTGATTGTTCTCATTTCAAGATCATGGGCATTAGAAAATCACAGGAAAACTGACAAAGGCTAGACCAAATGTAGTGTTGACACTGTTCAATGTTGTAGACATGCTCTTGTCTTCATTCATTCGGTGTATAATTAACACTCGAGCATGTTAAATACCCCATACCCATGGATGTTCATTTACATGAATATATCTGTGGATGTTTTCACAAGATCCATCAGCAAGTGGATGTCAGTCATGCAAAAGTAATAATGGGAGCCCATGTGGTATACTATACAGTGGATGATAAAATTATGACAGGCAGTACAGTGAATCTATGCCTTGTGTGTGTGTGGTGTGTGTGGTAAAAGAGAAACGGGGAGAGAGAGTGGAGGTGGTGTGGGGGGGGGTTGTTGGTCAGGTAATTTGAGCAACACTCTCAAATTTGCATCCATAAAGAGGATGAAGCTTGACTGTGTGGTCCCAGTCTTCCCACCGAGCCCACAGCGCACTCACTCTGGGTAGGAGCCAGCCGGAGTCTGAAAAATATCCCTATGATTAATGGGATTCGAACCCACAACCTATATTTTTATCCACAAAATAATATTTCACTTGCACCAATCCCTGTTCATTGAATAAAAATTGTGAATTTTTACTGTGCGATTGAATTCACCAGCCAAAGTACTTAATCTGCTCGACCTGATGATGGAATTAAAGGCACTCTGGTTAACTCAGGAGTTAAAGGTTTAAGTTCTTTTGATTAAACAGTTGGCTGTTCCAGTATTTGCCTACTTTGTTTCTTTTCTTGTTCTTTTTCAAGGTAGGATTTTTCTTTTTTTTTGGGGGGGGGGGGCGGGGGGGGGAGGGGTTTGGATTTTTCACTGTCACAATATCTCAAACAGTGACCATTGCTTGTCTGCCAAACAAAAGTTTCATGAAATATTTTCTCTCATTTAATATGACATGATGAAATTTACAAAAATGATTAATCTATGTTGGATCAATTTCATTACAAACTTAATGCCAACCCTTTACAAAAAAACTTTCTTTACTTGAATATGTTGAGAGGACTGTTTTAGGTGAAAAATTCTATTATCTTCCACAGCTCCAGCCTGCTGCATTTAGTTCTTATCTCCCTTAATTTTTCATAAATTTGTTAACAGATTGCCAAGTTTTTGTTGTTGTTTTAGGTTTTTCTTTTGGAATGGAATCCAGTATTTTTCCAGTTCTAATGCACCAGACATTGGTAAACTGAACATGTAAAAAAAAAAAAAAAAGAGGTTAAAACAAACAAGGAAAACACACACGCACACACACTTAAAAACAGGTAGGAAGACAGACAGACATGGATTTCTGGCTGAAGAATCGAGCCATGACCACAAGAATCCTCACACAGAAACAAAACTGACTCCGTTTTTTCCTTCTCATTCAGACATATATTCAAAACATTTTTTGTCTGTTGCTGCTACACTCTTGGACTTTAGAAGTTCCTGCAACAGAAAAAAAAAAAGTTTTAGAATCATCAATGTAATCTTTTTGTACAAAGGCATTCTGCCAAATAGTTCATTCGAATAAAGTTTAGACAAACATACTGTCTCAAAAACTAAGACTAAATAATTCAACAGTTTGTTTGCATCTACAATGTGCTCATCACAACTGAACTGTGAAAATACTGGGTAAATAAAGCTAAAACTTGAAAACTGCAGGCCACAACGAAAAGTGAAGTGAGTTTTTGTGCAAATTCTACAACATCCTGAACGACATCATTACACCATGTACTTCATACACATGCACTGTCTCTGAGCAGACATGAAGACTTCATCCAACTTTTTACCTTGTGTTCAAGGGCGACAAGAGAACTGATCTACGTGATATGTTTCCTATTTTGATTATCTTGAATTCACGGGATAAGAGTTTCAATCCTGCAGGTGTCTCTTGGATTATGGGTCGGGATAATAATAATGTATGGAATTTATATAGCGCTGAATCTTGTAAAGCAACAAATCAAAACACTTGGGATCAAAGGGATTTTATCAAAGAGATCAAATTAAAAAGGAATTTTAACACTACCCAAGTCAACATATGTACAGATGTGCTGGTGGTTTACTTCCCTTCATGCATACCCCCATGCAAAAAGTATGCACACTAAAAATTCTGTAACTTATGTCAGCATCTGAGAAGAAGCCAGAACACAAAAACACTCAGCAGGCATCCCAGACTTCACTAGTACTGATTTACATAACTGCAAGCCTTTGAAAGCACTGAAACCTTTACTGAGAGGATATCTTGGAAGATGGGGTGTAGTAAATCCTGCATGTTGTTCATGCTGAGACACTTCTGCAGGGAAGCCGATATACCTGGTATAGAATTGACACTGTTCTTTATTCCCAACTAACAGGCTTATGATCATGTATTTCCTTTCAACAAAAAGGACCCACTTTCTATTTCTACAATGACCAGTAAAATACTGTTTCATCTACTATTCTTTACAGTCCTCATATCTTTGAACTGCATCAATGTATTATCCATCCATGGGGGATGAGACTGATCAGATTGCTACAGCTTACATCTTTTAAAGATCCATGAAGCAGATGCTTTAAATGCTTGCCCCAGAGGATGATTTATGCTTTAGAGATAAGTGGATTAAAAAAAACCCTTTCTTACTGGTTTATCATATAAAACTTATAGTTGAACCCCCTCCTCTTTTTTTTCCATTTCTAGATCCCTCCCCTAAATATTGCAAGTTACATGTGATCACTTACTTGGCAATGATGCCATCTTTCTTTGCTAGACGCAGCAGAGAGTCATCAGATTCACCCTGTAACAGACAACACATCAAGCATTAAAATAATTAGACATGAACAATGAAAAGTAAAGGAAAAAAAACACACACCCTTCTTGGAATCAATAGTGATATCTATCTTGCCACTGAACACCAATTTAAAAAATAAAATAAAATAAAATAAAATAAAATACAATAAAAATAAAACCTAGGCACAAATAACTGGAATAGATAAGTAGGGATGCCTCTGGCACACCTAGAAAACCAAAGAGATCTGGGCCAAGGGGGCACAATTCAGCCTCCTTTATGTTGTAAGATCAATTTCTATTTGGGGACTCATCTAGAACAACAGAAAAAAAAAAACTGACAGCACTGGCAAGGCAGTTCAATTCTAGACTTGCTATGCTATTATCAAGAACACCTTGCAATCACATTAAAAAAACGAAAAACGAAAAAAACCCAAAAGAAAACAGGATTCCAGACAAAAAGTGAAATTTCAGATTTGAAATTTCAATACCTAACAAACCCCCCCCCCCCCTCCCAAAACCCCAACACAACCAACCACACCAAAAAATGCCCCCTAACCAAAACATAACCAACAGCTATCCCTTACCTTTCCCCCCAAAAATACCCCCCCCAAAAAAAAAACAACAACAGACCTGTGCACCCCCTTACTACTGATTTCAGTATTTTCATGGCAATTTTCAGTATTTTTCACCGAGTTTCAGTATTTTGCGCGTTGTTCGTGACACTTTTTCAACATGAAGCATAAATGTCTTTTTTTTAATTGTGTTTTTGTATCTGTATTTGTTTGCTCATCCCCCTTCCAATTTCTTTCCATTGTACAAAAGCTCATAAGCTTTTTCTTTTATCAACTAGCAAATCTGGACAGGTCTGATGACTTCATAAGTGATGTAATATACAGAGCGTAGAATTGGAAGAGAAAAAAAAAAGAGGAAATTAAGCCCGGGTCCAGGGGCCGCTTAGGCCCCAGTGGGGTGCAGGGGCAAAGCCCCGCTGGGGGGCCAGGGGGGCGAAGTCCCCCGGCCGAAAACGATTTTTCGCATTTTAAAGGCAGTTTGGAGGCCTCTCCAGGCACCATTTTGAGCAATGTGGAGGCAAATGTGTGTGTGTGTGAGTGTGTGTGTGTGTGTGTGTGTGTGTGTGTGTGTGAGAGAGAGACTCAAGACCTTCCATAAAGAACCACCAGAGTATGTCAAACTTGTTTTAAAAAGATCTATTCTGGGTAGCGGTAATATAAGTTTGTGTGTACCACTGTGATGGTTAATGGAAAATGTGGAGAGAGAGAGAGAGAGAGAGAGAGAGAGGAGAGAGAGAGAGGAGAGAGAGAGAGAGAGAGAGAGAGAGAGAGAGAGAGAGAGAGAGAGAGAGAGAGAGAGAGAGAGAGAGAGAGAGATCAATACACTCTCTGGTGAAGATTTAAGAAGATCCTATGCCTTTCTCATTTTATTTTTAATCTGATTTCGGTGTTGACTCACCATGACAGTTTGCACGGCCAGAAAACAAGTGCTGTGTATGTGTGTTGCTCTGCTGCTGTCCAGTACAGCACCAGAGCGGAAGCCGTGTTCGGTACGATATAACTTCAGAGCGAGTCTTGATGTAACTTCAGAACAAGTCACTTTGCCGTTTTAACGATCAACTGATTTTTCGAAGATGCGAGAAATTTTACTGTTCCATGATTTTCCAAGAAATCAGCGCTTCTATAAATGAAGAGCCGTGGTTTGCTATGTTCCGACCGCATTCCAATTTTCGACACCACTTGCAAATGAAAGTTCAACTTTCACTAGCGAGCATGCGAGAGACGTAGCGCAGGTTTCAAACCTTACTCGGCAAAACGAACAGCAAATTTTGCTGCTTATGCATCTATATCCGCAACTGTACCTCTTTTAGCCCCATCCTGGCCTGTTAGCGTCATTTTGCATTCACTCCGCATCTTTCTTTGCTTATAAGTGTATCAGTTTGGACTGTTTCTCCGCGAAAGTTTACCACTTTCCGCCATTTTGTTTTGAAGATACTGTTGTGGGCATGCGTCATCAGGGGAGATAAGTAACTGAACGATAGGGCCTAGCAGACGACGTAACGCTAGATGAACGGCATCGCTGAACGATAGAAGATGACGTTTTCGATTTCCGGATTTTACGTTGACAAAAATTGGATTTTGATTAATAAAATCGTATTTCCGTATTTTCAAACTTTTTCCAGAACAAATACGGAAAAATACGGAAGGTGCACAGGTCTGCAACAACAACAAAAAAACCCAAAGCAAAACAAAAAAACCAAAAAAACCAAAGCAAAACAAAAAACCAAAAAGGCACATTTTAACTTTAAGCAAATGGAAACAAACATTTGATTTTTAATGACATTCAAAGGCCCTGAAAAGGGAACCCCCACGATCCCAACACTATGAACTTTTATGCACCTAAAAAAAACATACATTACCAACCTCTTTAGTGAGTCGTTGCTTTCAGAGTAAAATTGAACTCTGAAGGATGGGAAAGTGAGCAAATAAATTGAAGAGGACAAATAATTAATGCAGAAAGCCTAAAAACATTGATCTGCTTTAGGTATAAACCTTACCATTCTTCGGATGGATCCACAGATGGCGTAGATTTTGTTGGAGCCAGTCATACGTCCTGTGGTCTCATCCACCTGAACAGACAGACAGATGTCATTACCAGTGATGTCAATACAAATAATTTTGTTTTGTTTTTACTATTTTAGTCCCCAAAATCAAATAAATGTTTCAAAGTAAAATGAAAGATTTATATAATTTCATTAACACAGGTCACAGCAATCCACTGTGCTTAAAAACTAAACACAAAACAAACAATACATGGAAAGTTGTGCAATTATCAAACATTAAGGCAAAGCATAATAGCTGTATTTTAGATGCCAACATCGTAAACCAAAATTATATATTTCCAGTATCTTTCTGCTAAAACAAAAAATTTTCTTATGTCTTTCCAGTATCTCTCTGCTAAAACCAAAAAAATTTATGTCTTTCCAGATTCTCTCTGCTAAAACCAAAATTATGTCTTTCCAGATTCTCTCTGCTAAAACCAAAATTATGTCTTTCCAGATTCTCTCTGCTAAAACCAAAATTATGTCTTTCCAGATTTTCTCTGCTAAAACCAAAATTATGTCTTTCCAGATTCTCTCTGCTAAAACCAAAATCATGTATTTCCAGTATCTCTCTGCTATCTCATGCTGCATTTGCCAAGATTTTCTTGGTGACTTTCACCATATTCTGAACAACCCACAATCATGAACAAAACGTAAAAAAAGACTCACCTCAGCGATGTTGATCTGGATGGAGGCATAGTCTTTGGCAGCAATGATGTTATTGCTGGCCGAGCTGAAACACACACACAAATTCTTGCTTCTTCAAAAATCCACATTTCAGATCAATATATATATACTTCCTACTTCACACCAGTAACTACAGCCATCATCCTTCTTTTCACTTGCTTCCTAGTTTTCAAATCCTTAAAAATAATTACAAAGTAACAATAACTCTAAAATGCAGATAACAGACATGACAATCAGAATTTCTGTGTGTGTGTGTGTGTGTGTGTGTGTGTGTGTGTGTGTGTGTGTGTGTGTGTGTGTGTGTGTGTATTTGATTTGATATATTTTGAAATATATACTCTTTTATATTAAGGATAATGGGATAAGCACTCTTGTGCTTTTTTCATCCAGTCCCCGTGTGTATGCAGTTTTGTAAATGTCATCTGTTCCCACCGGCACACGATGGCCTACTCTTATGACAAGCGGAACAGGATTTAGCGTGTGCGCAAGATGTTCTGCATGCGTTCGCACACGGGACCTCGGTTTATAGACTCATCTGAAGAACTTTTGGGGAGAGTGGAGTCAGAGAGAGAGAGAGAGAGAGAGAGAGAGAGAGAGAGAGAGAGAGAGAGAGAGAGAGAGAGAGAGAGAGAGAGAGAGAGAGAGAGACAGACAGACAGACAGACAGACAGACACTTCAAGTATTTCTGATTTCACAAAGGGCCTTCTACCCCCAAACACCTGATATGGCATTTCATTATAAGATACTTCCATTGCATTTAATGAATTCTTTGCTCATTAACCTTCCCCGTACGTCGCCTCGGCCTCGACGCGCTGTACCTCCTGGGTGTACAGCAACCCATACTTTTATTGAAGGCATAACCCGCTCCCATATCTCTTGGGTGTGCAGACACCCATACTTTTAGTGAAGGCATAACCCGCTCCCATATCTCCTGGGTGTACATACACCCATACCGTTAGTGAAGGCATAACCCGCTCCCATATCTCCTGGGTGTACACACACCCAGGCTGTCTGAAAAGGAACTAAACCTCTGCCTTGCCTTGCATGAATCACTAAGCTCTTTCCCTACATCCTGGTTGCATAGCAACCCCATGACTTGAAGAGCCCACTGTAGGCCTACATCCTGGATGTTGAGTAACCTAATCTGCATACAGGGGAGTCTGCCTTTATGTGTAAGGTTTGTAAGAAGGGAGAGTGCTCTTCCTACAAAAGATCTAGTACTTGAGGTGCATAAAAGGTATGCACTCAAAATATGCCCGTATTCACTGGAGCTATCCGTAAAGAAAAAAAAGGGCTTGTTACTTTACTGTGCACCTGCATAGATTTGCAGTCTTATGGCCGTTGGTTTACCACTGAGTTGATAGTCAATAATAATAATAATAATAATAATAATAATAATTGTTGTTGTTGTTATAATAATAATAATAATAATAATTGCATCAGAACATCTTGCACACATGTACGATCCTGTTCCGCTTTTCATAAGAGTAGGCAATCATGTGCTGTGGGAACAGATGACAAGATTTACAAAACTGCGTACGCACGGGGACTGGACATAAAAAACCCAAAAGTGCTTATTCCATTATCCTCATTATAAAAAGTAAATAAATAAATAAAAATAAAATATCATAATTATGTGCACAGATGCACACGCATACATACACACATTCAAAGATATGTGCACACACACACGCACATGCACACACATGCCATCCACTTCAAAAAAGAAAATCAAAGCTTATTCAATGAATCATCCAGAAATAAAAAATAGACTTTGACCGACTTTAACTTGGACACATGTATGCACGCATGCATGCACACAGGCACGCATGCAGTCAGACATACATGTGCCCACGTTCGCACACCCACGCACGCACACGCATGCAGACGCGCGCGCTCACACACACACACACAATTTGCACGCACACGCATGCGCGCGCGCGCACACACACGCACACACACAATTTGCCTCAAACTCTCAAAAGTACTATCATGTAGGGCCTACCACCACAGCTTAGCAGCGAACAAAAATTCTCAGTACAAGGACAGGTGTCCTAGCAACCACGATGTAGGGAGGCCACAAGGTAGTGACGTCATTCTGATGTTGTAATGAGTAACCCTTCTTTCAGCATATGGGTGTGTACACACCCAGGACGTACTGGGAGTTTAAATGCTAATTAAGTGCATTTCTAATTAACACAAACAAACCATTTTTTGTGGAAGTGTAGGTCAGATGTTTATTGACAAAGTCATGAAATTTCAAGGTTGTAGGTTTGATAGTTTTTGAGTTACAGAGCAAAATATAGGGGTCTGGGTGTACACACACCCAGAGTGTATGGGGAAGGTTAATAGTTATTATTTGGGGTGGTATTGTGTAGTACCGTAGTGTTTATAAATACACACAACTCTTCCAACAAATGCAGGGTTCGTGCTAGGATTTTTTTAAACCGGTACTGCGAGTTGCCATTTCAGAGACATCTTGACCAACTCCCCCAAAATCGGTCCGGTACGTACTGTGAACAAAACGAAACTATTCAGTGAGGGGGTGGGGGAGGTGGGGGGTGGGAGTGGGTTGTTCGGCAGCAAAACTAAATCTAAATTGAACGCGAATCTCTCAGAGACTTTGACTGCCATGCTGCCACTCGCTTCTTGGGCACGAAGCCACGCAGGAAATAGGATTTTTTTTTCTAGCGCCTGTGCCACTGTCTGTGTCAGTCTGTTGTTTTGCACGACATCATTCGTGGGACTTAGGCCTATATTCTTCTTTCTTGTTTCTATGCTTAGCGCTCATCTAGATCTTTCATTCAATTTAGATTTTGTTTTCGACTCTTCTCTCTCAAAGCAACGCTCAAATTGATAGCCATAGACCCTTGGCTTTTCACTTTTCGTTACAGTAGGCCATCGTGTGCCGGTGGGAACAGATGACATTTACAAAACAGCATACGCACGGGGACTGGATGTAATAAAGCACAGGAGTGCTTATTCCATTATCCTCGATATAAAAGATTAAAAGAATAAAGAATAAATCAATCTGGGCCCCATTTACTCATTGTGAATATAAGTCACTGTCATGCCGAGAAGAGCGGGAAGCTCTGTTCTTTCACAGTAAAGCTTGCTGTTCTGCGTGCTAGGCTAATATTGTAATAATGAGGCTGGCGCCAAAGATAAGAGTCCGTTGGGAGGGGGTGGAAAGGGGTAGGTGTGCAAGCACAGTACAGGCGCATGACAGACTCCGAAAATGTCACTTCAGACTTTTAAAAAAAATTTGAGACGGAATTCTAATCAGTCACTGGCAAACAGAATCGGTACGCGGTACCGGCTGCTTCGAAAATTTTCAGTATTCCCTGTTTACAATCGGTAAAATAACGACAATTACCGGTTATCGCGAACCCTGCAAAAATGACAATTTACAAAACTGCATACACAGGGACTGGATATAAAAAAGCACACTGTGTGCTATTCCATTATCCTCGAAATAATAGAATGGTTACCTGCCTTTGTTTTCCTCTAACTACTTTTTCCTCAAAATTAAGGAATAAAAGTAAAATAAATCTCTCCAAGAACAGCAGGGATGCCTACCTCTGAACCACTCATGAAAATGCTAAAACATTAAATACTGCGATTTCTAACAGAAAATAGCGATCTGAATCCCCAGATAGATAAAAAAATTAATCACAATGTGAGCTACACGATCTTGGCCCAACTGACGGATCCCGTAGCACAATGGCTAAATCGCATCAACAGAGACTAGGCAGTGCCAGTAGTCTCCGGTATGTCAGTGGGGTGTTTTTTTTCCCCCTTTTGTTCTGCTCGATCGCACAAAACATTATAAGGCAATGATAAGATAACCATTCCACTAATGGCAGATCTGTAAGGCAAAGGGAAAAAAGGTCGGAATAACTTTGGACTAGGCTACACTATTCCTCGAGTAACAATGTACTCGTTACCCACCATTTTCTCGGGATGTACATGTCGACGAATTCACCAGCTTCGTTCTGCATGTTGATGATCAGGTAGTTACTGCAGACAGATCGTAAAATAAGTATTACCTCACAGTTAACAATACATGTGGACAAGAAAGTAAGAGTAAACAGAATAAACGTAAATTTCACTCTTTTTTCTTCATCGAGAGCAAACCACGTTACCTTCACAGCACGCCAAGATCAGAGAGGAAGAACAAGTGCACATGCGTGTGAGAAGCTTCCTGTTAAGAAGCACAGCAAGGGAAACTACTCGG
>CM060323.1:48336333-48338833 GCA_030674155.1 Stramonita haemastoma
TCATACTCCCTGATCATGAACCGATGATAGGACTTCATCTGCAACAGGAAAACAGAACAGACATTGTTAACAAACAAAATAATACAATTGAAAATTCTTCTTCTTCGTTGTTGGACGATCAGACAGCAACTATTGTTGTCTGACATATGTGCAAAAATGTGTTTATTTTATTATATTATTTATTTTATACCACTTTATGTCACAGCAGATTTCTCTGCGTGAAATTCGGGCTGCTCTCCCCGGGGAGAGCGCGTCGCCACAAGTGCAGCGCCTACCCATTATTATTTTTTTTCCCCTCAGGGATGGTGTCTAAACACGACACCTGTGTGCATGCTGGTTTTTTTTTTTTTAATTTTGTCATCCACTCCTACCGGCACACGATGGCCTGCTCTTCCCAAAGGCGGAACGGGATTTTAACGTGTGCGCAAAATGTTCTGCGTGCGTTCGCACACGGGGCCTCGGTTTATAGTCTCATCCGAATGACTTTGACATTCAGTTCGATTTTTTCGTCAAACTGGGAAGAAAGGACGAGCTGGGTACGAACCCACGGTTTACATACTGGCAGGCGAACGTCTTAACCATCTGCCACCGTCCTTCCAACCGTGTTGCGCTGCCATTAAGCGCCTGGAAAGTCAGACCCAGCGCATCCGACTTAGGCAAGGGGACAGAATTATTATCCTTGAAGTCTTTTTTTTTTTTTTTTGGAAAAAAAAGGCAGAAGAATGGACCAAGATGGCAGAAGATAGACAAGGAGGTGATAGGCAGAAAAGGAACAAAGCAGAAATAAAGAGAGGGATAAAAGAAAAAAGGGAATTCCTAACGCAGAATTTCCAGAAGGTGGTGATGCTATTTTTACTGACAGACCCTAGGTATCCCCACGGGGGAAAACTGGATAGAAGACTGACCTAACATAGGAAACGTTTAGGCTTTACTTAAACATAGTTCAAGCTTTTAGCTTTTTTGCACAGACGTTTAGCTTGTTAATGCTGTGCAACTCCAGGCAAGGCATGGTAAGGCAAGGCAAATTCTTTTATTTCGAGGATAATGAATACGCACTCTTGTGCTTTTTACATCCAGTCTTAGTACTCTTGTACTGTCAGCACTGCATGTATTCGCGAATTGAATCAAACCTTTTCACACCAAACTAGGAATTTAATGTAGCCAAACAACTACTTAAAAAAGAGATGACATGTCGTTATATTAACCGATGGTAAGCATATCAGTATTCACTGTGCACAAAACATACAAGTACCACATTAATATAACGAACACTGCATAAAAAACCCTGCTTAACATCCATTTGGTAAGTTATGAGCAATGTATTAGAAATAACGCAGGTACTACTTTGACGTTACGAACGTTAAATTCAAAATGATATAGGGACCACTCTGACGTTACTAACATTGCATTCAAAATGATATAGATACCACTTTGATGTTACGCAAACATTGCATCCAAAATAATACAGGTAGCACTTTGACGTTACGAGCATTGCATCCAAAATGATATAGGTACCACTTTGACGTTACGAACATTGCATTTAAAATGATATAGGTATCACTTTGACGTTACGAACATTGCATTTAAAATGATATAGGGACCACTTCGATGTTACGACCACTACATTGAAAATAACACTTTGAAGCTACGTACACTGCATAAAAAACCCCAACATACGTAGCATCTACCATCGTGAAGTTAACAGACACGACATAAAAGTGAAACAGAGCATCGTTGCTTCATTTTTTTGTTGTTAAATAACATGTCTTTCTTGAAGTATTCATCAACTGAGTTTGAAGAAGCGCCTAGGAAATAGAATTTTTGCAGAGTCTAAGCTTGTAATTTCCGGTTGTTGTTTTTTCTTAAATGAAGTGTCTTCTTTTGGTTCATTTCTCTTTCAGTCATGGCACAGTCTTTCAAATAATTATGGTCCTGGACATTCTGTAATTAATATAGATTATTTTTCATAGCTATTAACTGAAGCATTAATATGCTAGTTTATGTAAAACTGAATGGACAGACTGACAAACTAACTGACCGTCTATTGAAACAGTTGCATAAAAGCACGCATGCAAGCACGCATGAAAAACCACATGCAAGCACACACACACACACACACACACACACCACACACACACACACACACACACACACACACACACACACACACACACACACACACACACACATGTGCGCTCATATAAGGGTACACCACAATTTTGGAGGAGAGGGACGGGATTACGCGCGCATGTGGGAGAGAGAGAGAGAGAGAGAGAGAGAGAGAGAGAGAGAGAGAGAGAGAGAGAGAGAGAGAGAGAGAGAGAGAGAGAGAGAGAGAGAGAGAGAGAGAGAGAGAGAGAGAGAGAGAGAGAGAGGTGTGTGCGTGTGTTTATTTTTTATCTATTTTTTATTTATTCTTTTATATCGAGCATAATGTAATAAGCACTCATGTGCCTTTTCACACCCATTCGTCGTGTGTATGCAGTTTTGTAAATCTTGT
>CM060323.1:48341333-48343833 GCA_030674155.1 Stramonita haemastoma
TTTTCTATGAACGGCATACTTATAGAATATAGTAGAAGAACTGCCCCCGTGGGGATGTCGGGGGTCTGCCAGTATAAACAGCATCCCCACCTTCTGGAAATTCTGTGCTAGGAATTCCCTCTTTTCTAGCCCTCTCTTTGTTTCTGCCTGGTTCCTTTTTTCCCCTGTCACCTCCTTCTTGTCTATTTTCTGCCTTTCTTGGTCCTTTCTTGTACCTTTTTTTCTTCTTTTATTAATCAGAGTAGACTTCAAAGATAACAATTCTCTCCCAAGTTGGTTGGATGCGCTGGGCCTGACTTGTCAGGCGTTTAGCAGCAGCGCATCGCAATTTAGCTCATATGAGAGACGAAGAGGAAAAATAGTAAAAAGACACACATACATGCAGTAATAAAAAACACAACAGTGTGTTTCAGCTAAAGACAAATTAATGATAGCAGTATGCAATTTTTTTCCCTTTCCTCGGTTAGAACCCCGAGATCCAATGGTGAGGTTTTGTGTATGCGACCGTTTACGCCCATCATGAAGGTAGCCGCATTCCGACTTCGGGATAGCTTCCATATTAAATCGTCTTTTGTTCAGTTTATACATTTTAGGCGAGGCAATGGATAAATTATGTTCCATCCTACTGATAGACACAAATACCACAAAAAGAGATTTTTCTTTGAAAAAAAATCAGGCAAACAAAGAGAACTGAGGGAAATGAGCATTGAGAAGGTCAAATGTATTTGCAACGATGAAACAAGTTAAAGAACAAAAACTACACAATCATCAATGGATAGACTGACTCTGATTTTTCAACTAAAAAGTATCGGCTTCTTCCTGATTTCAAGCGCTGTGGCACACTGCCCGTTCGTACGTAATGAACACACCCCTGCACTTGCTGACTAACTCATAATCAGCAAGCTGAACAACCATTTCATTGTGTTCATCTAAAGAACGTCCAGTAAATCTGTGTCTCCCTCAGTCAGTGTAGCCATTAAAAGTAAGCCAGAGCAGGCAACAAACCCACGTTTTCTATGCTGCTGATCCAGTACTGAAGATGGGTGTACGACTCCCTGTCTGTCACGTCGTATACAAGAATGATGCCCTGAAAAATAGAAAGAAAGAAAGAGAGACAGAAAGATTAATTTACATACTTATGCATATTTAGTCTGTGACAGCCTTGGTCCTGCAAATACATGGAGGGAAAAAAAACAAATTGCATATGGAAGATCTTTTAGTTCATGTTAGTGTTTGTGAGTTGTGGGAAAATAAAAGCTTCAAGGTGTCTCTAGTTTACTAGGCTTTGTGTGTGTGTGTGTGTGTGTGTGTGTGTGTGTGTTGTGTGTGTGTGTGTGTGTGTGTGTGTGTGTGTGTGTGTGTGTGTGTGTGTATGTGTGTGTGTGTGTATGTGTGTGTGGTGTGTGTGTGTGTGTGGTGTGTGTGTGTGTGTGTGTGTGTGTTCAATTTTAAGGTCTATCCACTAGAAAGTGTGTGTGTGTGTGTGTGTGTGTGTGTGTGTGTGTGTGTGTGTGTGTGTGTGTGTGTGTGCGCGTGCTTGCGTGCGTGGATGCATGCGTGCTTGCGTGCGAACGTGGGTGCGTGCGCGAACGCGCACAAACAGAGATAAGAAAGCAGCTGACAGGCGCAATCACCTGCCATAACTCTGCTCTATTAATAAAACCTCCGACATGTTCAATGGAGGCCTTTAGCCTGTTTACAGAGCAACCCAGCTGAATGCTTCTCTTTTTAGTCAGCTGCCACTAGCTAATCATCCTTTCTGGGAAAAACATAAATATAGTTTGTTTGCCCAAACTAATTGAAGGTTATCTTTTTGACTTTCTGTGACAGGCGTTTTGTTCATGTCAGCTAATTCTAGGTTATCTTTTGGACTCTTTGTCAGGCTTAGTAGACTTACTGACTGTAGAAGGTTTCGGTGCAAAAGAAAAAAGAAAAAAAAAGGTGGACGTCGAAAGTACAATGATCAGTTTTTCTCTTTGCTTGTTTGTTGTTGCTGTTAGTGGTGTGTGTGTGTGTGTGTGTATGTGTGTATGTGTGTATGTGTGTATGTGTGTGTGTGTGTGTGTGTGTGTGTGTGTGTGTGTGTGTGTGTGTGTGTGTGTGTGTGAGTGAGTGCGTGCGTGCGTGCGTGCGTGCGTGTGTGTGTGTGTTCACTTTTATGCGCGCATGTGTGCCTCTGTCCATGCCTACGTGAACATGACCGTACGCGAATACATGCGTTTGTGTCTGTGCCCCTGCGTGCTTGCACGCGTATGCGTGTGTCACCATTGATTTAGTGCTATGTTAGTGTTGTTGTTATGCATGTACCCGCTTAACACCTTGGGGGTCACCCAGAAGGTGCACTGTAACACATCATTCCACCTGTGAGACCGTATGAACACACTGGATGAGAGGTTTGCTTATATGACTCTTTTCAAGTACCTCACCTTTTCGGCAGCCATCTTCCGACTTCAAAGGATATTTTTCTCTTTACAAGGAGAAAGTTAGCTATTAGCCTAAC
>CM060323.1:48348833-48351333 GCA_030674155.1 Stramonita haemastoma
TAAAATGATGATGATAACAATGACCATAATGATAATGATGGAGATTGCGGTGGTGATGATGATGATGACTGTGATTAAAATAAAACATTCTTTTGTGATAATGATGACTGCGACTAAAATGAAAATTCTGTTGTCATTGTTTCTGATATAAAAAAAAAGATACACAAAAACGAACAAAAATGCAAACTGTTCCATCAATGTACTTACACTGGCTGAGTCAAACAACAGTTCATTTTAATTTCTAAGTGGCAGATAGTACTATGAAATCCTTACTAGGAAGTAACAATTTGTCCGTCTCACTCTGCGGTGCAAGTTCATACAGCTGTTAGCAGGTGAACATAGCTACAAGACTCCACAGAAATGCTTATCTCTCCACAGAAAGGCGTATATCTTCGCAGAAAATGCGTATGTATGTCTCAACTTCAATTTTCACAGTCCTCTTCTCTTTGCATCTGGTTTTATTCCCATCTTTAAAACAGTAAAGAATACGCAGTAAGCCACAACCATCCACAAAGACATGGCCACTCTGTGACAAAGCTCGGACAAGACATGACCCCCGATCACTTTTCATAAGGAGAAGATGACCCCGCTCATACATACATTCCGCAGACCATGACACTGACAGTCCCCAGCTGGACAATGGCCTGTTACACACACACACACACACACACACACACACACACACACACACACACACACACACACACACACACCACCACACCCCCCTTGTCATACACAATACAAGGTTCTCGGCCTGTTCAGGAGAAAGGGGATACCCTGACAAGGTGTGACCCGCGTGTGGACACGGAAGGGCTATCTGTCCACTCTGTCATGCTCAGTGTAAAGGATTGGCCTTTCGGTCATTTGGTTCGCCTGTGATAATTGTTTCAGATCTCCGTTACACACGCGCATGCGAATACGTGGGCATCAATAAGCACTCTGGCATGCGCGACAGCACCCACGCAGGCAGGAAACACACGCCCATGCGTATCAAGGCAGTGGGAGGTCTGCGCATACACTGACCCCGGAGACTGTAAAGAAAATTTTCTGTTCTTTATCCGCTAGGTGCCATCAAGACTGAACCTGTGTTCTGTAAACTCAGCCCCATTTTGATCAAACCCCATCAACTTAACCACTCAGTTCAGGTACCACCAAGATTCGAACCAGTGTTCGGTAAATTCAGACCTATTTTGATCAGAATCCCCATCAGTTTAAACCCTCAGCTACCATGCTTGACAAGACAAACGTGTAACTAGCTTATGGCTAGTTAAACTAACATACTGATTAACTGACTGACTGACTGACAGACACACCAGCTGTCACGACAGACCTATCAATGAAGAAGAAAAAGAAGGAACGCAAGAAGGAAGAAGCGAGCTACCTTACTAAGACATCAAGTATTCACCTACCCTTCGGACTAACCAGTTCTAGAGAAGAGATAGGAAAATAAACTGCTAGCATCGTCTATTGCGTGTATACTGACTGTCTGCCATCCTTGAAACAGAAAGTACGAATTGGTGTGCATGCGTGCATCCAAAAGTGTGTGTGTGTGTGCGTGCGTGCGTATGCGTATGTATGTGTGTGTGCGTGCATACGTACACATCCATTCACACACCACATACAAAATAATACATACATACATACATACATACATACATACATAATCATACATACTTACTTACTTACTTACTTACAAACATACACACATATCTACATGCAGACAGACAGACAGACACACACACACTGACGTACATACATAAACCCACATACTTAGCCATAAAAAAGACAGTAGAAAGGGGCAGGGGGGGGGGTGGAGATAGAGAAATGCCATATTAAACATGCAAATGTAATAAGATATAAAAAAAAAGATGTACTTACACAAACATTCCTTCCCACACAAACACACCACATGCTTTCTATAATCCCAATCTCAGCAACATAAAGGTCATCTCTATCTGTCTACCTCTGTTGGGTGTATGCTACAGGCATAGAGAACGAGACTGCTGTGATATAACTGTGCAGCTAGACCCAGTGACCTCTTTCACATTGTCTCTGAGTCTATTTGTCTGACTTTGTGTGTGTGTCGCTCTGTCTCTTCTTCAATGTGTGTGTGTGTGTGTGTGTGAATCGGATTTAGAATATCTTATTGCCATGAAGTCAAAACCTGACACGATTTGAGGTAGGGGTGTGTGTGTGTGTGTGTGTGTGTGTGTGTGTGTGTGTGTGTGTGTGTGTGTGTGTGTGACAGAGAGAGAGAGAGAGAGAGAGAGAGAGAGAGAGAGAGAGAGAGAGAGAGAGAGAGAGAGAGAGAGAGAGAGAGAGAGAGAGATGGGTAACATCTTTTTTTTCATTTGCGAGCACACAAACGCTAACACGTGCTAGAAAGGGGATAGTTGGGAGCAAGAGCGGAAGAAATGAGGCCTGGGACCTAGAAGGTTTAGGCACCTTGCTCACAGGATTGATTTTCCACGTACCATCTGGGCAAAGTTTCATCAAAACT
>CM060323.1:48356628-48359128 GCA_030674155.1 Stramonita haemastoma
AAGAAAGCTGAGTGAAAGAAGGAAGGAAGCAAAAGGAAAAAAAAAAAAAGACAGGACGAAAGATAGACCGAGAGGCGGACAGTCAGAAAGAAACGAACAGCCATTACACATACCGATTGTCAAATGTACCTCCAATAGATGAAGTTAAAGATTAACAAGTTAACAAAGAAAGATGAAGAGAGAGAAAAATAGCGCCAAATAAAAAGAAACAAAGAAAGAGGCAAGCAAACAAGTCTGTAAAGATGGATGGAAGGAAGGAAGGAAAGAAGGACGAATGGAAGGAAAGAGAAGAAGAAGAAGACGAAGAAGAAGAGGAGGACGAAGACGAAGAAGAGGAAGACGAAGAAGAAGAAGAAGAAGAAGAAGAAGAAGAAGAGAGAGAGAGAGAGAGAGAGAAGAGAGAGAGAGAGAGAGAGAGAGAGAGAGAGAGAGAGAGAGAGAGGGGAGAGACAGACAGACAGACAGACAGACAGAGGCAGAGAGAGAGAGAGACAGAGAAAGACAGAGAAAGACAGAGAGAGACAGAGACAGAGAGAGACAGAAAGAGACAGAAAGAGAGAGAAACAGGTGACGTTATACTCAAGAACGGAAAATGGGCAAAGATATACCGATACTGTCTGGGGAGGTATGTACAACCTCAAAATGTACCCCCCCCCTCCCTTTTCACTTTTATCCCAGATAAAGATCGACAGAGAAGTCAATAAGACAGACCATTAGATGATGGCCCCGAAAAAAAGAAGTTTGTAATACACCTCTATGGGTCAAGAACATGAAAACGTAAAAATGTAGGTCCTGATAAGAATAAAATAAAAAACAACAACAGAAAACGCTACCAACGAAAGCAGCCAGCCAACGAGTCCAACGAAGAGAACATGGCATACAACAGATTCAGAAACACAGCGAGGGGCTCATTCACTTGATTTAAAAAAAATGCAGCTGTATCTGCTGTTTATTGCTGCTGCTGCTGCTACATTTCGGTACTACCATTACTACAATGACTACAGTGACATCTCCACCATCTGTCACAAAAAATACATATTTTTTATGATGATAGCAGTCGTAGTAACAACAGCCAACTGCAGCTTCGGCAGCGCGGTATACAGCACAACAGTACATGTAATAGTAATAGCGGTCTAGTAGTAGTTATAGTGACAGCAGCAGCAGCGACAAAAGCAGCATCGGCCTTTGGAATCAGATCCAACTTGATGAACGCAATTGCCAAATGGATAACACTAATAACTGGAATGAAAGTAGGCGCGCGTGCGCGCGCCCGCGCGCGCGCACACACACACACACACACACACACACACACACACACACACACACACACACACACAGGCACCATTCCAAACTATCATGCACTAGTGTTAAGCAAGAAACGTAGGCCCTATAAAAAAAACAACTACATTATTTTAAAAAATCTGTTTAAAAACCCTGCTAAAATAACACCTTACTACAGGATTAACTTTGATATATCTTTTCAGAAATCTAACCCTCTTCACACTTTGCTTCAAAAACGAAAACAAGTTAAAATGGTGAAAAAAAAATCCGAAGAGAAAGTACATTGTTGGAAAAACTCTCATGATGCGGCTATAGATTAGAAACCACCAAGCCAACATACACTTGAAATAAGAGAAAGTTGAGCCTGCTGGAGGGGTTTTCCACATGGCAGTAGTTGCACACATGAAGCAGTAAGCCTAATTATGTAGGCTATGCACCTGCGGGCGAGAGATTAAAGATGGAACCACACAACTGCCTGGTGACTATGCCATCGGCAGCAGTAGGCTTATCGTATCGTGTTGCATTGTATAGCACTGCATTGCATAGTATTGTATTGTATGATATTGTATTGCATTGCACTTTACTGTATTGCATTGTACTGTACTGTACCGTATTGTTTATATTCTATTGTATTGTATTCTATTACACTTACTGTATTGCATTGTACAGTATATCGTTTTTCTTCACTACTGTGAATTCAATAAAAACGTATGTGAAGACCTACATTGGCCAAGTACTAAAAGCAGTCATACACACAAGCTTCTCATCCAGTGTGTACAATGACACCTCACAGTGATTCTCTGGTGTTATAAATGAGGCATAGTGCATAGTTATTCCAGGGATGACATCCAGGGTATTAAGCTAGGGAAACTCTCAGTACTTATGACACTTCTAAATCCAACCTTAAGACATACTTAGTTCTAAGCTAACACTCTTTCTTGCTGTTTCATCTCACTATCTGTCCCTGCCATCAACAGCCGAAATCCCCATCACCTCGCCAAGCTGTATTACCTTTGTGTGTGTGTGTGTGTGTGTGTGTGTGTGTGTGTGTGTGTGTGTGTGTGTGTGTGTGTGTGTGTGTGTGTGTGTGTGTGTGTGTGTGTGTGTGTGTGTGTGTGTGTGTGTGGTGTGTGTGTGTGTGTGTGGTGTGTGTGTGTGTGTGTGTGTGTGTGTGTGTGTGTGTGTGTGTGTGTGTGTGTGTGTGTGTGTGTGTGTGTGT
>CM060323.1:48369107-48384107 GCA_030674155.1 Stramonita haemastoma
GCTTTGCATCTTTATTTCATGTTGCCAACTTCACATTCAACTGTAATTTTCCACAATCAACTGATGTTCTTAAAGGCTTCTTTCCCCTAAAATGTTTTAATTGTGGCGAATCATGCCATGAATTTCTCCCTGTCTTTGCAATAACGGAGATATTCGTAACTTTATCAAAATCCTGACTCTGCTCACTAACCAAACCTCAAACGCTGTCAGCTCTTTTGCTCGACCCTGTAGCTTCTGGAAACCACCTTGAAAACTGAGCTCTGGGACTGTAGAATCCCCCCCCCCCCCCCACCCCAGGGATGAATGATATACGTCTTTATCTCAGAACTGTTACTAGTGTTAGTAAAAGGACACCCAAAGGATTGGTTTAACACAAGAGCTCAAACCCTACTTCAGAAGCCTACCAACCAGAAACAGTATTGTAAACAGCATTGGGACTGTAAAATATCCTCACCCCAAAGATGAATGGACAAACATTTACAACTCTAATCAATCTGTACTAGGCCATCCAAAGGACTGACTGGACACAGAGCTCAAACCCTCAAAACAGAAGCCCACTAACTGGAAAGTCTGAAAAACTTGAGCACTGTGACTGTAGAATATCCTCACCCCCAAAACGATCTCGTAAGTAATAAAACAAAAGGCTATCAAATGACTGGTTTGACACAGAGTTTGAACCCTATACAAAACAGAAACCTACCAAAGGCTAGTTTATCACTTATGCAATCACATATAGCAGTCTAGTGGCATTGTACCTCTGTACTAATGCACCATCTCGTGTTCTCTGATCAGAAGGCTCACGGCTGCTGGCCAGAATCTGATAAGCACATACACAAAACTGTCATAAACTGACACTAATTTTTTTACCAAGTATTTTAGGATCGGACCCTACAAACTCCTCAGCTACCTGTAATAATTTAACAAGTTTCCACATACTGGGCCATAACATTTTAATGGGCAGCATTTCTCCATGGTGACTCCTGTGATACAGATTAACAGATGAATCTTTTTCAACTCCCCCAGAAATTCTTTGAGCCCTGCATTTATCAGGCAGCGTGCTCTGGGCAAGTTGAACCTGGGAATCCACCACCAATGTGCATGTGTTTTATCATCCACTCCTATTGCCATTCAATGGCCTACTCTTATTCAAGTCAGAACAGGTTTTCATGCAAGTGTGCAAAATGTTTTGCATGCGTTTAAACAAGTGACCTCAATATACAGTCTCATCCAGACTTTCAGAGGAAAAGAGTAGTTAGTAATCTGTTCCCACCGGCACACAATAGCCTACTCTTACGAAAAGCGGAAGAGGATTTAACATGTGGGCAAGTTGTTCTGCTGTGAGGGGGCCTGGTTTATAGTCTCATCGGAAAGATTTGGACACAATCCCTCAAACCATCTCATGTGAACAATCTATAAGTCAGGCATCATGCAGGCCAAGTGGTAGGCCTAACACAGGCTTGAAAAGAACGTCCAACCCCTCTCTGCCTTGTATTCTTAAAAAGGAAAAATCTTTAGATCTAAGTCTACCTCGAGTCATGAACTTCAAGTAAAAGTCAACAACCCATATACCGAGCTGTAAAAAATATGCAAAGTGCATTTGCAAAATATGCATTTCTGACTTGCCTTCTATACTGGGTAGGTTTCTGTACGCGTTCAGCAAAAAAACCTGTGCAGTTATTTTCCTTAAAAAACAGATTTAGATACAGGCCTCAATGTTTCCCTATTTTTCCAGCTCAAGTGTTTCACCGCCATCCTGCAAACTGTGCGCATGTGCACACAAGAAAGAATAGTCTTAGCCATCCACAGGGCAGTTGAGCTAAAACTATAAATTCTCGTTTAGAGAGACGGTAGCGTGGTAAACAGAAAAATCGCATTTATGTTGCAAAAATCGTTGTCGGCTAGGCCTAATCACAGTTCTGTGATTTAACCTCATTTCCCGTACAAAACACCGACAAAATGTACGTGCAGGCGGTCCGGAGCGTGTAAAGTATATGGCGAAAACAACGCGATCATGCTCTTCCAATGGGAAGGAAATTTCCCAAGCCTTCTGGCTGTCAGTTCTCAAAAAGTTTGGTGAATATTTTGTGTGTGTCCCTTTAAACAAAAATTCCTACACGCGATTCCCATTTTACGGCCTCAGGGCCGAATGTCTCATTTTCAGGCTTATTGGGGGCATTATTTGGGCTCTTAGTATTTTTGTGAACCCTGCCCTCAAACAGGTGCCTCCATTGCTAGGTTAAAGCAGACAATGTTCGATGACTTTTCAAATAGCTCAAGAAATTCTAGGGTGCGACTCAGGCCGTATTTTTCGAGGCTGTTGAGTCGGCGCTAACTTCATGGAACCGGGTCGTCAGATCGCGAGCAGAACCTCAAAACACCAGGCTATACCGTACCGTCCCCCCCCCCCCTAAGTTCTGTCACTGACCGCCACCAAAATAAAATTGGCAATAAAACATGCAAGAATTACATAACATAACATGTAATCAAACAGTGTGTGTGTGTGTGTGTGTGTTGTGTGTGTGTGTGCGTGCGTGCGTGCGTGCGCGCGCGCGCGAGAAATTGTTTCCCTTGCAACACTTTTAGACATGACATGCAAGTTGTCAATACGCTGAATGTTATATCTATAATGAAATTGGTTTGCATATTTCAAGTAAACAAAAACTAAGAGTAAAGCCAACTCAGTTGTGTTTTTTTTAATGTTTAAAAAATCGTCAAGTTCACTTCCATTTCAAAGTCGGATACTACATCTACCAATTCAAAAGTGGCGTGCCACACTTGTTAAGGTAAACAAAACCTCCAGACTAAAACTAGTCAGCCTTTAAACTTTTTTTTTTTTTAAATCTTAAGTTCACAACCATCTTTTAATTAAGTCGTGCATGTCAAAAGAACCCAGGACAGTAAGTTGAAAATCGGAAGAGGCAAACTTTTCTAGTAAAATTGGTAAGTTCGATTCCCTGCTGTACCCCTGAAGTCGGAATGCGGCTATGTTCATGGTGGGCAGAGAACAGTCGCATACGTAAAAATCTCACCATTGGTGAACCTGGGAGCTAAAGCCATACGTAAAAATCTCACCATTGGTGAACCTGGGAGCTAAAGCCGAGGTACGAAAATTTTTAGCCAATCTATATTCTGGACATGTACAAATTGGGAAAGGAGGGGGAGATGACTTAAAGCGTCACACTTGGTCACTGAGCAGAAAGGGGGGGGGGGGGGGGACCCAGACCCAATAAACTGAACATGAAAATAGTCATACATCTTTGCACCTGTTGGAACTCTATGAAAAGCAAATAATAGGCTTCTGTCTGCATGTCACTTTTTTTTCTTTTCTTTTTTAAACACAGGGGATTGATGGAGGGGAGGGGGGGGGGGTGGCTGGGGCTCTGTAAACGTTTTGTGTTTTTTGTGTTTAAATGTCACAATAATTCCTAAAGGGACTCGAGTAAAAATCGAGTTACAGGAGTGGGGGAGCACACCGAAATGTTGCCCCTCTGTAACTATCTGCGCAACTTAGTTATGGAATCCGGTACAGAGAAATGGGGAGGGGGGAGGGGAGCGAAAAAAATCTTCTCACAGTCCTCTTGCTTTTCCATAAGTTTCAGTTCCGAAAATGTACACAATGCTAATGAAAAACAAAGTAAAATAAAATTAAAGCCTACCTGAAGCCTCACCTTTAAAACGGCAGGGAGCGGTGACAATCGATGTGTCCGGTGCAAGTTGTTGCTGCCACTTTTCATCAGACACCCTTAGGCATAACTGAACACTGAAGTGCAAAGGCCAGTTGACTACACCTTGGCCTATGGGTGAACAGAAATCATTTCCCCACGAGCATCACGCATCATCACCTCTGACGGTAGAAGACTCTCTCTCTCTCTCTCATTATGTTTATCCCCCTTCTAAGGGGCTGTGGCCTTTATGAATAAACGTCTGCATCTGCGTCTCTCTCTCTCTCTCTCATGGGATTTCAGCCATCAAGAAAAACGGAAATGTTTGCCTAAAACGAAAACGAAGGGAACATTTTTGTTGTTGTTGCTGAAATGGAAAAAAAAGATGAAAAAAAGAAGGAAACCCAACAAGACTTGCAGCAGTCACTTAAGTGCAAGTAATTTTTGACAGGCACCATTCAAAAAGCATTACACTAAGGAAATACCAGGAACACTGTGACAACTTGACAACTGACGACAGTTTGTCTATTCACTTAGATTGATCATGTTTTTCACACCATATTGAATTAACAACCTCTCTCTCTCCCTCTCGTTTCTTTCCCCTTAACCCTTGGTCCCTGGTTACACCAAATGCACATGCAACTTCCTTTTCTCTCTTTATGAAAGGTTTTCGTAGGGACCAATTGTTTGCTGGATTCTGTTATGCACGTCTTCGTTGCTTATGTGGTCTCTGTAGGAGATGCCAAGGAGTCTCTGGAAGCATCTCATCTCTACTGCCTGTACTCTTCTCTCCAAATCCGCAGTCAGGGTCCATGATTCACAGGCATACAGGAATGTGGATATGACAAGGGAGCGCATTAGTCTGATTTTGGACTTGAGTGAGATATTTTTATTTTTCCAGATGATGTTCAATTTTGCCAGCGCTGTTATTGTCCTACCCATGCAGCAGTTCCTCCTCCCCCCCCCCCCCCCCCCCTCCACATTGCTGGAATGGTCCTTTGGAAAGGCAATCACTGATACTAGATACGCATGGTTCCAGTGCAGTTGCAGGAGCCACCAGAATGCTGCCATATACAGCCCCAAACCATCCTGGGGACTCCCAATTCACCCATTTTCCCCCAGGGATGGTGTTTTAAGAATGACACCTCTATATGCTGGGTTTTTTTTAATTTTGTTGTCATCTGCTCCTACTGGCACACAATGGCCTGGTCTTCTGAAAGGCGGAACAGGTTTTTAACGTGTGTGCTACATGTTCTGCATGTGCTCGCACATGGGGCTTCGGTTTATAGTCTCATCCGAATAACAATGAGAACAAATCAAAGAAAGTGCTTTGCTTACATTCTACTTGCACATTCAACCAGTCTCAAAGAGATGTAACAAATTTAAATCACTCACATGAAAATATTGCATTCTGGTGGGGTGATGAAATTGTGGCTGTTTGCTACAGATATGAGATGAAACAATGGGGGGAAATCTTGGAGAGAAATAAGTATGTCTTGAGACTGGGTTTGAGTGTCGTATGTAGGTTTTTGACTTCAGAAGAGACGGAGGTTGTTCCAGATTGATTGTTCTCATTTCAAGATCATGGGCATTAGAAAATCACAGGAAAACTGACAAAGGCTAGACCAAATGTAGTGTTGACACTGTTCAATGTTGTGGACGTGCTCTTGTCTTCATTCATTCTGTGTATAATTAACACTCGAGCATGTTAAATACCCCATACCCATGGATGTTCATTTACATGAATATATCTGTGGATGTTTTCACAAGCTCCATTAGCAAGTGGATGTCAGTCATGCAAAAGTAATAATGGGAGCCCATGTGGTATTCTATACAGCGGATGATAAAATTATAATGACAGGCAGTACAGTGGATCTATGCCTTGTGTGTGTGTGTGTGTGGTGTGTGTGGTAAAAGAGAAACAGGGGGAGAGAGAGTGGAGGTGGTAGGGGGGGGGGGGGGGGGGGGGGGGAGAGTGTTGGTCAGGTAATTTGAGCAACAGTACACTGTGAAGTTCGCATCCGTAAAGAGAATGAAGCTCGACAGTGTGGTCCCTGTCTTCCCACCAAGCCCACAGTGCACTCACTCTGGGTAGGAGCCAGCCCGAGTCTGAAAAATATCACTATGACTAATGGGATTCGAACCCACAACCTATATTTTTTATCCACAAGATAATATTCCACTTGCACCAATCCCCGTTCATTGAATAAAAATTTTGAATTTTCACTGTGCAATTGAAATCACCAGCCAAAGTACTTAATCTGCTTGACCTGATGATGGAATTAAATGCACTCTGGATAACTCAGGAGTTAAAGGTTTAAGTTCTTTTGATTAAGCAGTTGGCTGTTTCAGTATTTGCCTTCTTTGTTTTTTTTCTTTTTTTGTTGTCTTTTTTGAAGGTAGGATTTTTCTTTTTTTTTGGAGGGGGGTTGGATTTGTCACTGTCACAATATCTTGAACAGTGACCATTGCTTGTCTGCCAAACAAAAGTTTCATGAAATATTTTTTCATTTAATATGACAAGATGAAATTTACAAAAATGATTATTCTATGTTGGATCAAGTTTGATAACAAACTTAATGACAGCCCTTTACAAAAAAAACTTTCTTTACTTGAATATGTTGAGAGTACTGTTTGAGGTGAAAAATTCTTTAATCTTCCACAGCTCCCGCCTGCTGCATTTATTTCTTATCTCCCTTACTTTTTCATAAATTTGTTAACAGATTGCTGGGCTTTTGTTGTTGTTTACAGTTTTTCTTTTGGAATGGAATCCAGTATTTTTCCAATTCTAATGCACTAGACATTGGTAAACTGAACATGTAAAAATAAAAAGAGGTTAAAACAAACAAGGAAAACACACACGCACACACACACATACATACACTTACAAACAGGTAGGAAGACAGACAGACATGGATTTCTGGCTGAAGAATCGAGCCATGACCACAAGAATCCTCACACAGAAACAAAACTGACTCTGTTTTTTCCTTCTCATTCAGACATTTATTTCAAACATTTTGTGTCTGTTGCTGCTACACTCTTGGACTTTAGAAGTTCCTGCAACAGAAAAAAAAAACCCAACAGTTTTAGAATCATTAATTTAATCTTTTTGTACAAAGGCATTCTGCCAAATAGTTCATTCGAATAAAGTTTAGACAAACATACTGTCTCAAAAACTAAGACTAGATAATTCAACAGTTTGTTTGCATCTACAATGTGCTCATCACAATTGAACTGTGAAAATACCGGGTAAATAAAGCTGAAACTTGAAAACTGCAGGCCACAACCAAAAGTGTAGTGAGCTTTTGCACAAATTCTACAACATCCTGAACGACATCATTACACCATGTACTTCATTCACATGCACTGTCTCTGAGCAGACTTGAAGACTTCATCCAACTTTTTACCTTGTGTTCAAGGGCGACAAGAAAACTGATCTATGTGATATGTTTCCTATTTTGATTATCTTGAATTCATGGGATAAGAGTTTGAATCCTGCAGGTGTCTCTTGGATTATGGGTCGGGATAATAATAATGTACGGACTTTATAGAGCGCTGAATCTTGTAAAGCAACAAATCAATGCGCTTGGGATCAAAGGGATTTTATCAAAGAGATCAAATCAAAGGGATTTTAACGCTACCCAAGTCAACATATGTACAGATGTGCTGGTGGTTTACTTCCCTTCATGCATACCCCCATGCAAAAAGTATGCACACTAAAAATTCTGTAACTTATGTCAGCATCTGAGAAGAAGCCGGAACACAAAAACACTCAGCAGGCATCCCAGACTTCACTAGTACTGATTTACATAACTGCAAGCCTTTGAAAGCACTGAAGCCTTTGCTGAGAAGATATCTTGGAAGATGGGGTGTAGTAAATCCTGCATGTTGTTCATGCTGAGACACTTCTGAAGGGAAGCCGATATACCTGGTATAGAATTGACACTGTTCTTTATTCCCAACTAACAGACTTATGATCATGTATTTCCTTTCAACAAAAAGGACCCACTTTCTATTTCTACAATGACCAGTAAAATACTGTTTCATCTACTATTCTTTACAGTCCTCATATCTTTGAACTGCATCAATGTATTATCCATCCATGGGGGATGAGACTGATCAGATTGCTACAGCTTACATCTTTTAAAGATCCATGAAGCAGATGCTTTAAATGCTTGCCCCAGAGGATGATTTATGCTTTGGAGATAAGTGGATTAAAAAAAACCCTTTCTTACTGGTTTATCATATAAAACTTATAGTTGAACCCCCTCCTCTTTTTTTTCCATTTCTAGATCCCTCCCCTAAATATTGCAAGTTACATGTGATCACTTACTTGGCAATGATGCCATCTTTCTTTGCTAGACGCAGCAGAGAGTCATCAGATTCACCCTGTAACAGACAACACATCAAGCATTAAAATAATTAGACATGAACAATGAAAAGTAAAGGAAAAAAAAACACACACCCTTCTTGGAATCAATAGTGATATCTATCTTACCACTGAACACCAATTTAAAAAATAAAATAAAATAAAAATAAAACCTAGGCACAAATAACTGGAATAAATAAGTAGGGCTGCCTCTGGCACACCTAGAAAACCAAAGAGATCAGGGCCAAGGGGGCACAATTCAGCCTCCTTTATGTTGTACAGATCAAATTCTATTTGGGGACTCATCTAGAACTACAGACAAAAAAATGACAGCACTGGCAAGGCAGTTCAATTCTAGACTGCTATGCTATAATCAAGAACACCTTGCAATCACATTTTAAAAATAATACCCCCCCCCCCCAAAAAAAAAAGAGGCCAAAACAAAACGACAAAGCACAAAAAACCACCCCAAAACACAAAACTCTGCAACTATCAAGCTATGGCAATAGCAATAAAATGTAGGCCCTTTTTAATTTTAAGCACCTGGAAGCAAATGTTTGGCAATAGCAAAAAAAAATGTAGGCACTTTCAATTTTATGCTCCTGGAAGCACAAGTTTATCTTAAATGACAAAGGTCTTCAAATAGGAACTTCCCCACCATCCCAACAGTATGAACTTTTATGCACCTAAAAAGACCATACATTACCAACCTCTTTAGTAAGTCGTTGCAATCAGAGTAAAATTGAACTCTGAAGGATGGGAACGTGAGCAGATAGATTGAAGAGGACAAATAATTTATGCAGAAAGCCTACAGACATATATCTGCTTTAGGTATAAACCTTACCATTCTTCGGATGGATCCACAGATGGCGTAGATTTTGTTGGAGCCAGTCATACGCCCTGTGGTCTCATCCACCTGAACAGACAAAGTCATTACCAGTGAGGTCAATACAAATAATTTTGTTTTGTCTTTACTATTTTAGTCCCCAAAAATCAAATAAATGTTTCAAAGTAAAATGAAAGATTTATATAATTTCATTAACACAGGTCACAGCAATCCACTGTGCTTAAAAACTAAACACAAAAACAAACAATACATGGAAAGTTGTGCAATTATCAAACATTAAGGCAAAGCATAATAGCTGTATTTTAGATGCCAACATCGTAAACCAAAATGATATATTTCCAGTATCTTTCTGCTAAAACACAAAATTTTCTTATGTCTTTCCAGTATCTCTCTGCTAAAACCCAAAAAATTTATGTCTTTTCAGATTCTCTCTGCTAAAACCAAAATTATGTCTTTCCAGATTCTCTCTGCTAAAACCAAAATTATGTCTTTCCAGATTCTCTCTGCAAAAGCCAAAAATTACGTCTTTCCAGAATCATTCTGCTAAAACCAAAATTATGTCTTTCCAGATTCTCTCTGCTAAAACCAAAATCATGTATTTCCAGTATCTCTCTGCTATCTCATGCTGCATTTGCCAAGATTTTCTTGGTGACTTTCACCATATTCTGAACAACCCACAATCATGAACAAAACGTAAAAAAAGACTCACCTCAGCGATGTTGATCTGGATGGAGGCATAGTCTTTGGCAGCAATGATGTTATTGCTGGCCGAGCTGAAACACACACACAAATTCTTGCTTCTTCAAAAATCCACATTTCAGATCAATATACTTCCTACTTCACACCAGTAACTACAGCCATCATCCTTCTTTTCACTTGCTTCCTAGTTTTCAAACCCTTAAAAATAATTACGAAGTAACAATAACTCTAAAACGCAGATAACAGACATGACAATCAGAATTTCTGTGTGTGTGTGTGTGTGTGTGTGTGTGTGTGTGTGTGTGTGTGTGTGTGTGTGTGTGAGTGTGAGTGTGTGTGTATGTGTGTGTGTGTATTTGATTTGATATATTTTGAAATATATTTTCTTTTATATTGAGGATAATGGGATTATAAGCACTCTTGTACTTTTTCATCCAGTCCCCGTGTGTATGCAGTTTTGTAAATGTCATCTGTTCTCACAAGCACACGATGGCCTACTCTTACGACAAGCGGAACAGGATTTAACGTGTGCGCAAGATGTTCTGCGTGCGTTCGCACACGGGACCTCGGTTTATAGACTCATCTGAAGAACTTTTGGGAGAGTGGAGTCAGAGAGAGAGAGAGAGAGAGAGAGAGAGAGAGAGAGAGAGAGAGAGAGAGAGAGAGAGAGAGAGAGAGAGAGATAGAGACAGATAGACAGACAGACAGACAGACAGACACTTCAAGTATTTCTGATTTCACAGAGGGCCTTCTACCCCCAAACACCTGATATGGCATTTTAAAGAATTCTTTGCTCATTGATAGTTATTATTTGGGGTGGTATTGTGTAGTACCGTAGTGTTTATAAATTACACACAACTCTTCCAACAAATGCAGGGTTCGCGCAAGGATTTTTAAAACTGGTACTGCGAGTTGCCATTTCAGAGACATCTTGACCAACTCCCCGAAAATCGGTTCCCAGAAAATAAAATCCGGTACGTACTGTGAACAAAATGAAACTATTCAGTGAGGGGGTGGGGGAGGGGGGGGTGGTTGTTCGGCAGCAAAACTAAATCTAAATTGAACGCAAATCTCTCAGAGACTTTGACTGCCATGCTGCCACTCGCTTCTTGGGCACGAAGCCACGCAGGAAATAGGATTTTTTTTTCTAGCGCCTGTGCCACTGTCTGTGTCAGTCTGTTTTGCACAACATCATTTGTGTGACTTAGGCCTATATTCTTCTTTCTTGTTTCTATGCTTAGCGCTCATCTAGATCTTTCGTTCAATTTAGATTTTGTTTTCGACTCCTCTCTCAAAGCAACGCGCAAATTTATATTCTTCTTTCTTGTTTCTATGCTTAGCGCTCATCTAGATCTTTCGTTCAATTTAGATTTTGTTTTCGACTCCTCTCTCAAAGCAACGCGCAAATTGATAGTCATAGACCCTCGGCTTTTCGCTTTTCGTTAGAGTAGGCCATCGTGTGCTGGTGGGAACAGATGATATTTACAAAACTGCATACACACGGGGACTGGATGTAAAAAAGCACAGGAGTGCTTATTCCATTATCCTTGATATAAAAGATTAAAAGAATAAAGAATAAATCAATCTAGGCCCCATTTACTCATTGTGAATATAAGTCACTGTCATGCTGAGAAGAGCGCGAAGCTCTGTTCTTTCACAGTAAAGCTTGCTGTTCTGTGTGCTAGGCTAATAATGAGGATGGCGCCAAAGATAAGAGTTTGTTGGGAGGGGGTGGAAAGGGGTAGGTGCGTAAGCAAGGTACAGGCGCATGACACTCAGAAAATGTCACTTCAGACTTTTTAAAATATGAGACGGGAATCTAATCGGTCACAGGCACACAGAATCGGTACGCGGTACCGGCTGCTTTGAAAATTGTCGGTATTCCCTGTTTACAATCGGTGAAATAACGACAATTACCGGTTATCGCGAACCCTGCAAATGACAATTTACAAAACTGCATACACAGAGACTGAATATAAAAAAGCACACTGTGTGCTATTCCATTATCCTCGAAATAATAGAAAGGTTACCTGCCTTTGTTTTCCTCTAACTACTTTTTCCTCAAAATTAAGGAATAAAAGTAAAATAAATCTTTCCAAGAACAGCAGGGATGCCTACCTCTGAACAACTCATGAAAATGCTAAAACATTAAATACTGCGATTTCAAACAGAAAAGAGCGATCTGAATCCCCAGATAGATAAAAAATTAATCACAATGTGAGCTACACGATCTTGGCCCAACTGACGGATCCCGTAGCACAATGGCTAAATCGCATCGACAGAGACTAGGCAGTGCCAGTAGTCTCCGGTATGTCAGTGGGGTGTATTTTTTTCCCCTTTTGTTCTGCTCGATCGCACAAAACATTATAAGGCAATGATAAGATAACCATTCCACTAATGGCAGATCTGTAAGGCAAAGGGAAAAAAGGTCGGAATAACTTTGGACTACACTATTCCTCGTGTCAAAATCTGAAAATGTACTCGTTACCCACCATTTTCTCGGGATGTACATGTCGACGAATTCACCAGCTTCGTTCTGCATGTTGATGATCAGGTAGTTACTGCAGACAGATCGTAAAATAAGTATTACCTCACAGTTAACAATACACGTGAACAAGAAAGTAAGACTAAACAGAATAAACGTAAATTTCACTCTTTTTTCTTCATCGAGAGCAAACCACGTTACCTTCACAGCACGCCAAGATCAGAGAGGAAGAACAAGTGCACATGCGTGTGAAAAGCTTCCTGTTAAGAAGTACAGCAAGGGAAACTACTCGGACAAAATGTATTTTGTAAAGTCAGGTTGATTAAATGATTAATGATTAAAGGTTGATTTTGTTGTTTTTGATTAAAACAATTTTTTTGTTGAGAAATCTAATGTGTTTATTATGAGCCTTTTAAAAGCAAAAGGGGTGTGGGTGGCGGTGGTGAGGGGTATCGATTAGAATGCATGCAAAGTTAATGGAATAGTTTCACTAGGCCTACACCCTGCTGAGAAATCTTGCTTAGTTATAGGCCTAAAGCCTACGTACTACAGGCTAGCCAGCATAATGCTTCACTAACTGCATTCCTAAGTATGTACTGATTTCGTTTTTGCAATCATCTTAGTTGATACTGACATGAATTAAGGGGTCTTGGATGTGTAAACTTTATCGACTGTACGCATATAATATATATATATATATATATAATATATATATATATATATATATATATATATATATATATATATATATATCAACGAGTTTAACAGACCATTGCGTGAAATGACAAAGAAACAAATTTTATGTAGGCCTACACGACTTACAGAGCTCACCAGTCAGTCACTTCACACAATGCGAAGGAATTTCATAACAGGAATATAATCAAACTTAATGGAATCTGACTCCAACACTCAGTATCGGGAAATGATAGGATGTTCCCCTTCTGTTTATGAACAAAAATATCCACATTTTTCATTAGGCTCTTGTTGAATGCTGCATGTTGTTCTCTGTCTAGTGTTAATCATGTCATAAATCATGTTGCTGCATGTAGGTTTTACTCGCCAAAGAAACACTGACTGAAAACAATCAGAGCACCAACACCTTCTCAAACAGTAAAGGGGGAAACAAAGAAAGAAGAAAAGAAAGCAAAAAAGACATAACTAAAAAAAAAAAGACAAGAACATGAATAAAGAAAGAAAGGAAGAAAGGGAAAACACAATAACAGAAATGAAGACAGAAAAGAAATTTAAAAAAAAGAGAAAGAAAGACAAGAAAATTTAAAAAAGAGAGAAAATAACTGGAAAAGAAAAAAAAGATTAAAAAAAAAAACACCAAAGAAAAAAAATACCCCCCAAAAAACCTAAAAAAGAAAGAAAAGACCAGAAAATTACTAGATAAAGAAAGAAAGAAACCAGCGTATAGCGAGCGCTGTTTGTCGACGAAAAAGACTGATGAGGAGCGCAAACATTGAGCTGTAATTTATATACTGCTATACGCAGTATGTCTATTTATTCATTATTATTATTATTATTATTATTATTATTATTATTATTATTATTATTATTATTATTTTTATTATATTATTATTATTATTATTTTTTTATTATTTATCTATTTTATCTCGAGGATAATGAAAGAAGCTCTCATGTGCTCTTTTTTTTTGTACACCGTGTGTATCACTCACTCACTCAGTCCCATGTCCCAAAGGACGTAGGGGGGACATGAGAGAAGACGCAACGGAGATCTTTTTCCATGCTTCACGATCCTGTGTGGCTAGTAGGAGGCGTTGCAGGGGTTGGGCAGTCCAGTCTTTGATGTTGTCAACCCATGATTTCTTTTGGCGGCCTCTTCTTCTCTTGCCCTCGACTGTTCCTTGCAAGATGGTTTTTGCTAGGGTGTTGTGTCTTGTGGTGTGACCAAACCACATCAGCTTTCTCCTCTTTATGGTGGAGAGCAAAGGCTCTTGGGGGCCCACACGCTTTTTGATTTCTTCTTTCACATAGTTATTGGTCTTGTGTTTGAGCCAATTCAAATACTTAGGCTCCATCCTAACAAAAGATGGCACATCAAACAATGAGGTGAAAGCTCGCATTGCAACAGCAACATCTGCTCTAGTCAGACTCCAGAGGATCATCAGAAGCAACAACATCAGCTTCTGCACCAAATACCACCTCTACAAATCCCTCGTGATATCTATCCTCCTATATGGCTGTGAATCATGGACTCTGACAGCAGAGTTAGAGAGAAGAATCCAAGCACTCGAGAACAAGTGCCACAGAAGACACCGTGTGTATGCAGTTTTGTAAATTTTATCATCCTTTCACACCGGCACACAATGGCCTACTCTTCCGAAAAGCGGAACAGGTTTTAACATGTGCGCAAGATGTTCTGCAAGATGTCTAGGAGCACAAGAGGCTATACTTACCTGGCATGTGGTGGTTGGTTGGTTGACGGTATAGTCTGTATATCTGGGAACTCCGCTGGGACTCTCGATTAATGCAATCAAACCATATGAAAACCAAACCAAACCAAACCAAACCCAGCAGCTGAGGTTAACGTCAATTCAGTTAGGAAAAGGTTGCATAAATCCAGCTTCATTCTCTCTACTGCCACACCAGAGAATGACAACTTAATTTTTTTTTTAAATTTAATTTCTTGTGTGTGTGTGTGTGTGTGTGTGTGTGTGTGTGTGTGTGTGTGTGTGTGTGTGTTTATCAATTTTATTTTTATTTATTTTATTATTTTATATCGAGGATAATGGGATAAGCACTCTTGTGCTTTTTTTACATCCAGTCCCCGTGTGTATGCAGTTTTTGTAAATGTCATCTGTTCCCACCGGCACACGATGGCCTACTCTTACGAAAAGCGAAACAGGATTTAACGTATGCGCAAGATGTTCTGCGTGCGTTCACACACGGGACCTCGGTTTATAGTCTCATC
>CM060323.1:48389107-48394107 GCA_030674155.1 Stramonita haemastoma
GACCAATAAATCTGTTACAGGACAGCACGTTTAGTCCAGTAATTGGGCCCAAACCTCTATCACAGCCAACACCAATAATCCGATAATATACACTTATTTGGTTAAAAGGCATCAAATACGACTGTGCAACCAGGGAAACCTGAATATTATATTGTATGGTCCAAACTTCCATGCACGGATACACAGCAGGTACATTTAAACTAAGACCACATGGGATAGAAACAGGAGTTACAATCCGATCATCAGAAGTCATTAAAACTGACAAGTTCAAAATGTAGTCTAGAACACTTGTAAAGACATTGTGATAATTTTTTTTTTCAAAGCTGGTTCAAACAGCTGAAACATGTCACTCATGTAAAAACACTGTAATCAATATTCTCCAAAGCTGGTTAAAAAAATGTATATAAGCTGAAATACGTAACGCTTGTAAAGTCAATGGTGTTCAATGTTACCCAGACCTGATTAAAAAAGCTGAAACATGCAACACATCCAAAATCATCAGTAGATGGTGTACGTCAAAGCTGACTTTTTAAAAATACTGATAAATGTAAGGTAAGAACACGTTTCCAACAAAAAAAATGACACACAAGCATAGTATTGTATTTAACAAACTTCATTCCTTTCCAGCAGACGATGAAGTTGATAGTATCTCCAGGTTCCAGGACCACAGAAGCTAAAGGTGTTGGGCTTGCTGCCGGATTTAAAAGTTCTATATGTCTACTGCGTACAGGTTGTTGTTTTTTTCCCAGGCATCCTTTTCTAGTTAAAAAAAAATCTTCTAGTTTGTATTTTCGTGAAACTTGAATTTTCTTTGATAACATAATGGTTATGAATACTTCTGAATTTTCTTTGATAATAGAATATTCATATAATGTCTGGTTGCCTTAATGTCAGGAATAGGAAATGTAGTTAGGTCAGTTTGTTGTGAATTCATTGCATGTTCAGGTGGATGGGGCTGTTGTGCTTGCAGCAACAAAAGCGAAGAAGAAGAAGAGGATGAGGAAGAAGAAGGAGAAGAAGAAGAAGAAGAAGAAGAAGAAGAAGAAGAAGAAGAAGAAGAAGAAGAAGAAGAAGAAGATCCTGCTTTATTTCACCCTCTCCTTTCTCCTTCTCATCCTTCTTTTTGTCAGGACTGTACCCTTGTTGAGAAAAAAAGCTCAAATTTAACAGTGCAGATCTATCCATTTCCAAACTAACATCATCGTCATTAAAAACACCCACTGTACATTTCGTGCCTCAACGAACTAGCCAATCATTATCACAAAGCAAGGGTAGTCACCATAATAGTGAAAAAGAAGAATAAACAGGATTCCTGAATAGCGCATACAAGTTTTGATTCTTTCTCAAAGGTCATAAACAATCTTGCTCATGAACATACAACAAATTAAAAACAGCTTAACACACATATATACGCACGCACGCACGCACGCACGCACGCACGCACGCACGCACGCACGCACGCACACACACACACACACACACACACACACACACATCAGTTTCAATCAACATCACACATGTAAGTGTTGTAACTAGAATTAACAGTATCAGTTGTTTTGGGGTGGTTTGTTTTGTTGTTGGTTTTTTTCGTTTTTTGTTTGTTTGTTTTTTTACATGGTCCCTGCATGTAACTAACATGGGCACACAAAGTACATAACAGTATCATTCTGTAAGCAACGCTTCCCTTTTCAACAAAA
The DNA here is from genome assembly GCA_030674155.1 of Stramonita haemastoma. Taxonomy (NCBI): domain Eukaryota; kingdom Metazoa; phylum Mollusca; class Gastropoda; order Neogastropoda; family Muricidae; genus Stramonita; species Stramonita haemastoma. Next base: position 48,390,805 of record CM060323.1, read on the forward strand.
TTTGAAAGGAAAAAAAATCGAGTCTTAGTATTTCACTAAGGAAACGTGGTGGCTATTTATGCACCAATATGACAGACTGTTTCTTAGTCACTTGAAGTATGAAAGACTAATGCCCTCTCCTTTCAAAGAAAAGAAGAAGAAGAAAAAAGAAAATCCAAACAAAACCACAACAAAACACCTCCAGAAAAATGAATACAAAATTAAATCTAAAAAAGCCCCACAACCCAACAACCTGAAGGAGGGGTGGTGGTGGTGTGGGAACTATAAATCATTTATGTGTTATATGATCTACGATCTTCATCTTTTTATTGTAATGTTCTTGGGCCTTTAAATACACATGGCCTGAGAAAATTTTTCGGGTCATCGTATTCTTTCAATATTAACCACAACTGCTACCAAAACAACAATCGCAACAATGGAAAATGACAACAACAACAAAAAGAAAGCCCACCAAAGAATGGATGTAAGTAACAAACTCATCAGAAACGTTTTCTTTCAGTGTTACCCTGAGGAAACTACTTCATACAATGTTTGCTATTTCAGTCACACATGGAACACAAAACCTTTCAGTTTTGAAGTTTGATCAAATATAATGGGTTTTTTTTTCCCAGATTATAGAATTACGTCTGCTCCTTTGCACATACATCAGTGCATAAAACAAAAGTCTGATAAGCTCTCTCTCTCTCTCTCTCTCTCTCCTCATCTCTCTCTCTCTCTCTCTCTCTGAGCGCGCGAGCGCGTGGTGTGTGTGTGTGTGTGTGTGTGTGTGTGTGTGTGTGTGTGTGTGTGTGTGTGTGTGCATGCGTGCGTGCGTGCGTGTTTGTGTGTGTGTGTGTGTGTGTGTGTGTGTGTGTGTGTGTGTGTGTGTGTGTGTGTGTGTGTGTGTGTGCGTGCGCGCGCGCGCGCACACGCGCGCGTCCATCACTCATCGTTATTTCCCCCTCTTTCTCTCGGTTTCGCTGCCTTTGTCTGTCAATCTCTGTCTCTTTCAGTTTCTTTTCATATCCAGCAGTTCAGTTCTATGCTCTTGGAAATGACGCGCGCAGGTTATCTCAATCTTCCACAGCCACAGCACAAAAACAAAGAAAACCGGTCCTTCTTTTTCTTCTTGTTTTTCTTCTTCTTGATCTTCTGTTTGCCTTTGTTGTCTTTCTGTTGGTCCGGGTCTTGGTCATACTCCCTGATCATGAACCGATGATAGGACTTCATCTGCAACAGGAAAACAGAACAGACATTGTTAACAAACAAAATAATACAATTGAAAATTTTTCTTCTTCGTCGTTGGACGATCAGACAGCAACTACTGTTGTCTGTTGTATGAGCAAAAATGTGTGGCGCTGCCGTTAAGAACTTGGCAAGTCAGATCCAACGCATCCGAACTAGGCGAGAGGACAGAATTATTATTTTTGAAGTCCTTTTATTTTATCTTTTTTAAGGCAGAAGAATGGACCAAGATGGCAGAAAACAGACAAGAAGGAGGTCAGGGACAGAAAAGGAACAAAGCAGAAATAAAGAGAGGGATAGAAAAAAGGGAATTCCTAACACAGAATTTCCAGAAGGTGGTGATGCTCTTTTTACTGACAGACCCTAGGCATCTCCACGGGGGAAAACTGGATAGAAGACTGACCTAAAATAGGAAACGTTTAGGCTTTACTTAAACATAGTTCAAGCTTTTAGCTTTTTTGCACAGACGTTTAGCTTGTTAATGCTGTGCAACTCCAGGCAAGGCATGGTAAGGCAAGGCAAATTCTTTTATTTCGAGGATAATGAATACGCACTCTTGTGCTTTTTTACATCCAGTCTTAGTACTCTTGTACTGTCAGCACTGCATGTATTCGCGAATTGAATCAAACCTTTTCACACCAAACTAGGAATTTAATGTAGCCAAACAGCTACTTAGGAAAGATATGACATGTCGTTATATTAACCGTTGGTAAGCATATCAGTATTTACGGTGCAGAAAAGATACAAGTGCCACATTAATATAACGAACACTGCATAAAAAACCCTACTTAACATCCATTTGGTAAGTTATGAGCATTGTGTTAGAAATAACGCTGGTACTACTTTGACGTTACGAACGTTAAATTCAAAATGATATAGGGACCACTCTGACGTTACGAACATTGCATTGAAGATGATATAGATACCACTTTGACGTTACGAACATTGCATCCAAAATAATACAGGTAGCACTTTGACGTTACGAACATTGCATTCAAAATGATATAGGTACCACTTTGTCGTTACGAACATTGCATTCAAAATGATATAGGTATCACTTTGACGCTAGAACATGCATTCAAAGTGATATAGATACCACTTTGACGCTAGAACATACATTCAAAGTGATGTAGATACCACTTTGACGTTACGAACATGCATCCAAAGTGATGTAGATACCACTTTGACGTTACAAACATTGCATTTAAAATGATATAGGTATCCCTCTGACGTTACGAACATGCATTCAAAGTGATGTAGGTACCACTTTGACGTTACAAACATTGCATTTAAAATGAAATAGGGACAACTGTGATGTTACGAGCGATGCATTAAAAATGATATAGGGACCACTTCGATGTTACGACCACTACATTGAAAATGATAGGGGTACCACTCTGAAGCTACGCACACTGCATAAAAAAAACCCACATACGTAACACCTACCATCCTGAAGTTAACAGACACGACATAAAAGTGAAACAGAGCATCGTTGCTTCATTTTTTTTGGTTAAATAACATGTCTTTCTTGAAGTATTCATCAACTGAGTTTGAAGAAGCGCCTCGGAAATAGAATTTTTGCTGAGTCTAAGCTTGTAATTTCCGGGTTTTTTTTTCTTAAATGACGTGTCTTCTTTTGGTTCATTTCTCTTTCAGTCATGGCACAGTCTTTCAAATAATTATGGTCCTGGACATTTTGTAATTAATATAGATTATTTTTCATAGCTATTAACTGAAGCATTAATATGCTCGTTTATGTAAAACTGAATGGACAGACTGACAAACTAACTGACCGTCTATTGAAACAGTTGCATAAAAGCACGCATGCAAGCACGCATGAAAAACCACATGCAAGCACACACACACACACACACACACACACACACACACACACACACACACACACATGTACGCTCATATAAGGGTACACCACAATTTTGGAGGAGAGGGACGGGATTACGCGCGCATGTAAGAGAGAGAGAGAGAGAGAGAGAGAGAGAGAGAGAGAGAGAGAGAGAGAGAGAGAGAGAGAGAGAGAGAGAGAGAGAGAGAGAGAGAGTGTGTGTGTGTGTGTGTGTG
>CM060323.1:48399107-48408791 GCA_030674155.1 Stramonita haemastoma
GTCTTCTGCTTTTCTATCAGTATCATTATCTTCATAATTTACTTTATCATCCCAATATCATTATCATTCTTTATTACAGTTTTCATTACCTGAGTGCCACGGTACTGTTGACGGCAGATCGATCGGAACTGTTCTGGCCTGCCGTTGTCCCTGCACGCACACACACACACACACACACACACACCACACACACACACACACACACACACACACACAACACACACACACACAATCACTATTAATCATCGTACAGAACTGACAACCCACATCTTCAACAATGGGCCCCTTTGGGAGCTACCTTTTATTTTCAATATGTTGGGTTTTTTTTTGCAGTCATTTTTCCCCCCCCCCCCGAAAATAAATATTTTTTTAAACCCCCTTTTTGTTTTGGGCTATTTAGCGTTTTGTCTATCTTTTTCGTTGTTTTTTCTTCCTCCTTGGGCATCCCCAGATTTTTTTTGCTTCCTTTTTATTTGTTCTTTCGTATCCCAAAAAAGTTTAAGCTTTTTTTCATTTTTAAAAAAATTTTTTATAGGGAAATGTTTTGCCTGGATTATGATGAGGTCCCCAAAATTGGGTTTTTTTTGGTTTTGGGTGAGAGATGAAAGAGCCGAGATTTTCTTTTTGACCCAAAAAATAGAAACAGAAAAAAAATGGGGGGGGGGGAGGGGAAAAGGAGGATAGAGGGGAAAAAGAAGATAGTGGGGAAGGGGTAGAAAAGAAGAAGAAGAAGACGATAGAAGAGAGAGAGAGAGAGAAAAGGGATTGAAGACGAAGGGGAAAAAGATAGGAAGATAGAAAAAGGAGAAGGGGAAAAACAAACCAAAAAACAAAGGGACACAGAGGAGGATGGGGACAGGAAAAGAGAAGGAGAGAATGAGAAGAGAAGAGAGAGGGAGAGAAGAAGAGGAGGGGATGAGAAGAGGAAGAAAAGAGAAAAAGAGAGGAGAGAGGAAGAAAAAGGAGGAAAGGGATTAGGGGAGAGAAGGGAGAGAGAAAAGGAAAAAAGAGAGATGGGAGAGAAAAGAAAAGAAAAAGGGGTGAAGAAAAAAAGTCCACCGACCGAAACGAAACAAACAACAGGGGCGTGAAATTCATACATTTTTCATACATTCCCTACATAAAAATAATACATTACATACATTCATTTCAACCCAACAGGACAGGAACCCGACAGACAGACAGGAAGACAAAGGAAAAAAAGAGACAAACAAACACAGTGGAAGTTTATAACACACATGTATACATTAAAAACTTTTCCCGATTCCATCGCCACCAGGGGTCCCCTCCCCCTCCCCAAAATTTGGGCACAAAGTCCTTTCCCTTTTTAGGGAAAAAACAGAGTTTTTGTTACATTTATTATAATTAGTTTTGTCCAACAGGGGGGAAAGGAAAGTAGAGGACAAAACTAGGTTTTTTTGATTTGTAAAGAAGGGTGATTAAAAACCCCCAACCACGACTACGCATCCCCCAAACCCACCCACCACCACGCAAAAACCCCACCACACCACCCCCCCACCACAACCCCACACACACAACCCCAACTCCCCCCCCCACACACACAAAATTAATTTTAAATTTCCCTTTCACAAACACAAGGGGGTGTTCCACAGGGGACATTTTTAATTTTCCCCATTTAAATTTTAAGGGAAGGTTTAAATCTGCCTTTATAGAATCAAAATTTATTTAAACCCGTTGTTTAAAACTGTTTTGTTTTGTTTTTTGTCCCTTTAAAAAAAAATTTTAAATTTTCCCCTGTATTTTTCCCCCTTGCTGTGTGCCGTGTGTAAAATTTTTGCCGGTGCTGCGTGCCGGGGGTTTCGCATTTGTACATGCGTGTGTATGCACGCATTCGGGGGTGTGTTTGGGTTTTTTGTTTTGGGGTGTGTGTGTGTGTTGTGTGTGTTTTTTGTGTTTTCCTTTTTGGGGTGTGTGTGCGCGCGCGGCGCGCGGCGTGGGGTGTGCCTACGCAAAGTGCGTGCGTGTGGTAGAACGAAAGGGGATTAAATGCCCTAAATTTACTTCAAAAAATTTAATTTAGGGGGAGGATGAAGAGGGGAGAGAAGGGGAGAGAGGGTTGGGGGGGGAAGAGAGAGAAGGGGAGAGTTGGGGGTGGGGAGAGATTGGGGGGGGAGGGAGAGAGAAGAAGTAAGAAGGTTTTTTTTAAGGGGGAGGAAAAGAAAACCCCCCACCGGGGGAAAAAAAGAGGAGAAAAAAAAACTGGGGGGGGATTAAAAAAAAAGAGAACAAAAAGAGAGACAAAGGAAAACAAAAAGAAAAAACAAAAACAGGACAAAAAAGGCAGGACAGAAAAAATAAGTGTGGTGGCTTTTTTCCCCGTGAGTCATATCCCTCCAGTCAAAAGGGAGTTCTCCCCGGGCATTGTAAAAACCCGATCTCAACACATTTTAAAAAAAAAGCCACCCCAAAAAAAAAAAAACCCGACAGTGAAGGAGAGACAGTGGGCAGAGATGAGAAAACGGGGAAGAGACAGGAGAAAGAGACAGACAGAGACAAAAACCCCCGCACAAAACAAACCCCAAAAAACAAGCCACAAGGGCTCCCCAGAACCCTTTTCCGGGCAGTGGGAGGAGGTGTTCCTTTAACGGTGCCCCCCCAGAGGTTGAGGAAGGGGAAATTTTTTTGGGGGGGGCCCCCCACCCCTCACGCCCAGAACCCAAAACCTTGTAGGGCCCGGCACAGTGCCCTTGGTCAGCGGGACCTTTGGGTTTGCTTGCTGTCTTGCTTTTTTTGGGGGTTTTTTCTTCCCACTTCTCCTCTTTCCTCCTTCCCCTATGTCCTCAGCATCGGCAATCGGGGGAGGATGGGCCTTTATTGCCTGGAAAAGTAGAGAAGAGTGTTGGGGATTTGAGGGAGCTGTAATACGGTGGTGTTTAAAAAAGTTTAAATTCTGAAAAGTTAGGGGGTACTTTGTCAATTTAAAAGTTTTTTTTTTTTTTTTTTTTTTTAATTTTCTGACTTCAAGTTATTTTTTTCAAAATTCTAAACCCAATGTTCGAATGTTGGTGAGTCTGGGGGGATTTGGGGGTTTAGGGGTTTTCACTCTTTCTAGGTAAATTCAGTGTAGACTAGGCAGTTTCCCACGCCCCTTTTGTGTAACATGATGAAGGAGATCAATCATGCTCGCGAAAAAGCTGCCCAAATTTTTTTTTTTGTTTTACGGTGGGGGTTTCGGAAAAAAGAAAAATAACCGCCGGGCCCCAAAGCTTGTCCAGCGCAAAAGGTTTACGGTTTGGGTTTACGCATCTGCTTTAGTCGAAGTCTTGGGAGGGGTTTTGGGTTTAAGCGCATACGGTTATTTTTCCACACTGTTTGGGATAAAAATTAAAAAATGAAAAGAGTATCCTTTTTTTTAAAACAAAAGTTGTATGATTTTGTGCATTTGAAAATACAAAAATTCCGGAAATTCTGAAGTGGATCTACCCAGCCACCAAAGTTAAAATAAATTTTAGAATTTCTTAAAAAATCTTAAAAGAGTAAAAACCAATCCCCAAAAAAAGGGGGAAACTTCACGAAATTTTTGAAAATCCGGGCATTCGACCACAGCCGGGGAAAATAAAACAAAAAACCCCCCCCCCCCCCAAAAAAAAAAAAAAAAAAAAAAAAAAAAAAAAAGGGAAAACAAAGTCCACGTTTCCCGGGTAAACACAAAAGCTATTAAAACAACGGGAAACCCACCGGGGGATAATTTTTCTGATTTTGCTACAAATGATTTTTTTTTTACCCTCAATTTTTTGTTTGATTTTTAAAGCTTAAAACCCGGCTACAATTTTAGTGTAAATTTCGTTGAGAAATGTTAATGAAAAGAGGGGATAAAAAACAAAAAACAAACCAAACCCCAAAAAAAATCCAAACCCAAAAAAACAAAGGAAAAAACCCCCCCCGGGGTAATTTTAATCTAGTTGCTTGATTTTCAGGTGATGGTTTTTTTGTCACACTCCTGTTCCAAATTTTTAAGATAAAAACCTTTGCATTTAAAAATTTAAAATCCGGCTCCAATTTTTTTCAAAACAGATTTTAAAAAATTTTTCCCTTTTTTTCAAAAACCCACTTCAAAAGGGGGTCACCCTACATAATCACCTTTTTGATCAAAATCGTTTTTTGTTGTTGGGGGTTGTTTTTGGGAAATTTACTGGGGGCTCTCTTTGTGCCCTTTCCCTTTTAAACAAACTTTTTTTTTTCAGACCAAAACACAACCGAGGGGCAATTTTATCAGGGGTAATCGGTTGGGAAAAAGAGGCAGGGATTATGTATTTGGGAAGGGGGGTTTGACACAAAAAACGGGGAAAGCCCGTTGGGGATTGGGGAAAATAAAAAACAAAAAAAACAAACCCCAAAACTATGGGGGAAAAGCAACAGGGGTTTTTAAAGAAAAGGGGGAAAAGGTTTAAAAAAAAATTTCAAATTTTGGTTAATACCAATTCGTGGGGTCTTCGTTTAAAACCCAATTTTTGCCAAATTTTAAATTTAAAAAGGGGTTTTTTTTTTTTTTTGGGGGGTTTGGGGGGGGGGGGGGGGGAGGGGGGGTTGTTTTGGGTTCTTTTTTTTTTGCCGTTGTTTTTTTATTTTGGTAAATTTCTTAGTAAAATTTAGTCTTTTCCTCGTTGGGTTTAATACCGGGGCTTGTTTTCATCTGGTTTTTGTTAAAAATTTTATTAAAAAAAAATTTTTGGAAAGTAAATTTTTTAATGTGGTTTTTTTACAAAGTTTATGATAACACCGATGATAAAAAGAAAGAAAACAAACCCCTGGGGTTTTTTTTCCCAATAAAATTTATTTTTGTAAAAATGACCATAATTTATAAGGGTGGAGAGGGTTTGGAAGTGGTTAAAAAAAATTTTTTATAAAATTTACGCGATTTAAAATTTTTTTAAATTTTTTGTTTTTTTATTTTTTTTGATTTTAAAAAAAAAATAACCCAAAACCCAACAAAAAATTTTAAAAATGTTCCATCAATGTACCCCTTTCACTGGCTGAGTCAAACAAATTTTAAATTTATAATTTTTTAAGGGGCAGTTTGGTTTCTTTTGAAATTTTTAAAAGGGGAAAAACAATTTTGGGCCTATATTTTGCCGGTCAAGTTTATACCCCTGTTTGCAGGAATTACATGCAACAAGATTTCCCGAAATTTTCCTTTATCTTCCCAGAAAAGGGATATCTTCCAAAAAAAAAAATTGGGGTAATTTTTTCTCAAACTTCAAATTTTTCAAAATTTTCCTTTTTCTCTTTGGCATCTGGTTTTTAAATTTCCCCCCTTTTAAAAACAGTAAAAAAATACGGGGTAAATAAGCCCCCAAAAACCCTCCACAAAAACAAAAGGCACTCCTTTGGGACAATCGGACAAGACAAAGCCCCCCATTTACCCTTTTTTAAAAAGGAGGAAAAAAAATTGGCCCCGTCTTACAATTTTAAATCCCCCCCCCAGAAAAAACCCCTGGAAAAAAAATCCCCCCCGAAAAAAATCCCCAACCCCCGGAAAAAACCCTGTAAACCCCACACACCAACTTCCAACACCCCACCAAAAAACACAAAAACTTTACACACAAAACAAAAACACACACAAAAACTCCCCCCAACAAACCCCCTTTTCTTTCACAATTTTTTGGTTTTTTTGGGGCCCGTTCAGGAGAAGGGGGATCCCTGAAAAGGGGGTTTACCCCCGTTTTGGGACACGGGGGGGCTATCTGTCCCACTTTGTCATGCTCAGTGGTTAAAAAAATGGGCCCTTTTCCCGGGCAAATTTTTTTCGCCTGTGGAAAAATTGTTTTGATCTCCGTTTTCCCCCCACAAAGGAATAAAGTGGGCATCAATAAGCATTTGGCCATGCGCGGCCGACCCCGCAGGGAGGAAAAAACCGCCCCATGCGTTTTCAAGGCAATGGGAGGTCTGGGGCTTCCCCTGGCCCCGGAGAAATGTAAAAAAAAAAATTTTCCCGTTTTTTACCCTAGGGCCTCAAGAATTTACCCTGTGTTCTGTAACTCGCCCCTTTTAATTTCAAACCCCATCAACTTAACCCCTCAATTTTAGGTACCAAACCCAAAATTCGGGAAAACACGTGTTCGGTTAAATTTTAGGAAAATATTTTGATCAGAAACCCCCCTCAGTTTTTTAAAAACCCCCTACCAATGTTTAAAAAGGAAAAAAAAACGGGGGTAACTTGTTTTGGAAGTTAAAAAATTTTTCAATGATTAAGTTGGGGCGACTAAATGAAGGAAAAACCCGCTGGGCACGAAAAGCCTTACAGAAAAAAGGGAAAAAAAAGGAAAAGCTTTTTTAAGAAGGGAAGAAGCGAGCTACCTTACTAAGACCCCCAAGTATTAAACCTTCCCCCCGGGGTTCTAACCGTTCTAGAGAAAGAGAATTTTGGAAAAAAACTGCTGGGATCGGTTTTTATTGGGTTTTATACTTTACTGTCTGCCTTTTGAAACGGAAAAAGTTTTCGAATTTTGGGGGGGGCATGCGTGCAAAACCTAGTGTGTTTTTTTTGTGGGGTGGCGTGGTTTCGTATGCGTATGTATGGTTTGTGTGCGTGGGATACGTACACATCCCTTCACCCCAACAAACCATAAGTTTTTCATAATTAAATACCATTTTTCATTTCTACATAAATACCCAATACATACGTTTTCTTACCTTAACCTTTTTTTTTAAAAATCTTGACCCTTTCAAACATACAAAAAAAACATTATTCTTTCAAAAAACCCCAACAAGGGCAGACAGGGCAAAACACCACTGAAAGTACATTCCTTAAAAACCCCCAAAACTTAAAAAACCTTTAAAAAAGGGCAGAGAAAGGGGCAGGGGGGGGGGGGGGGGGGGGGCGAGATAGGAAATTGGGCCCTATTAAAAACTCAAATGTAATAAGATATAAAAAAAAATTTTTATTACACAAAAAAATTTCCCTTTCCCCCAAAAACACACCAATTTCTTTCTATTAAACCCAAAATTTAACAACATAAAGGCATTACTATCTTTTTTACCTTGGGTTTGGGGGTATTTCTAAGGGATAGAGAAAGGGGAAATGCTTTTGTTTTAATGTGCAAACTAGGGCCCCAGGGGGCCCTCTTTTCCCCCATTGTCCCCCGGGGTTAAAATTTTTTTGACTTTTTTTTTTGGTTTTTTGTGTCGCTCTGTCTCTTTTTTCAAATTTTTTTTTTTTGTGTGGTGGTTTTTGTGTGGGTGAATCGGATTTAAAAATATCTTTTTGCCCTGAAGGGCAAAAACCCGAAACCCATTTAGGTTGGGGTGTTTTGTGTGTGTGGGTTTTTGTGTGTGGGGTGTGTGTGTGTGTGGGGTGTGTTTTGTGTGGGGAAAAGAGAGTGAGGGGGGAGAAAGAGGTTGGGGGAGAGAGGGGAGGGGCGAGAGAGGGGAGAGAGATATGAGGGGGAGGGAGAGAGGAGGAAAGATAAGATTTGGGGAAATCCCTTTTTTTCCCTTTTGGGGGGCACACAAACCCCTACAATGAAATGAAAGGGGGTAAAGGGGTTAGCCAAAGGGGGGAAAAAATTTAGGCCGGGGTCTAGAAGGTTTAGGCAACCCTTGGGGTCCCCAGGAAATTTATTTTCCCGTACCTTTGGGAAAAGTTTCATCAAAACTGTTCCGTCTCTCTTTGGCATCAAAGCCAGGGGGTTTCCTTTTTCCATTTTACCCTGGCAAAAAATTTTCCCGCAATTAAAAAAAAAAAGTTAACGTTTTCCTTTAAAACCGCTTTTTTAAAAAAGTTTTTAAAACCCCCAAAGGGATCATAAAAGCAAATCACGATTAAAATTTTTAGTTTGACACCAAAAAAATACGTTTGGGAATTTAAAAATTTATTTTTTTTTTTTTTTTTTGGCAAAAAGCAGAAATTTTTTGTTTCCCTTTTATTTTTTGTCCAAAAGTTTCAGGGTTTTTAAACCACAAATTTCCACCATTTTAAAGCAATTTAATTTTCTTTTGTTCGAATAAACATGTTTGTTTGGGGGTTATTTTTTAAAAAGATTTAATTGCAAAAAAAACGGGCTTTTTCGTTTTGTTTTTATGTGAAAGATTTTACCCAGGGAAAAAAACCCCCTGTGCCATTTTTCTTAAATCGCTGCGTAACAGGGAAAGGCAGTGACCCCAAACCCAAAAATATTTTTGGGGAAAAGAACATGGGCCCCCCAAGGGCACGAAGGCCCCCTTCATTAGGGGGCAAAAGCTGTTTTACCCATCCCTTTAAATTCGGGGAAGGACTTTTTGGGGGAGAAAGGGGCCAAAGGGGAAGGTTTTAAGGGAAAAGGGTTTATCCAAAAGGGGGGCCAAAAGGTTTTTTTGGGGGTTTTTTGAGTGCCCAAACGGTCCCCTTTTTACCTTAAAAAAGGAAATGGTTGTATTTTCCCCAAAAGGGTGCCTTTTTTAAAAAGGTCCTTTTACCAAAAAAGGAAAAAAAGGGATTAAATGTGGTGCGGAAAAACGGTTATACCAGAAAAGGAAACACCCTTTTCTAAACCAATGGGCAAAAAACGTGTTTACAACCCTAAGGTACTGAAGAAAAGGGAAAAAAAAGAAAATTTTGAAGGGAAAAGGGGAAATAGGAAAAAAAGAAAAAAAGAAAAAGGGGGAGGGGTAACAGGAGGGCAGGAGGGTGAAAAAAGGGAAGGTTCAAAGGAAAAAAAGAGGAAAAAATTTAAGGAAAAAAGGGAAAAAGAAAGTTTGAAAAAAAAGATAGGCAAAAGAAAAATAAGAAAAGGACAAAATAAGGAAAAAATTAAATAAGACAAGAAAAAATTTTATAAAGATGGGAGAATTAAAAAGGGGCCCCGGGAAAAGGGGGGTGGGTGGGGGAGAAGGAAAAACGGGGGGAAGGAAGAAGAAAAGGAGGGAAAAGGAAGAGGGAATGGGGGGGGGAAAAAAAATTGGAATAGGAGAAAACAAGGACGAATAAAAGTGAAATTATCAAAACAAAGCCGAAACGCCCCCAAAACAATTTTATTTCAATTGTTCACTCCTCAATTCACAGTGTACGTGCTTGCAGCCCCCCCCCCCCTCTAACCCATTGCACCTTTTTGTTATGTGGTTGAAAATCAGACAAGATAGAGATAACTAACGATTCTTTTCCTCCGTGTTTGCAACGCATTTTATTTTGCTTTAATTATCTGTATCTTCCGTTTTGGTGGCCAATAAAACAATTTGCGACCTGCTCCACCAAAAGAGATATGATAGTTTTCCCCTTTTTGCTGATTGTCCGTCCTGGGCATTAATTTACCTTCAAAGAACATTACCCCTATCCCCAAAAAAAAAACGAAACAAAGGGGAAGACATGCTCAACCACCATAAAATTTTATTTTTTTTTCCCAAAATCAAATACACACAAACCCAAAACAAAACCCCCACCCCACACACAAAATTTTTTTATATAATATTTTATATATATTTTATATATTTAATATATATAAAAAAATTTTTATTTTTTTTATTATGTTGTTGTTGTTGTTTGTTTGTAGGGTATTTTTTTGTTTTTATTGTTGTTGTTTTGGGGTTTTTTTATAATATAAAAAATTTTTTTTTGTTTTGGGGTTTTTTTTTTTTTTATTGTTATTATATGTAATTTTTTTAAATTTTTTAAATAAATACATAATAAATATATATATATATATATAATTTTATATATATATAATATTATAAAATTTTTTACAAAAAACC
>CM060323.1:48408891-48418891 GCA_030674155.1 Stramonita haemastoma
ACACACACACACACACACACACACCACACACAACACAACACAACACAACACAACACAACACAACACAACACAACACACACACACATTTACAAACGCCTGAGGTTCACAAGACACGTTTCATATCCCACCTTCAGCACTGTATAACACACAGTCATGCAGATATTATACACACACGGTTCTGCTTTCACCTTCCGTGGACTGCCCGCAGAGAATGAGCTAGTATAGGGCCTACCTCATCAGCCTGGCTATATCCAGCATTATTGTATGCCAGCCAACCGTTTGTCTTGTCGTCTGCTCACCTGGTCTTTTTGGCGAGGGGGTAGGGGGTAGGGGTTGGGAGAGAGGGTGAGGGGGAGGTGCGTATGAGAGATATTTTGCCTGTTTGTAGACTTAGCTTAGCGTTGTATCATACTTTTCTACACAGAAAGCACAATGCTTATTCAAAGAAAACAAGCAAAAACCAAAACGAAAGTCAAATATTAGAAAGGCATTTTCTTAAACTGGACATTTCTTGTGTGGCCATAATCAAGCTGGCATTTGAAGAAAAAAAAAAGAAAATGATAAATTTCACCTCGATCAAATGATCTTCATTGTGTGAAAGCAGTCTTTTTTACAACTAAAACCCAGTAAATTTAAACAACCAAACGGTGTACATCATAACAGATCTACGCATGAAATAATCACAATTTTTTTCATCATAAAGAAAGAAACCAACAATTATGAGCCGAAACTGTTTTTCCCGCTTTTACAAAAGAAATCAATAGCACAGCAGTAGAAAGGTTCAGCTTTGACAGAAATACAACCGATGTCTATTGTTCAACATGTTTGATGACCAGCTAGTTATGTCCTGTGAGAAAATAAAGATTCTTGTATACCAACGCTATCACTTTTATAGTGAAAAAAATTACACCGCTGTTTCGTTTACATACCTATCAATGCTGAATTATACTGCTGGCATTCAATACGCTATTATAAATATAAAAGAATATACAAACTCACACAGACACAGACACAGACACACACACACTGGCACGCACACAAATAAGCACTGTACTTCCTGATACTATCCGAACGAGATGAATGGGGGAGAGGGGAGAGAAGAGGAATGTGAAAAAAGTGTTTGAAGTGGAAGTTGGATGGGGGATACGTGCGACATCATGTACAATTGGACATGTTGTTGGATATCTAATATGAATTATACACAACCAGAACTTGAGCTTACGTGCTTCCTGATCAATTTATTTCAGTGTTGTGTATTTTTTATACTTGGCATCTAACTACATGTTTCATTGTACATGCTCATGCATGTTTCCCATATCCCAGCTTGCTTGTTTTTTTCCTTAGAGACTTAATTTTTTTTCTCCTTAATTTTTTTTAAAGATGGATGGCCTAATGAAAACTGGGTATACAAGTTTGACTTCGACTTTCAAACACACACACACACACACACACACACACACACACACACACACACACACACACACACACACACACAACACCACACACCGCGCACGCACGCACGCATGCACGCACGTACACACACACGCACTCACGCACACACACACACACACACTCACTCTGTCTGTCTGTCTGTCTGTCTGTCTGTCTGTTCTCTCTCTGAAAAGTTTTCTTCTTCCTCTATGAGGAAAGCAAAGTTTGGATTAAAAAAATCTGACGAACATGCCTCTTTTGTTGCTGTTGCAAAATTATACAAACCAGTGCTGACCATTCGACACAAATAGGCTTCCATAGCTAGGTATGCGCTGCTGCACACAGGTATAGGGATGATATAGTAGGGACCTAGAATAGTACACCAGGTGCAGCGTTGTTTATGTCTAGTCTGCGCTGTTTACAGGGGGGCACCTGTGAGAGACAGGTGTGTTACCAGATGATGTAAACACAACCAGAAGAGAGAGAGAGAGAGAGAGAGAGAGAGAGAGAGAGAGAGAGAGAGAGAGAGAGAGAGAGAGAGAGAGAGAGGTGGAGAGATGTGAGTAGAGTGAGATGTGGACGACGCGTCCGTGCGGCGTGGCGTGTGCGCACCGCCGACCGGCATGCGTCATTCGCACCCAGATCCCCGTGTGTGTGTGTGTGTGTGTGTGTGGGGTGTGTGTGGTGTGTGTCTGTGGTCGTTGGTCGTGTGTCTGTTGTCTATGTGTGTTTTGTGTGTTGTGTGTGTGTTTGTGCGTGTGTGCTGCGTGGTGTGTGTGTGTGTGTGTGTGTGTGTGTGTGTGTGTGTGTGTGTGTGTATGTGTGTTGCTCGCGCGCGGCGCGTGCGCGCATTCGCACCCAGCATCACAGTTGAGAATATGTTTGTGTTTTTTTATTAACTCTTTTGAGCTATAGAGAAACAAAAAGCAACAAGTCAATAAATAAATGACGGGTATAAAGAAAAAGAGCAAAACCTAAGTGCACAAAAGACAAGAGTAATGACTTTATTATTATAAAAAAATTTTTAAACCAACTTTATGTCACAGCAGATTTTTCTGCGTGAAATTCGGGCTGGTTTCCCCCGGGATTGATGAATTGGACATGGTTATACACTGTCAGGGTGATACATCCTGGATGGATGGCAAAATTTCTCACGTACTTTTATGAAGTATTCACGTAGGTAGTAACAGGTGATAAAGAGAGAACAAACAACAACAGTTACACGGCATGAGGTCAAACATGAGCCAATATGACATCAATATCATGGACTAGGCTATAAGAAAGAAACATTCAAGATAATAGCAATCATTGAGAACATGAATGTAGAAGAGCAGTAATGAGTATTGCATCCCCCCCCCCCCTCTCTCACTCTCAATAATATCCCCCCCCCCTCTCTCTCCTCTCTCTCTCTGTCAGTCTCTGTCTCTCTCTCTTTAAGCACCATATGTCAGACTAGAGAGGGAAGAAATCACACTTCAGTAGTCAGTATTATAGAAACAGCTTATGACTTGCAAAAGGAAGAAATACATAAAGCAAAAGCGATATACACGTTTATACAAAGCATATGAAAAAATGATCTGAAGAAACATTTATGTCCTTGTTTAATGAATTCTGTAAAGTTGATTAACTTTATTACTGTTGCCCATTTTCACCAATAATAAATGTTTTTTGTTTTTTTTTAATTAAAAATTGGGGTGATTTGTATAATACCTGGGTAGGTTTCTATGGTTGGGAGTAGAAGGGAAGCAATCCAGATATCACAATGAAACAAGTAGGAACAGTTTTCCTTACCTCCCTTACAGCAAGGACTACTTCGACTGACAGAGTTTTGTCCATCGTTTTAACTGTTGCCTTTTGTGGGGATTATGTCTAGCTCTACCTCTTTACATCTGGCGTTCAACTACAGATGTCATGAGCGTTTATGGGAAACATCATCATCACTGTCACTGCCAAAATTGAAATTTCAGTCCAACGTTTGTGTGTGCTCTTTTGTACAAGTTACGCAACACTGAGTTTGCGTTATAGATCATGGTTATATTCTAAGATTGTTGAAAGGAGAGTTTAAAAAAAAAAACCGTTCATATTTTAACTGCCCACTTCTAAACTCACACACACACACACACCACACACACACACACAACACACACACACACACACACACACACCCCGCCCCACGCGCACACGCCGCAGAGAGGCACCGGTGCGGTGAACAGCGACACACGCAACGCGCGGCGGCGTAGCTTTTCCATTCCTCATGTATACGCAGACGCACGCCGACTGTCTCTCTGCTTACTCTGTCTGTCTGTCTGTCTGTCTCTGTCTTACTCTTTCAAGCATGCAGAACATTTTGCGACACGTTAAATCCTGTTCTGCATTTCGGAATAGTAGGCCTTTGGTGCTGGTGGAACGGTTGACAAATTTACAAAAGCGCATGCATAATGCACGCAAGTGCTTTTTCCACTATCCTCCAAATAAGAAAATCATAAAAACACAAAAAAAAACACACACACAACAACACACAACACACACAACATCACAACAACAAATCGTGATCTATATCGGATGTCTTTAACAGGTTCCACAATGTTTAGTGCTTACCACCCAAAATACAGCTAGAATCAAACATACAATAACTGATGAGATACTTAATCCTTCGAGTCACATCAGACTGACCGACAGACCGACAGACCGACGACGACGCAGACAGACAGACAGACAGGAGAGAGAGAGAGAGAGAGAGAGAGAGAGAGAGAGAGAGAGAGAGAGAGAGAGAGAGAGAGAGAGAGAGAGAGAGAGAGAGAGAGAGCCTATGGTCTAAGGGAAGAAATCCAATCAAACTCTACGTTTTCTGGTCGCTTCCCTTTGCTCACACCCTACTATCAAACAAAAAAAAAATGTATAACAAGCACTTCACACACATTATTGCTCATCATAAACAGACGCGAAGCTGGCACCTCTGTTAATGGTTCTGGTATACATGTACGTGTTTGTGATGCCATTTAAGACAGCCAAAGAGGCCAAGGTACGAAAACCTGCCTACTTCAATCTGCAAACTCTTGCCTCGGCTGCTAACAGTTGAAACAATATAACGATTAGTACAATAACATATATTGTATGAACGTATCATCAGTAATGGACTCTGTGCAATAGTTACTGACAACCATTAGTTTGTAACACTTTTGTCGGAGATGAGAATCTAACCTCCTCCCCCTTCTCTGTTGTCTGTCTGCCTGCCTGCCTGCCTGCCTGCTGCCTGCCTGCCTGTCTGTCTGCCTTCTGTCTGTCTCCCTGCCTGCCTGCTGCCTGTCTGTCTGCCATGCTTGTCTGTCTGTATCTTTGTCTCTTTATTTACCTTATTTAGGCCTTACTACGATGGCCTCGTTAAAAAAAAAGAAAAGCTTCTGGCTTTGCCGGTCACCTTAATAATATTTCTCTCTCTCTCTCTCTCTCTCTCTCTCTCTCTCTCTCTCTCTCTCTCTCTCTCTCTCTCTCTCTCTTATTGTTTAGTTTTTTCACTGATGTATCCTAAAAGGGCGGATGGAAAAAAAGCACCGATGCTTATCTGATACCTCGAAATAAAACTTTCTTCATTTTCTTGCTTGCCTTGCCTTGTCTCTCTGTGGTTTGTATTTGTGGTTTTATATTAGTCATAATCAGACAAGGCCAGATGAAAAAATGTGAATGCTTATCTGAACCTTGAAATAAGATTATTAATCAATTTATTCATTCATTCTATTCTCTCTCTCTCTCTCTCTCTCTCTCTCTCTCTCTCTCTCTCTCTCTCTCTCACTCTCTCTCTCTCTCTCGTCTCTTCTCTCTCTCTCTCAGTTTCCCCCCATTTCTAACCGAAGCATCGGAACCATTATTTTGGTTTTATGAACTTAAAGTAAATATTCAACCAAAGCACACTGAGGAGAGAGAGAGAGAGAGAGAGAGAGAGAGAGAGAGAGAGAGAGAGAGAGAGAGAGAGAGAGAGAGAGAGACAGAGACAGAAGACAGACAGACAGAGAGACAGAGACAGACAGACAGACAGAGAGACGAGAGAGAGAGAGAGGGAGAGAAGAAGACAGACAAGACGAGAGAGACAGAGAGAGAGAGAGAGAGAGAGAGAGAGAGAGAGAAGACAGACAGAGACAACAGACAGACAGAAGAGAGAGAGAGAGAGAGAGAGAGAGAGAGAGAGAGAGAGAGAGAGAGAGAGAGAGAGAGAGAGAGAGAGAGAGAGAGAGGAGAGAGAGAGAGAGAGAGAGAGAGAGAGAGGAGAGAGAGAGAGAGAGAGAGGAGAGAGAGAGAGAGAGAGAGAGAGAGAGAGAGGATGAGAGAGAGAGAGAGAGAGAGAGAAGAGAGAGAGAGAAGAGAGCAAGCACCCACACAGGTTACAACACCGACCAAACATGTAGGCACCCGTTAGTTATGCCATGTCTGTGATTCTCCCACCCCACAACCGTTGGTTGTCATGGTCACCCGTCCCGGCATGTCAACCAAACAGTCCCAGACTGACGAAAGCTGACCCCTCTACCCCCCCTCTCCCCCCAGGGTAGTATTGGTCAGTTGACCATACATGGTTGGTAAGTTGTGAGTAAACTTGACCAACGGTCAGCTTGGGGCCAGCGTTTGTTGACTTACCTTTTGTTTGTCACTTTCTGGGCTTCCCTTTTTCTTTTCTTTCTTCTTTTCTTTTTCTTTTTCTTTTCTTTTTTTTTTTTTTTTTTTTTTTTAACCCTCTTTCTTCTTTGCCTATGAGAGTTGAGGGATAGGTCGGGTGGAGAGGTCGGGTGGGTATGTTGGGTAGGTCGGTCCCTTGGAGGTCTAGTGTGAAGTAATTGTTGTTGGCAGACTATCGGAATGAGAAAGGTTCGTAGCTAGCTGGCTGGGTTCACAACAGGTACAGGGGAGTTTGTATTGAGGTGATTAGTGAGGAGGATGAGGGGGTGAGTTGGGGAGGGTTGGGGAGAGGGTGGGGTGGGATAGGGGGTGATCGTAATGGGATAGGTAAAGGGAAATTATTGTAATATTTGGGGAGAGATGAAAAGGTGGAGAAGGAGGGAGGGAGGGAGGGAGGGGGGAGAGGGAGGAGGGAGGAGGGAGGAGGGGAGAGAAGAGAGAGAGAGAGAGAGAGAGAGAGAGAGAGAGAGAGAGAGAGAGAGAGAGAGAGAGAGAGAGAGAGAGAGAGAGAGAGATGAAGGGGGATAATTACAGCCATCACTTTACAATTAATGTCAACACAGCTTGATTTTTTTTTCACCAACAACTTGCAGAAACTCATCGAATTAGCCATTAAAACCAACGACACCTCAAATGAAGAGACAGGGAGGTCACCAGAGAATGCTTATTCACTTCGCGTCTCTCGCATTACACTAGTAGTTGGTTTGCTTGTTGTTTTCGCCATAGTTACTGTTCACATTTTGATATTGATATACAGATTTTTTGTTATCCCATAAGACTGAATGCAGAAAAAAAACACCGAAAAAACGGAGACGTTGATTTACTTCGTTACAGCTTATGTTGAAGTTCGGAAAAAAACCGTTTATGTTGTTACATGGATGCGTGCTTATGATCTGCCAAATGGTTTTGTTTGATGTTCTGTGTGTTTGTTGACAGTTTACCAAGGCACCTGGTTACACTCCCGATCGGTCTTTACACAGACTGCAGACCACGATAAGAAGGAACAGACAACACTGCAAGTTCTACACAATCCAAATGGAGTCATACAAGAAAGCATTCTCTGACCACAGCTGTTCAGTTTGTATACAGAGCAGGTAATGAGAGATGCATAGGTTGACGAACTCAGCGTAAAGACTGGGAAATCAGCGTGAAGAGAAGAGAGGTGGGATGATACTGGTTTCGTATCAGGGAGCAAAAACAATGTGAAAACAATCATAGACGAAGGAAATGTGAACTTTAGGCCTCGACTTACTGCCAGGAAGAATAAGGTCATGCATACTGGTAAAATCCATGGATGGAAATATACAAGGTGATTGGCAACCATTCGAAATTGTTGATCGTTTCAAATACCTTGGGTCACAAAAATCAGCCGATGTCTCATGTACCACAGACATAAAGCAAGAATTGCCCAAACCAAACAAAAGTGGACGCTTAAAGCTGCCGATAAAAACAGAATCGAAAGTGCAGAGAAGTGGTTCTACTGAAGATTCCTGAGAATAAGCTGGCTGACAAGATAAGCAAATGAAATCAGTCGGGAAGAACTCAACAACGGACACTATAGCCGAGTGGTTGAAGACCGTTCGACTTTAATCCCGTGGTCCGTGAAGTCATTAGTTCAAACCTCGGGCGTTTAGTGGATTAAGATACAGATTTTTACGATCTAAAAAATTGTCCACCCATCCATAACTCCTGCAGAATACAAAAGCCTTGAGCAGACAAACACGTTGAACAAAGAAGTCCAAAGAAACACAGTTAAAACACTACAACACGCACATAAAACGCACTCACAAAAGAGTCTGTCCTCTCTCTCTTGTCACACACACATGCACGCACACACGCACGCACGCACGCACGCATGCACACACACCACACACACACCACACACACACACACACACCACACACACACACACACACACACACACACATCACATAGATACACAACAAGATCGCCAAAACGGTCAACCAGCACCAATAAACCCCAAATCCTACAATACCTATACTACCACCACCGAATCAACAGTGACACCCATTTATAATGTTAGTTAAGTCACCGTCTGTGGAAAATAAAGAGGATAAGTGTTTGCTAACAATGCTTGCTTGTAAATTTTAAAAAATTTGAAAAGACAGATGAAAAAAGCAGACAATAATGTAATGGGGGTAAAAAGAAGGCAGAACAAGGCCGAGAGAAAGAGGACATTTCTAACTTGGAATTTGAAAAATTTCCCAACATTTCTTTCCACAAATTTGATCAGCAACCAAAAGGTCTATAAATGTGGAGGACACCGCTGGATGACTCGAATGGAATGACTACGAATTCCGTGTAATGGTTGGGTTTTTATTAAACATGATAATACCTTTAGCAGCTATGGAATGTTGTTGACCATCTGTATTTTCAGTCACTACTGAGGTGCGCTCTGTGTGTGTGGTGTGTGTGTGTGTGTGTGTGTGTGTGTGTGTGGTGTTGTGTTGTGTGTGTGTGTGTGTGTGTGTGTGTGTGTGTGTGTGTGGTGCTGTGTGTGTGTGTGTGGTGTGTGTGGTGTAAGGGTATATGCTCACACTCTCACATGCACATTTTCTGTTCGACCCAATGCTTTCAATCCCGTTTTCAGGGTTTCCGCCTTTTTCCTTAGACTCTCTCTCTTTTTTCGCGGACAATACCTGGTAACGAATCTTCCTCTCTGTGCCATTTACAGCAGATTTGCAACAATCATGTCCAATTGAATTGAATGTTGACGAGTAAACACCCATTCATGCGCCCACACCAGTTTATGTCAGTTTCTCTTCTCTGGCACGGCTATCATCAGTGTACAGGCCTCCTGCATAGCTCATTTTCTTCTTCATTGTGCTTAGAAGTTCTTTTTTTTTTTTTTTAGTTCAAGTTTAAACTTCAGCTCTTATTTTGTTTAAATCTGGCTAGCGGTGAATTATCTTACCCCGTGTGGATGATGGGGTTTCTTTCAGCATCAGTAGTATTCCCAACTTCTGGAAATTCTATGGTAGAGATTTTCCCCTTTTCCATCACTATCTTCCTTTCTGGGTTTTTTCCCTTACATCTCTCTCTCTCTCTCTCTCTCTCTCTCTCTCTCTCTCTCTCTCTCTCTCTCTCTCTCTCTCTCTCTCTCTCTCTCTCTCTCTCTCTTCCAGTCATTTTCCTGCCTATTATTCGATCAAGCAAGTCTGACAACTTTTATCTGTTAACTTGTCATAATTATTGCCATATTATTGTTTTGTTACGGCGACCAGGAAGTCAAACCGTAAACGCTGGGATGAGCACAAACAAAAGATGTTCGTTCATTCTGCAGTATCATTAGCCCATTCAGTAGTTTTCCATGATATGTATTTTAGATTACTATGAAGTGTTGTTTTCTATGCTTTCTTGTTATTTGAGGATGATAGATTAAGTGGATTGGCTAGTGTCCTAATACGGCCTGGTTTTATTGGTCTAAGGAATGACATAGCTAATAAAACTACCTTGTTCTTTACTCTCTTTTTTTCTTCCCGAAGTTTAGGTGTTGGATATTTAAGGGGATTTAGGAATTGCTGATTTGGGTATGAAGTGAACGGTAACTGAGTTACTGAAACTAAAATGAGATTATAGATCTGATACGGCCTTTGTGGTCGGTGGGGCTTGAGACATAAAAACAAAAAAAAACCAACAACAACAATAGCAAATAGATAACTATCCTAGCGGCGTTTTTAGAAGAGGGAACCTACATCTAAAAGTACATGTGAGCTACATCTGCGTGTACTTGTTAAAGCGGAAAGCTGATCATTTTACGTTTATTATGGCCTTAGCAAATATCAATGTTTAACGGGAATACTCTTGTCTTTGGATATGTGTGCAGCTGAGTCTTTGCGTTTTTTTATTTTAATTTTTTATTATGTATGTGTGAAGAAAAGAG
>CM060323.1:48423891-48426391 GCA_030674155.1 Stramonita haemastoma
ATATTAATAGTTAGAAATATCATGTCATGACAGATTGACAAAACTGCCGGCACCCCTTCCCTTCTTCTCATAATATACGACCCCCCCCCCCCCCCCCCCCTCCAAATTAAACACTTTCCAAAAGGATGAGTAAAAGAATTATACATATCAGCATAATGTTGCATTACGTTCTCTCTCTCTCTCTCTCTCTCTCCTCTCTCTCTCTCTCTCTTCTCTCTCTCTCTCTCTCTCTCTCTCTCTCTCTCTCGGATAGCCTAGTGGTCAGAACATTGCGCTGGCAATTTGACGACCCAGGTTCGAGTCCGGTCGAGGAGATTTTTTTCTCCTGGAGTTAACATCAGTGCTTACTCCACTCTCCCCAAAAGTCCTTCGGATGAGACTTTAAACCGAGGCCCCGTGTGCGAACGCAAGCAGAACATCTTGCGCACACGTTAAATCCTGTTCCACTTTTCGTAAGAGTAGGCCATCGTGTGCCGGTGGGAACAGATGACATTTACAAAACTGCATACACACGGAGACTGGATGCAAAAAAGCACAAGAGTACTTATTCCATTATCCTCGATATAAAAGAATCAATCAATCAATCAATCAATCAATCAATCAATCAATCATCAATCAATCTATTTTATTTTATATTTTTGCTGTCTTGTCTTCTGTAACGTTCAGTCATGCTGTTCCCAAGCCGCTCATTTCAACGTCTCCTCCCCTGCCTAACCCAGATTCGTTTTGTCACATCTTCAGGTTGAAAAGTCTACAGGGAACCTGTAAAATTATGTCAGGCGGTGGGGCCACCACCAGAAGGGCCCTGCTCCGCTACTGAGCCACTTTGGTGGTGTTCCACGTGCCTATTCTGATATAATATACGCAGGACACACCATCTAAGCTCCCTACTGAAGACAGTAATAGATCAATCGCGGAGCCAGACTAAGTGAGATCCCAACCTCGAACGGCTTTTAACACAAACTCCTCACATGCACAGCACAGAAGTGTATGGAAACCGACAACCACGATACTAGAGCAAGCGGGGCTGCCGAATCAGAGACAATTTCCTTTTTATTTGTTTGTTTGCATTATGATCATGACGTAATGTAGCTGCCATGGAAATGCGTGTGCTTTGAGACTTTTGCCAAGGTTGTACCCTGCACTTCCTATCATACTGTTCTCGGCACCTGCCGGCCGAGAGATACAGACACCTGCCGTTTTGGTCAGGTTATTTGATAACATTCTCAAAAATCGCATCCATACAATGGATGAACTTGACTGTGTGGTCCCAGTCTTCCCAATGACCTGCTAGTTATTTAGGTCAAGTACCGTCTTAAACATAGTCTGGATAGGACGCCAGTTCGCAGTCCAACAAAGTGGACCCCTTTACACGTTAGTATAGCGTAAGTGCTTTTAGAAAACCCTGCCGAAGCTATGCCCCAATGGTCCAACACCTAACCACTGACCACAGCGGCATGAGCCGCTTACCCTGTTGTGATCCATGCCGCGTCACAAAAATCCCTTTACTCTTTTGACTTTGTAACCCGCGACCTACCACCCTAACTCAAGGCGCTACCACTGTGCCACACCGCGGCCTTGTTTCTTTCTCCCCCCCCCCTCCTTTTCTTCCTTCACCCTCCTTTCTCTTCTAACCCCCACGCAACCCCCCAACCGCCCGCCCACCCTCACCAGCCCACTTCCATCCTTTCAACCTTAACTCCTTTCCCTACCGCTCGAAGAGATGATGATGAAGCGCTGGCAGAAGGCCGAGTGGCAGAATGATTTGCATCCGTCATGGGAGAAATTCGGAGCTGTTTGCCTGACAGTGCGGGGGTCGGCTGTGGAAGCGGCGGTTCCTCTGTCATAGACACGCCACTCGCGCTTTTCATGCATGTGTCAATTATCCGGAGACTGGACACAACTTTTTGTGTGTGGTTGTTGTTATTGTTGCAAAGCACTCATGTTTGTAGAGTGACGTGTGTATGTTTGTGTGTGGTGTGTGTGGTGTGTGTGTGTGTGTGTGGTGTGTGGTGTGTGTGTGTGGTGTGTGTGGTGGAGGGGGGAGAGGGGGCTTTGTGGTGGTGGTGGGGTGGTGGTGTGTGGTGGTGGTGGTGGTGTGTGGTGTGTGTGTGTGTGTGTGTGTGTGTGTGTGTGTGTGTGTGTGTGTGTGTGTGTATTGTTTTTGGATGTTTCTGTCAAGTGTATGTTTTTTGGTCACATCTTTGATGGGTTGTCTTTCTTGAACGGTAGCCTATGTGGCAGCAGATTTTGTTATTTTCGGTCGAAGTGTGCATCAGTTAGGGATTATATATTATAATATATATATATATATATATTATATTATAATTTATATATATATTATATGTATGTGTATGATATATATATATTGTGTGTGTGTGTGTATATATATATACACATATCTATATATATATATATATGTATATACATATTATATATATATTTGTATATATATATATATATATAATAATATGTGTGTGTGTGTTGTCTAATTCAAGTT
>CM060323.1:48436391-48448891 GCA_030674155.1 Stramonita haemastoma
ATGGCGTAGAAGAATAGTGGGGGGAAAGAATGACACCAGGAATGATAAAACAAAACAAAAGTATCCATCAGAAAAAAGACTAGCCTAAAAAGTACAAGAAAAGAAAAGAGGGCAAGGATTCATAGCAAAAACAAAAATGATAAAAGAAAGAGAAAAGATACTGACACTAGTGCGAAAAAGAGAACATGGAATTGATAGAAGTGTTGGAAAGAAAAGATTGGACTGAAATTAAGGTACAATATGAGGTTGAGAAAATGTATGAAAAGAGTACAGGGAAATGGATTGAAAGAAAGTAAAGACAAAACAGGGATAAACGCGAAAACTACCAGAACAGAGAACAACGGAGAAGATGGAATTAATTGAGTATACTGTACGAAAATAGAGGATGGGACAGAGACTATCTCAAGAAAATGATGAAAAAGAGATAACTTTGAAGAATAAAAAAAAAAACCAATGACATCGATAGTAGTCCCAAAATAGAAAAGATGGTAAATAGGAGAGTGCAAGAGGAGGAAAAAGGACAATACGAAAAGAAAAGGTGGCAAAATGGGTGACAAAGGGAACAGTACGGCAGAGAAAATAATGAAAGAAAAAAATAATACGGCTTCTAACATACTGCCATAGAAATGGGGGGAGGGGGGGGGGAGATTTTTCGCAAGAAAAGAGGTAAAGTGGCATAAAACGTAATGCCCCCAAAATTTGATTAATTAAGAATTGTTCAAGAAAAAATGATGGAATTGGGAACTGTGTGATAAAACAAAGTATGAGGTTGAGAACTGGGCATGCAAGCTTTTAAAAAAAAAAAGGCAGAAGAAAACAGTGCAAGTGCCGAAAATACGGAACAGATAATAGTGCTGAAATAGAAAAGATGGCCTTCAGAATGGAGGGAAAATATGGCAGGGAAATTAAGCACAAGAAGAAAATGCAATATGGAGAGTACTGCACGAAAGATAAAAGGACGTTTGACATAATTTATTGCAAGAAAAGAAAGACACCATTTACATTTCTAAATAAAGAATTAGACAAGATTTTCAACGTTTTAAAGAAGACATCATTTTGTGATTTAGAAAATACAGAAAGTAGGTATGTAACATGTAAGAGAAAAGAAGGCATTTAATATACTCCACCGAGCAAAATGGGAAAATGGTCACACACACACACACACACACACAAAACGCGCGCGCGCGCGCGCGCGCACACACAGGGGCGGAAGACAAACCCTGTGGTTAGAGTGATACGCATTGTGCTCGTGATCTGCTGACCCGGGTTTGAATCTCGTTCAAGAGGATTTTTCCTTTGGAGTTAACATCAGTGCCGACTCCACTCCTAAAACTCCTCCCGATGATAATATATAAACCGAGGTCCCATGTGCGAAGGTAGGCACATTTTGCGCATACATTAAAACCCGTTACGCTTTTCGGAAGAGTTAGCCATTGTGTGCCCGTGGGAACAGATGACAACATTTACAAAACTGCATACACACGGGGACTGGATGTAAAAAAAAAAAGCAAGCTCATGAGTGTTTATTTCATCATCCTCGAAATAAGAGTAAATAAAATAGATGAAAATAATAAAAATAACACACACACACATGCACACTCGCATGCACACACACACACAAACACGCATTCATAGACATGCATGGATGATGCCCACAGAAGAAAAGAAGACACACATACGCACTGACATCTTTGCAGAGTGAATGGCAAGTGAAAGTTGCGATATCATGTTCTCTTACCTATGTTGAATATTTGATATTATGCTTCTATTGTTTTCTGGTGTACGCATGTCACAGCCTGTCTTGTCATAGTGTTGCCTTGATTTGCCATGATGTACATCTACCCCCTGGTTTATCCTTGTTTATTTGATTTTTCTTTTTTCCTGATATTTTCACAATCTTTAAACACTTTCAGTTGTTTTATTTTTCATCTATTTAACGCCATTTTGTTCAGCTGCAGCTCATATTTGCACATAAATGTTAGAGTATGCATAATACGCATAAACGGGGGGCGGATAGCCTAGTGGTCAGAACATTGCGCTGGCAATTTGAAAGACCCGGGTTCGAGTCCGGTCGAGAAAATTTTCTTCCTGGAGTTAACATCAGTGCTGACTCCACTCTCCCAAAAGTCCTTCGGATGAGACTTTAAACCGAGGCCCCGTGTGCGAACGCACGCAGAACATCTTGCGCACACGTTAAATCCTGTTCGGCTTTTCGTAAGAGTAGGCCATCGTGTGCCGGTAGGAACAGATGACAATATTTACAAAAACTGCATACACACGGGGACCGGATGAAAAAAGCACATGATTGCTTATTCTGTTATCCTCGATATAAAGAATAAATAAATAAATAAATAAATAAACGCATATTGCTTGTTGAATTCATTTCATGTATGGCATTGTTCTAAACGTACACAATTTTGTTTAGACACAAGGACTAAGCACAGTCTTTTCATCTATTCCCTTCTGTCTTCAATCCTGTAGACTTCACTTTTCTACAGATATGTCCATTTGGCTCTTTCTTGTCGTCTGTTGATCTCCATTTTGTCACTGGCCACAGTCTTCTTTACATAGCATCTCTGATGTCTCATAACCTGTCCAAAACATTTCGTTTTCATTTTCGTAACCAGGCCTAATAGTTCAGGATGCTTCTTTAGCTCTTCCAAATTGCTTTGGTTTGTTTGTCTATTGGTCTGGCTCATTCTTTGGAGTCTTCTGTAGAACCATATCTTTGCAGACCATCCTTTGCTTCCATTTAAAACAACTGGTCAAACTAGTGTGTGCAGTATATAAGGTTTAAGCTCATTTCCTAAATATTGTGGTATCAGTGGTTGGTGAGATGGGCCCCTCTGTGTTTGGCTTGAGCAAAGCTTGTTTTAATGTCTTTGATACATGAGGTATCAGCTGATTTGTATGACCCAAGGTATTTGAAATGTTCAACAAATTTATATGGCAGGAAAAGAAAAAAAACAATGAAAGTTTACTTTAATTGAAAAAAAAAGTGCATTGGGGGCAGTGCAATGAAACCGTCTAAAGAAAAGATGGGACTGGAAGTATTGCCTCCCAAACTAGCATTCATATCGTCACTTGCAAAGAAAAGAGGATGTTAAAATATTACAAAACGGCTTTGGAAAAGCAAAAAGGAACAAAAATAGCATAAAAATATTGGGGGAAAATTATGGAGAGCGTTACAAGTAAAGAGATTATGTGTTCCAAAATACTGAAAGGAAAGGAAAAGGAGGATACAATTAAAACACGACAGAGTCGTTAAAATATCGGCAGAAAAAGGATGTCATCAAAAGTATTACAACTAACAGACAGAGAAGCAGACAGACAGACAGACAGAAGACAGACAGACAGAGAGAAGAGAGAGAGAGAGAGAGAGAGGAGAGAGAGAGAGAGAGAGGAGAGAGAGAGAGAGAGAGAAAGAGAGAGAGAGAGAGAGAGAGAGAGGAGAGAGAGAGAGAGAGAGAGAGAGAGAGAGAGAGAGAGAGAGAGAAATATCTTTATTTTTCCAAGGGTGACACCTGATTTTTTCTCGGGCCTTGCCTGATTAGGTACTATCAAAACAAAAACAAAAAGCAAAAAAGTAGAGAGAGAGAGAGAGGAGAGAGAGAGAGAGAGAGAGAGAGAGAGAGAGAGAGAGAGAGAGAGAGAGAGAGAGAGAGAGAGAGAGAGAGAGAAATCTTTATTTTCAAGGTGACACTGATTTTTTCATCGGCCCTTGCCCTGATTAGGTACTATCAAAACAAAAACAAAAGCAAAAGCGAGAGAGAGAGAGAGAGAGAGAGAGAGAGAGAGAGAGAGAGAGGAGAGGAGGAGAGAGAGAGAGGAGAGAGGGAGAGAGAGAGGAGAGAGAGAGAGAGAGGAGAACCTCTTGGTTATGTTAATTTTAAGCCCGATGTAAAAAAAAAAATTTTTAATGTACCATGATTGTAAGGTTTACAAAATAAAAGACATAAGTTTAAATTGCCTACATGCACCATACCACTCAAGTGATACTCAACGCATTCATAACAGGCACTGATCTTTAAGTCAATATCACGTCATTCGTGCGTTAGGCAAACAAGAAGAAACCCATACTCTGTGTGTGTTGTGTGTGTGTGTGTGTGTGTGTGTGTGTGTGTGTGTGTGTGTGTGTGTTTGTGTGTGTGTGTGTGTGTGTGTGTGTGTGTGTGTGTGTGTGTGTGTGTGTGTGAGAGAGAGAGAGAGAGAGAGAGAGAGAGAGAGAGAGAGAGAGAGGAGAGAGAGAGAGAGAGAGAGAGAGAGAGAGGAGAGAGAGAGGGGGGGGAGGGCTCCTATTCTCAAAAGATTCATCACATTTCCCCCTCTATTTTTCAGTATTTTTTTCTCATGCGTTTGTTGACACAACGGCTAAGCACAGCTGTAGACCCTTTGGTGTCTATACATAGATATTTTAAAGGCCTCTTTCTCCTCAGCTATGTATATCTAAGAAAAAGAGTCAAAGCATTACAAAACAACTACATGGCACATTTTACTCTGGCATCACATGTGCCGTCTGTGCTGTGTCACGTAGAATCGCAATGTATACTTTTGTTTGATTATATTAATTACTGTGAATAGCGCTATCCTATTATTTTTGGTGCGGATTTGAAATTGCCCATTAGAACATAACTTGTAGCGTGTATACCAAGAGTAAAAGGACTTCAACAAATCAGGCATACATTCTTTAAAAAGACGGGATAGCCTTGTGGTCATAACATTGCGCTGGCAATTTGACGACCCGAGTTCGATTCCAGTTCGAGGGGGATTTTCCCTCGGAGTTAACATCAGTGCTGACTCCACTCTCCCCAAAAGTCTTTCGGATGAGACAGTAAACCCGAGGCTCCGTGTGCGAACGCACGCAGAACATCTTGCGCACACGTTAAATCCTATTCCTCTTTCCGTAAGGGTAGGCCACTGTGTGCTGGTGGGAACAGATGACAATATTTACAAAACTGCATATACACGGGGACTGGATGAAAAAAGCACATGAGTGCTTATTCCATTATCCTCGATAGATAAAAATTAAAAAATAAAAAAAACGTGAGGTCAGGCCTCCATAGTCTAGCGCAGACGTTCCTCCTCCACCTCATTCCCCCCCCTCTTTTTTATGTTGTTTGAAGATTTAAATATATTTTGATATGTGTTTGCTATCATTTTTCTCTCCAGCAAACTTTTTTTTTGAACATTCCTATAGAGAATGAATTGGTTGCCATTGGTCCTTTTGCCTGCAAAAGTAAGTAAATAAAACCCTGACTTGATTTTTTCCCCCTAAACACCCAGTTCATATTAAAATACAAACAAGAGAGAGATGCTGAGAAAAAAAAAAGAACAACAGGCAGCAACTGGTGAGGTAATGTGAAGTTGTATTTCTGAATTTTCGAGCCATTCTGTAAGGGAAAGTAAGAAAAATAACTGTTAGTGTATTATTCATACCATGGGCCTAGGTTCTGCCAACTTCCTGGACCAGCTTGTTCTGGGGCACTACCCTGTACTGTCACAATGTAGTTTGATATTACATAAAGGATTGGGATCATATGACATTATATAACAAGAATTATTTAATAAACAGACAAAAGCCTGTCTGAACACTTCAACCTCAAGCAAACCATAGAAAAGAAGGAGCTTTAGAGAAAGAGGAGGGAGGAGACGAACAATGGGGGTGGGGGTGCTCAGTTTTCACCAACACTTCGTCAAAACCTGTTTGGCTAACTTAACCAGCCTTCATCTTTGAACAATAATGTATTCAGCTACAGCCAACCTGCCTGAAGTAGGCCTACACGAAATCAAAGGGTCACATTGGGGATTGAGAGCGACCCCAGCTCAACAGAAATCCCACTCAGAAGCCGAAAGTCAAACATGTCTCACCTTTGACCTTGCACGTGGAGCCTGCTGATTGGCAGGTGAAGTGAGGCAAGTACGTAGGACTGGAATATGATCCTCGCCGCCAGTAGAGGTCATGGCTGCCAGTGACACAGCTGTTGTCCAATCAGAGGTATCCTTTCATGGGGTGTCACGCCACGGCCATATTGATGCTGCTGATGTGCAATACAAACCACAGGTATGTGCCATCAATTTCTTCACTCTTTCTGTTTGAATTTCAAAACAATACACTGATATTTTTTTTAAGCTACAAAATCTCGGTACATGACCTGCATAATTATGAAATTCGAACCCACAGTGTTGCCTGAATACCTCAACTTGTTTCAGTCAGACACTTCTAGGTGTTAAGAGCTCTAATACTATGACAAATGTTGTGTTATGACAAATGTGTTGTTGGGCTTACTAAATGCTGGTTGTGTTATCAAAGTGCAACTTTTTTTTCCAAAATAATTATTGCTGTATCTAAAGTTACCAGGGTTTGTTTTTGAACGTGTTCATGTGAAGTGTTGATACATTTATCCAGGTATCATCAGAAATGTTGTTCGAAAGTGAAAGTCGTTTGGAAACAAGTATTGCAATTTAGACACTATGATTGTATTTCAGTCTTTAAAAATGATTTTAGGATTGGGGAACAACATAAACACTTTTCTCATTTCTTTAACTTTCCGTGAACAGAAGGGAACATTGCAGGGTGGATAGACTTTCCGGAGATGAGAAGGAAAGGGAGAAGAAAGGGGTGGGGAGAGATCAATTCCAGGGTCCTTCATTACAGCACACCGTGTGTTGTTTGAGCAAACGCTTAGTCCCGGGGTAGACTCTGAAACGGGTCGAACCGGTCAGAGATCTGTCAGGCCAGATGACCAAGTTTGGCAAGCACGACCGGTCACTTCAGGCTCACTTTCCTCTCACCTTCCCGCCATTGCCACATACCCCGTAGGTTTTGGAGACAATTCAAGGCCGTTTACGCTTGGCTGAGCTATATCAGTACTTTGTTACTGTTAGAGATTGAGTCTGGAGAGGAGGATCAACACTTAAAAACAACAATGTGCACCCGCCTGGAGGCCTAAGTCGACCTTTTTTGCTCCCCCGTTTCTTTGCCCCTTTGAATCCAAAATGACTGATAAACTGAATCCAAATGAGTGAAGACTGACGTGCAGTATGAAAAAAGAAAAGAAAAAAGGAAAAGTCCGAACATTTTTCTTTTGTTACAAGATTTTTTCAATGTTGGCACGACAGTTTTCTTTCCAACACTCTTTTTAGCGCTATGTACGTGACAACTGGAGGGCTGAAGTCGGCCTCAATTATCGGAATGAGTTTGGAATAAATATAAAGTGACAGACTTTATACCATCTCTGAAGTTTGCTTTTTTAAAAAAATGCTTGTAGGAACATAGCGTAATGACGGTTCTGTTGTTTTAGCTTGTCAAGACAGGCAAGGGTACACACGAATGGCTGGGCTTCTGACAGGAAGAAGAATGAAGTCATGTAATGAGCTTGTGTCAACTCACTGATCGATCAATCGCAAACACTGACTGCTGTCAGTGGCAGCACCAGATTATTCTCGCTGTCAAAGTTCAGGACGGTTTGTTGTAACAGTGTGCCATGGAAATGAGGTATACGTCGAGTTGTTCCGTTGAAATAACACAGAGTATACTGCTTGAGTCGTGTTTTAAGATTTTTTTTAATGGTTTGTTGTTGTTGTTTGGTTTGTGTAGTCCCTTAGCATCAACTATCCCAATCTGATCGTCATTGGGACAATGGCGGGTTCCACTTCTTCGTGGGCTTTGCTCCAGCAAGCGGAAGAAGTGGGAGGGGGGGTATATTTGTTTACAAAATGCCCTGCATAAACATTTTGCCAGCTTTCTAGCATCAGGACAGAAGATTTCAAATTGAGGCCAAATGCTAATGGCCGCGGTTGGGCAGCCATGTTGGGGGTGAGTAGCGGGCCGGTAGAACGGGAAGAGTTGTCCCTAACAAACAATAGCAGCACGAGACGGGGCGGGGCTTGAGGGAGAGCGCAGTGCAGGATGGGAAGGAAAGCCAACAGCCAAGGACGCCCCGCCGGCAAGCGATGAGGTCTGTCATAGACCCAGCGCCCTGAGTCAACACGCACTGCCACAAGGCATACGCTTTTTGTCGTCTTCACAATCCTTCTTCTACCACCACCACCAGGCAAACACAGGGTAACAGTTGGAGGGATAACCAGGTTGGTACGTCAAAATTGATACACACTGTTTTACGCCCCCTCCACTGCAGGTGGAGTTGGCCGAAAATGAGATTGTGAGAGACCTCGTGTTGCCAAGAGTATCTTGGAGAGAGAGGAACGACAAGTATTATTGAAGCACTTTGGCCATGTCCTCATTCTGTTTGATTTTCTCTTGGGCAGAAAATAGAAGCTTAATTATCAAGACGCTGGCCATATTTCACGTGCGATCGGCGCAAGCTGGCCGAGTTTTTGCCCTTGTTTCCGCGTTCGGACGTTAGGTGTTGTTGCTCGGTCGGTTGTTCGAACTTTTGGAATGCACATTATGCAACTGTGAAGGTTAAATTATGAGTGACCGGATGACTCATTTCGTTCGATTTTCCATCATCTTTTGTTCGCACGTGCCTTGATATACCTGAGAAAAAATACCTCCATTCGAATATCGATCTCCAAATGTTGCTACACACCAACTTATTGTACCTAGATATGTATTGATTTTTATATCATTGCCTTTTGCATGCATGCAGTTTTGCTTAAAGTACAACAGCTAACTTTCATGCTTCTTATGTTGATGTCTGTATGTGCGTCAGTTGTTAGAAATGTGTCCAAACATATTTATCAACATGAAGTTAGCTAATAACAATATTCTTCAAAAACTGGTATCTGTTTCTATTCTGTTTAAGGTTGTTTGCCTCCTCTGCCAGTCAAATTTACATAGGTGTGCCTTGTCTGTCTACCTACGACAGAGATGTAGGCTCACACCAGGATCACATCCTGCATTCATTTGCATAGAGAATCATTATGACATGTTCTATTTTCTCTTCCTCCTTTTTTATATTCTTTTATAAAACTAAAAAAAAAAGAATACAACTATTCTTTGGTTCAGATAATCTTGTTCTTGGTTGTTGGCCGTTTAAGAATTCGTCATCACTGTTGTTTTCCTTTCATTTGTTTTTCTCTATGCCAGCCTTAGTGTGACTCTTATGGTTGGCCAGACATTAAACATGCAGGAAACAAATAAACAGAGGGCATGAATGAAACATATTGACACAAGGCTGACATTCTCTCTGCAAAGTCCTTAAAAATTCTTTTCTGACTAGTCATCATGGGATATTTTGTTGTTTTTGTTGCTGGTGCTGAAAAAGTGATGTTTCACTTCATGGCTGATTATGAGCTGGTTTAAAAATAAGCCTATATTTTTGTCTTGGCATTTTATATAGATAATTTATCTGATAAATCTGACAGTTAAGTTTCGAAAAGTTGCTGAGCTTAGTTTTATTTTGAAATGTTTGGTTTTAACCCTGTTTTGTTTTTTTTGTCTTTGACTGTTAAATTACATCCCAGGCAGAAGTGGTTTTTAAAGATGTCACAGCCTTTATTTGGCGTCAACTGTCGGACGCCAATCAGGAATAAACAACCCGAATTAATTGAAAGGGAACAGTAGTTATTTTGTCACTTTCCATCTCATTGTCACTGTATGTTCTGTTTTCAGCTGGACTATGGAATAACAAAATTTCTGTCTCCCTATCTAGCTACCTAACTATCTATATACAAGCAAAATCTATCTATTTATCTACTATCTATCTATCTATCTATCTATCTATCTATCTATCCTATCTATCTATCTATCTATCTATCTATCTATCTGTTTGTCTGTCTACCTATCTAATCTAATCTGATCTTTCTTCCCATTTCTATCTTTCAATCCATCTTATGTCTGTCTGTGTGTCTGCCTGTGTATCTATCTATCTATCTATCTACTATCTATCTATCTATCTATCTATCTATCTATCTATCTTCTGTCTGTCTGTCTGTCTGTCTGTCTGTCTGTTGTCTGTGTGTGTGTGTGTGTGTGTGTGTGTGTGTGTGTGTGTGTGTGTGTGTGTGTGAGAGAGAGAGAGAGAGAGAGAGAGAGAGAGAGAGAGAGAGAGAGAGAGAGAGAGAGAGAGAAATCTATACCCATCCATCTAACTTTCTTTCTCTCATTGTGTACCTGTGTCTGTCTCAGTCTTTGTCTTTCTGTCCATCGTTTTTTTTCACTCTCACTCTCTCTGTCTCTCTGTCTCTCTCTCTCTCTGTCTATCTCTCCCCTTCTCTCTCTCTCTCTCTCTCTCTCTCTCTCTCTTCTCTCTCTCTCTCCTCTCTCTCTCTCTCTCTCTCTCTCTCTCTCTCTCTCGATCTGGCCGCCTGTCTGTTGTCTATGCATCCTTCTGGCTGGCTGTCTGTCCAGTTATTAACAAATCTCTTGCTTAAGCCTATGTATTTCTTTTACTATGTCTCTGTTTGTCCATCTCCTGTCTGTATCTCAGTTTAATATAAAACAGATTTTAACTTCGTTGTAGCCGGTTGACACAAAATCAAAATGCATATTACTTAAAACTTTGTCTCAATAGATCCATTTCCTGTTCTGGGAAGTGTGGGAAAAACTTTGAAACATCCAGCTTTTTGTGTTGTTGTTGTTGTTTTTTATAACAGAGAATATTATTTGATATTTATATTTTCCTATCATTTTTTGGTCTAAAATCTGCTTCTAAGTGTGTTAACTTTCTGCATGTCGTCTACTGGTCTTGGCTTTTTTGCTGGCATAGTTTTATGTTTTTGTCTTTTCAAAGTATTTGACATCAGAAAGCTACACGTAATAGCTTTTATAAATGAACTTTGGAGTTTTATCAGTTCTGATTTTGTAGAGAATGTAGGCTACACACCTTCATAAACGGTTTGAGGATGGACACAAAGCTCTCTCTCTCTCTCTCTCTCTCTCTCTCTCTCTCTCTCTCTCTCTCTCTCTCTCTTTTCTCCTCTCTCTCTCTTCTCTCTCTCTCTCTCTGTGGATATTTCCTGTTTTCCAGTATTGACTTCTCTGAATAAATGTGATCTTATTTTTTTGTTTTCTTTACTGTTTGTTTCTTGTTTACAAGCTGTTTTTTTCTTTTAAACAATCATCCTTTCATTAAGTCAAGTTTGCACAACTTCAAATTAATCTCAAAATACAATGATGATGATGGTCACGACAACGGGATTAAAAAAAATATAGTTGATAGAAAGTAAAAAGATTGGCCAGAAAATGATACTCTTCCTATTACTGCTGCTACTACTCTTACTACCACTACTACATCATAAAATTAAAGGCAACCTTCTCCTCATACATGTGTTAGGTTTGTTTGTTTGTTTGGTGTTTTTTAATCTATTTTTTTCTTTGTTATTTGCTGTTGTTTTGCTTTTGTTTGTTTTGTTTTGTCTGTGGTTTTTGTTGTTTCTTTGTGCTAGCTTGCTTGTCTGTGTATCTGCTTGCTAGTCAGATACAAAAGAACAAAAGAAAGAAAAGAAAAAAGATATTTTTTGCTTGATTAAGAGCTCTGACATTTTTTTTCTGTTTGGAGTAGAATATTGAGTGACTGGACGGGTGGGTTAAGTGGATAGTTAAGTTAAGCATGCGCTATGTTAGCTATTATAGTATTAGTTAGTTAATTGGTATTCTTTTTAGCTGGCATGGAGATTCTGATACGGTTTCTTTTTGCCGAAAGAGTTGTGACAAGACAGATATAAGTGGATAAAGAAAGTGCAGCGACCATATATATTATTCTTTTTATTATTCTTTTATTTCGAGGATGATGGAATAAGCACTCATGTGCTGTTTTACACCCAGTCCCCGTGTGTATGGAGTTTTGTCAGTTTTGTCATCCACTCCCACCGGCACGCAATGGCCTATTCTTCCGAAAAGTGGAACGGGTTTTTAACTTGTGCGCAAGATGTTTTGCGTGCGTTTGCACACGAGACCTCGGTTTATAGTGTCATCCGAAAACATGAATACATGTGTATGCAAAGTAAACCATAACAGACTTTTGGCTGAAAAGGGCTGTGGATATTAAACTTCATAACTTTGAAAGCTGTAAGATGCTGATTTTTATTTTTAACTTTAGTATGCGCTTATAAAATCAGGGTCTAGGGCTTGTTTTGAGCTTCGGGATGAACTGATGAACAGAAAAAGATAAAAAAATCAAAGAGTGTATCATTGTGTACTGACCACCACCAGTACCCCAAAATAAAAAAAAATAAAAAATATGATAAACACACCCAGTTATTGAATGATTCAAAATAATCAGTAGCGGACAAATTAAGTATTGGTGGCAAAACACTCCAGTGGTTAGAGCGTCAAACTCGTGATCCGATCAGAGAACCTGGACTCAAGTATCCAACGAGATGCCAGTTTGAAGGGATCTACCCCCCCCCCCCCCCCCCCCCCCCCCACCACACACACACACACTTCCTGGCGTTAACAGTCGTTTTAACTCGATTCTCCTAAAAGTCTATCTGTTGAAATAACAGAAAGAGGACACGTGCGTAAATGCGAGCAAAAACTCTCTTACACACGTTAAAAACCTATTTTGTTTCTTTCTGTGCGATATGGAGAGAGA
>CM060323.1:48456391-48458891 GCA_030674155.1 Stramonita haemastoma
TCGAATGTTGATACTGTTGATCTGTCTTCTTTGGGTTTTATGATTATGTGTCAGTGTTATGTCGGTTGTTGGTTGGCTAATGTCATTTTTTTCTTCCTTGTTTGATTATGTTTGTTTTGTTGCGTTTTGTTTGGGGTTTTGTATTTTGTTGTTGTTTGTTTTTTTCCACAGTGTTTGTTTCTGTTCATCACCTTCGATGGGGAGATTTTCTCAGAAGCCACTCTCTGGGATTAAAGACGGGATTCGAACCCTGATCTTTTCCTTGTAGCACATGAACTATTCCTCAAGATTAGCAGAGCACTGTGGCTGAGGATCTAGGAACTTTGGCAAGGCAGAGGAGTGGCCACACACACACACACACACACACACACACACACACACACACAAAACACACACACACACACACACACACACTAACACACACACACACACACACACACACACACACACACACACACACACACACACACACACACACACACACACACACACACACACACACAACACACACACAACACAACACACACACAACACACACACACACACACACACACACACACACACACACACACACACACACACACACACACACACACACACCACACACACACACACACACCGTGCAATTCCCCCTCACCCCCACACCCACACCCACACCACCCCCTCTTGGACAAGAAACGGACAGAGGAAAAAATCAAAAACGCCCACTATATGAAACAGCAGAAGCTAGCTAGTTAGTTCTCCTGCCAAAACCAGTCCATACACTTTTTCCCTTCCTTCCCACCACCAACACACACTTCCCCGGGTGGGGTAATGGAGGAGCGAACGTGCAAGTGTACGGTCCACTTAGGACGGTCAATATTTGTCCCCAGCTTTTGGGGGCCTTCAAGACAAAAGTGGACGTTCGAGCTAGCTAGCTGGACATTACTTCTTCTTCGTCGTTTTTTTTTTTTAGGGTGGTGGTGGTGGTTGTAGTAGTAGTGGTCAGACAGACGCTTGGGCCTGTATCTGGGTGCATAAGTGTCAAGGGATCTTGCGCTGTTCGAGCCAGAGAGTAGTGGAGAAGAGTGGGGGATTTTTCTTTTTTTTTTTTTTTTTTGGGGGGGGGGGGAGGGGGATCTGGGGGTGTGGAGGGGGGGGGGGGGGGTCAAAGGAAACCTTATAAACTGAAGGTTGAGCAAAGTTTTTGCAGAAGTGAGCAAGAAAACCCGGTTGGTGAGTAAGAGGATTGTGTAGCGTGGGTCTAGAAGGGTGTGTGTGTTGAGGTATGGTCGTTCTGGTGAAGAAGAAAGTAAGCAGTTTGGGTTTAAGAAGGAAGGATAGGGTGGAGAGAGACTTGGGTCATGAAGGAAGCAAGTCTGGTAGTTTGGAATGGTGTGGCAGAAGGGACGGGACTGGCAGAGCTGAGTCAAGGTGGGTGATCCTTTGGCTGCTGGACCCTCGGTACGTTGAATTGTTCTTGTTTTCAGCTTCTCTGTCTGTCTGTCTGTCTGTCTGTCTGTCTGTCTGTCTGTCTGTCTGTCTGTCTGTCTGTCTGTCTGTCTGTCTGTCTCTCTCTCTCTCTCTCTCTCTCTCTCTCTCTCCTCTCCTCTCTCTCTTCACTCCTCTCTCTCTTCCTCTTCCCTGTCTTTTAGAACGGAAACAGCACACACACACACACACACACACACACACACACACACACACACACACACACACACACACACACACACACACACACAAGCGAGGAAGAGAGAGAGAGTTTTGAAAAAATTGTTAAAAAAAGAACAACGATTTTAACAAGAGGAGAAGAGTGACAATTGTGGACACGTGCATATTTGTGAAGCACAAATGTTGGAAGCTTTGGACTGATGATATTTTTTTATATTTTATTTTCGCAGCCTACGTTCTTTTTATCCCAGTGCCCTATATGAATATAAAATTATGGTCATTGTTTTTCGTGAATTGAGTATATTTTGTTTTATGGTAAAACAAGGGGCAGATTTTTTGCTCGGGACTTAGCTATTTTTTCAGTGTCAAGCTACCATACCTTTACACCATTACAAAACTGAGAAGTTGTCCACTTAGAATTATTTAGATATCTCACATTGTTTCTTCAGAGTCTACAGCTTTCAAGTGGGTCCGTTGTTTTTTTTAAAAAGTAATCAAAGCGCTTTCTTTCCATTCTAAAAAGAAAAGACTCGTATTGCGTGCTTAAAGATGCATTGACATACTCGGGTAAAAAAAAATCCATTGACATACTCAGGTGATAAAAAAAGCATTGACGTAAACCATATCAAAAAATGCAATGATATGTTTATGTAAAAATGTACTGGCATGCCATATAAAAACGCTATCACATACTAATGAAAAAATAAAGCCAATCTGATAATGGGTGTTTTTTTAATTTGAAAAGTTAACATTTCTGTTGGAACATATTTTCAGTCAAACAAAGGGAAAATAACACATGCATAGTTTTTAGCTATATGATACAGAACGTGCGTGGGTGCGTGCATGCGCG
>CM060323.1:48463891-48466391 GCA_030674155.1 Stramonita haemastoma
TCTGTCCTTCATTTCAATTTCAGATTTTTAGTCACAAACTATTTGTAAGTTGAATTTGAAATCAATGTTTATAATCTTATGGTTGTACACATTTTTTCAACGTCCTTTCACTTTTTTTCTTTTTTTCTTGATCTTTTTTTGTTTACATGAAGTTAATAGAAGTCAAATAGATTTCCTCTTTTTCTTTGTATGATTTTCAGAGCTGAGCAATTTTCTTCCCGAAGGGTTGCTTGAAAAATATTGTCATGCTTTTTTTTCCTTTAAGCATGTCAGTATTTTTCAAAATCAATTTAGATTTGTTCCCCTCCCTCCCAACTCCACTCATCTTTTTTTTTTTTTTGTTTGTTAAGATCTAGAACTCGATCCTGTTTGTATTATCGCCATATTTATTTTTGTTTGTTTGTTTAAGCATGTCTTATTGTTTTTAAAAAATCGCTTCAAAACTGCTCCTGTCCTCCCCTTAATTTTTTTTGTCTTTGAGATCTGAAAGTGTGTTCTTGTTAATACATAACTTTGTCTTTATGAATAGTTTTAGAAAACCGATTTATTATTTATTTATTTATTTATTTACATTAGCTTTTCAGTCTTGTCAACTGTGTGTCCCACTTTCCTTTGGCTCTTTAGACCTGAAGTAATTGCTTATCCATGAGATTTGGCCTTCAGGACAGTCCAGTCAAGTCCAATGATCTTTATTGAGGGCAAAAGAGTAAGCTGGCACACATTATCTGCCGTAAGTCTTGTTGTTTTGTGTTGTTGTTGTTGTTGTGTTTTCTTCTTCTCTTCTTCTTCTTCTTTTCTTCTTCTTTTTTTTCTTCTCTTCTTCTTCGTGGTCGTCGACGTCGTCGAACGCTCAGACAAGCAACTCCGGAGTCCCTGACAAATGCTGCTTGCGCTGAAGGCCCTCAGGGGTCCAAAAAGCTTGTCCCTCATCGGCAGGTCAGTAGGCCATGTGGTTTTGGTGTGATTGGACAGGTCTGGAGGAGAAAGTGTTCCACTGCCATGGGAGAAATGCCACAGGGAATGCCTCAGAATCACAATGTGGAACTTGGTAAACATGTGATGTCTGATTCTGCATTGTCCAGTCCCAGTCTCACCATGAGTCACTAGGTTTTTTTTTCTGGGCAGGTGATTGGAGTCATCCTTTCTGTTGAAGTTAAGATGCTGCTGAAGCTGTTTTTCGCCTTTTGCGTTTCCTTCACAATTCCCGCCGAGTTATTCTCATAGCCTGCAAGACGTTGTTTCTCTGGAACAGACAGTGTTCCGCTTCATCCCTTCTTCCTACAGAGCGGACATGACACGTGGCAGCGGTCATCTAGGCTGCTTTGAACCCAGGTTAGGCAAGATGTTGGCATAGCTGAGTGTAGTTGACGTCAGCTGTGTCGCATTGTGCCCCCATTTGGGTTTGTTTCCACCACACTGCGACGTCACCGCCCAACCAGACACTTTTGTGACGTCACAGGGAGAAACTGCGTCATCTGGATTTTTTTGTGTGTTTTGGCTGTAAATTATTGCGACAACACATTGATGAATTTCCGGTAAGACGACAAATGGAGGCTTCTTTGGGTTTTGTTTTCGGTGAAACATCAAAATCAGTAAGTGCTGTATACTATAATTATCGATCAGTGAGTTACTTGATATGTGTGCTTTTTTTCCCCAATAGGATTGTTAATTCCCTGTGGGGATGCTGGGGACCTGTCAGTTAAAATAGCATCCCCACCTTCTGGAAATTATGTGCTAAAAATTCCCTCTTTTCTATCCCTCTCTTTGTTTCTGCCTTATTTCCTTTTCTTCTTGTCACCTCCTTCTATCCTTTTTCTGCTTCTTGTCCATTCTCTGCCTTTTTTTTTCCCAGAAAGACTTAAAAAAGATTCTCACTCTCATTCCTAAGTCGGATGTGCTAGGCATTTTTGCTCATATGACAGAAAACAATAGTTGCTGTCTGGGCGTTCAACGAGGGAGAAGAAGGAGGATTGTTAAAATCCGATCGAAATAAAAAGAAAAGTACGCTTTTAATCGAAAAGGAAATTTACTGTTTCGTTTTTTTTGCTTGTTTGTTGTTTGTTTGTTTGTTGGTTGGTTGGTTGGTTGGTTGGTTAGGTTGTTGTTGGTTGGTAGTAGGTTGGTTGAGGTTTTGTTTGTCTTCTTTGTTAAACGCTCAGAGGTAGACAGCAACTACTGTCGTATGAGCGAAAATGTGTGCACTGCTGTCAAGCACCTGACAAGTCACGCCCGTGCATCCGACTTAGCAAGGAAGAAAATCGTTATCTTTTAAGCCTTTGGAGAAAATAAAGGCAGAAGAATGTGCTAAGATAGAAAATAAGAATATGACGGGAAGAAAAAGAATAAGACAGAAACGATGAGAGGGATAGAAAAGACGGAATTTCTAGCGCAGAATTTTCGAAAGGTGAAAATGCTTTCTATACTAAAAGGCTCCCGGTATCTCCACAGCTTTGTTGTTTGTTTTTGTTTTTTTGTTTGTTTGTTTTTGTTGTTTTTTTTT
>CM060323.1:48473891-48478891 GCA_030674155.1 Stramonita haemastoma
ACACACACACACACACACACACACACACACACACACACACACACACACACACACACACACACACACACACACACACACACCTACACACACACACACCTACACACAACAACACACACACACACACACACACACACACACACACACACACACGCACACCACACACACACACACACACACACACACACACACACAGGTGAAGGTGAAGGAAGGATTCTAGACAAGACTGCCAGCCATGTCATGATCTCTGTACGGACGTAAAGCTAAACAAAGACAAAACAAAACAACAACAACAACAACAATGTGTGTGTGTGTGTGTGGTGTGTGGTGTGTGTGTGTGTGTGTGTGTGTGTGTATGCGTGCACGCGCGTGTGAGTGCGTGCGAACATGTGTAAATATATAGTTTCAATGTCTTTTCTAGGCAATGGTCTTAAAAACATTGTATCCATACATGTGTGTGTGTGTGTGTGTGTGTGTGTGTGTGTCTGTGTCTGTGTCTGTGTGTCTGTGTCTATGTGCGCGCACGCGCGCGCGCGTACGTTTCGTGCGTGTGAACGTGTGTGAGCGTTTGTGATCTTTTTATTTGAAGCTTGAACAAATATGAAATGTATTGTGTCTTTGATTATGATTCGTATCAATATGCCTGTCAGTATTGTATTGTGATTGCCCTTCAGGGGATGAGTAAAGTGTTTTTGACTTGACTTTTTGAATGTTGATTTGTGTATTATTGTTGTTAATTGTATCTGACCACCATGAGGGGCAAAGACCAGTATCAAATGAATGAATTATGTGAACCTGACTCTGAATCTCTCCCTCCTCCCCCCCCCCCCCCCCCTCCTCTCCTCTCTGTCTTGACTTATCCCCGCTTATCGGTCTTGGCTGTCTCTCACTATCAGCTCCTCGCCCGCCAATAAAGTAAATAGATAGTAAGTAGCTTTCTGACTGACTGACTACCTGCCTGACTGACTGACTGACTGACTGACTCACCACGTCATTCCCAGAAGAGCAAACAGTGTACTAGGGCACATCGTGCCTGTCCTTTCCCTTCATTGATCAGAGATAGTCTGAGGAGGCGAGGAGGACCTGAGACAACAGACCACTCTATGTCCATCGATTAAAAGTCCAATTGGACAGCTTAAGCTGGTGACAGACTCGACTGGGCGATTGACCGACAGATTGCACATTGGCTGGTGGTGGGTTGGTTTGTGCAGAGACAACGCGTGGGGTTTTTTTGTAGATAGGTTGTTGACACGTTTATGTGCATGGTTGCTGACTTGGTTGTTGTTGTTGTTGTTGTTGTTGTTGTTGTTGTTTTGTGTTGTCTTTGTTTAGCTTTACGTCCGTACAGAGATCATGACATGGCTAGCAGTCTTGTCTAGAATCCTTCCTTCACCTTCACCTGTCCCGTAGTCCCGCGGACCGTGGGGGCACAACTGAAGATTTTGCAACCAGCTTCCTCCACTCCCCACGGAGGCTGGTTGCAAAATCTTCACTAGTCTAGAATAGATGTCTCTTAATACAATTATTCCCCAGTTATAAATTCCCTTTGCCTTTCCGGACAGCCGAGTTCTACTCCATATTTGTATCTTAAAGTATGGCTTCTAGGTCTACATTTGGGTCCTCTTTCTGATGTTGACAGTCTGGCTGGCTCTGAACTTAAGGATTTGTCTGCTTGTTTTTCCGTGTTCCTGACTGCCTGTCTGTATCTCTGTGTTGATATAATTTATGTGAGTACGCTTATAAGTATATAATGCATGTGTATGTATGTATGTATGTATGTATGTATGTATGTATGTATGTATGTATGTATGTATGTATGTATGTATGTATGTATGTATGTATGTATGTATGTATGTATGTATGTTATGTATGTATGTATTTGTGTGTGTATGTATGTATGTATGTATGTATGTGTGTATGTATGTATGTATGTATGTATGTATGTATGTATGTATGTATGTATGTATGTAT
The DNA here is from genome assembly GCA_030674155.1 of Stramonita haemastoma. Taxonomy (NCBI): domain Eukaryota; kingdom Metazoa; phylum Mollusca; class Gastropoda; order Neogastropoda; family Muricidae; genus Stramonita; species Stramonita haemastoma. The sequence continues at coordinate 48,475,860 of CM060323.1, forward strand.
GTATGTATGTATGTATGTGTGTGTGTGTGTGTGTGTGTGTGTGTGTCTGTCTGTCTGTCTGTCTGTCTGTCTGTCTGTCTGTCTGTCTGTCTGTCTGTCTGTCTGTCTGTCTGTCTATCTGTCATGTCACACAGCCTCGAACATAAGACTTTCAGAGCATCACCATCACCATCCTGATACTTATTAATGAGTATGCATTGCTGAAAAATTACTAAGATTCGGAAACCCCTTGTTTTAATTTCTTTTAACTGACATCACATGTCTATTTCTTCTTTTCAGAGTTGCAGTGAGTTTCGTATCAAAGCCTAGAAAGTCTGTGGATTAGAGAGGAATAGTTCTTGTGGGAGGGTGAGGGGGCTTGGTGATGATTTCACTTGATAATGGCAACAAACAAGACTGTATGTAATCTTAGTATCTTGGCACTAGGACACTGGTGCTCTGCAGGATGCGATCAGAACAAGCAAAACATTGAGTACACATCTGCTGGTGAGTCAGAAACAGTGTAGGATTCCTTTTGTATGGTAGCCTGATAAGACGAAACATTCATAGACATTCATAGACTGCCGGCTAGGGGTTACATGGAAAAGAACCTGGACATGGCTCTGTGAGATGAGTGTAGGATGAACAACGCTAGAAACATGGCAAATGATAAAGGCCAGTGTCTGAATCAACCGTTATCTTACAGCTCACTATCGTCTGGAACACAGTACTTCTTTACCACTCTGTCCGTGTCTAGAATCTTACAGGACTATTAAAAATTGTCTTACAGAACCATCAAGACGTGGACCAATGTCTTACTGGACCATCAAGACGTGGACCATTGTCTTACTGGACCATCAAGACATTGACCATGGCCTTAATATACTGTCATGATATGGACCATGGTCTTAGTGGACTATCAAGATATGGACCATTGTCTTACTGGACTATCAAGACGTGGTCCATTGTCTTACAGAACCATCAAGACGTGGACCATTGTCTTACAGGACTATCATGATATGGACCATTGTCTTACTGGACTATCAAGACACGGACCATTATCTCACTGGTGCATCAACACATGGACCATTATCTTACTGGTGCACCAAAAACACGGACCACTTTCGCTCATGATGGACGATCATGACACGGACCACAATGTTCTTTGACCCATTGTGTCTGAGATCATGATGCTGCTGAGTCAAGGAGTTATCTCAGGTAGTGGTTTTCCTGTATTACGTTAAAGTGCCTTCAGATCTCCTGTGTGAGTCATTACATGGTGTGAGTCATAACACTATGTGAGTCATTTTATCATGTGAACCATCTTATGGTGTCATCCTTACATGGAGTGAGTCATTGCATTGCGTTAGTCATCATATTGTACCAGGGGACGGAAGAGCACCCTTTTTTCCACGGCATTGTTACTGATATGCAGCTTTATCCTGGCACATAACTGACGGAATTAGTTTGGAGATATATAAAAAAAAAACCCAACCCTTTTTGGCCTAAAACAGGCAAAGTTACATAAATTGTTGTCAATAAAACAATTGTGGCAAAACTTGAACATGAAACACAGCTTTTGGGGAATTGAAGAGATCGTGTCAGCAACTTTGCTTCTTTTTAAAACAGATTCAAACTTTACTTATGTTTAAAAATAAACTCGATCCCCTAACAAGAATGCGTGAAATCTATGGTATGTTATCATGTCTACCTGTTTCAATCTGTAACTTTCCATGCCTATAATGGATTTGTTTGTTATTTTAAAAACAAAACGAGTGAATCATACATCTAGTAATTAAACAGTTTTCCCGTTTCTATATACAAACATTGATTTTGTAGCAGGATCAGTGTTCCATTTGAAATGTAATTTTAATGAATTTTAGGGGGGGGGGGGATACCTTAAAATGGCATCAGTTTCTTCCATAGGTATTCCTAGCTTAAAAAATGAAAAATGCCAAGGCAGACATAATCTCCTGTCTATCAACAGAGCTAGATGCTTTTGTCAATTTTTTAGCTGTAGGCATCAACTATGTGAAATGAAATCCAGAAATATGGAATTATCCCCAAGTGTTTGTTTAGATAAGAGTAAACCACATGAGAGCATGTTTCATGTTTGAGTACTTACTTACCTATGCTTGTTGTATGTATTACGTACGTGTGACACGGGTGCACACGTAGCGCGCACATCACACCCACACACATACACACACACCACCACGCACACACCACCACATACAAACACGCGACACACACACACATACACGCACACACATACACGCACACACACACACAACACCACACACACCACACACACACACACACACACACACACACACACACACACACACACACCACACACACCACGTGTGCTTTTCTGTAGAAGATAAGGTGTGGCCTAGATTTGTACAAACATTAGTAAACCAGCTTCTTTATAGTCTGGCTGTAGGCATCTATTGAAAGAGCTTTCTGGACAAACATTCTTTGCATTCTCAAATAGTGTGCTAGCAGGAGGGAGGCTAATGATTCTTGTGCTTTTGTGATACTTTGGAAGCTGAAGTTGTGAGCATATAACTAGAAGAAAGATATCAGCGTGTTAAGACGTGTGACAGATATACAGAGAGACAGACAGACAGACAGCATACACACACACACGCACACATACATACATACATACATACTACATACATACATACATACATACATACATACATACATACATACATACATACAATTACATTACATACATAATATTTAACATTACATACATACATACATACATACATACATACATATTACATACATACATACATACATACATACATACATACTACATACAACACACACACACACACACACACACACACACATACATACATACATACATACATACATACATACATACATACATACATACATACATACATACATACATACATACATACATACATACATACATATTCGCATATATCCATAATCCATACATCATACATACAAACGTACCAAAGTACAAACATACAAACATACATACATACATACATCATACATACATACAT
>CM060323.1:48483891-48491391 GCA_030674155.1 Stramonita haemastoma
GCACGTTTGATATGCTATTTCCAACAGCAGCAATCAGCTAAACAACATTTTTAGCAGGTATTTCTGTTTGAATGAAGAAAAAAGCTCTTTATGCTTGAGACTATAAAAAAAATTATGGATATGCATATGATATTGTTGGCAGCATTTTTTGTTGTGTTGCTTTTGTTGTCCTTGTTTTTGTGTTGGACATGGTTTTAGAAGTTTATGTTGTTTGGGGTGGTCTTAGGGGGGAGGGGTTTATTTCGTTTTGGTAGGGTGTGTGTTTGTTTTTTGGTTGTTGTTTTTGATATCAAATTTCTTGAAGAATGGACAGAAAAAAGGCTTTAGTAACGTCTCTCCAGAAAGCTCCAAGCGTCTGGAACATTTCGTATTGGCCACGTCTCGTTTTCTTAAGGATAAAGAAAATCAGGACAGCAGGAGAGGAGGTGGGTGGAGGTAGGGAGAGAGAGGGGAGGGGGGGGGGGAAAAGGGTAAAGCATATAGAAATCTGAAACAAGTTTGGAAGATGACTGGCTAACACATAATCAAAGCCAGAGCAAACTTTTTTTTTTATCCAGATGGTACATTGAATAAGTCATGGATTTACTTTTTTCTTCATGCCATCCATTAACAAGAAAACATGATAATAAAAATAGAATTAAAAGACAATGTGTGTGTGTGTGTGCGTGTGCGTGTGCGTGTGTGTGTGTGTGTGTGTGTGTGTGTGTGTGTGTGTGTGTGTGTGTGTGTGTCGTGCGCGCGCGCGCGCGCGCGCGCGCGGTGTGTGTGTGTAAGCAGGGACGCGTTACAGAGTGAGTTGCATTTTCTTGTGTGTGTGTGTTGCGTGTCTTCAACCCTCCATTTCGTACTTCTTTCTGTTATTTCTACGATTTTCCCTCCTCCATTTTAATATCTTAATTTATTAATGGAAGAGAAGAGAGAGAGACAGAGAGAGACGAGAGAGAGACAGAGAGAGAAGAGAGAGAGAGAGAGAGAGAGACAGAAGAGACAGGACAGAGACAGGACAGACAGACAGAGAGAGAGAGAGAGACAGAGAGAGAGAGAAGAGAGACAGAGAGAGAGAGAGAGAGAACAGACAGAGCAGACAGACAGACAGACAGACAGACAGACAGAGCAGAGCAACCGACCCACCGACAGACAGAAAGACATAGAGAGATAGAGAAACAGAGTCAGAGGACAGACACACAGACAGAGACAGACAGACAAACATTCAGGGTAGCTTAGTTCTTGATGTCAGAAAACACACAGACAACTACAGAGGCACGGGCACAGAGAGAGATAAACACAGAGACAGGAAAGAGGCAAGAAAACGGCAGAGAAAAAAAGGATGTTTTGTGTGTGGGGGGGGGGGTGTGGGGGGGGTGAGGGGGGGGGGGGGGGAAGTAGAGAGGGGAAGGAGGGAAGGAGTAGTTGTAAGAGAGGAGATAGGAGGGGAATGATGATGCGATCGTGATACATCGTTTCTGAGCGGAGATTGGTCAGAAGTTAGAGATGAGTCAATATTTATCCTTCTTTTGCATATCACAGACACACAACGACAGACAGAGAGAAGACAGACAGACAGAAGACAGACGACAAAGCACCCAAACACTGTGAGAGGGAGAGAAAAAAAAAGGTTAGAGCGGAGAGAAAAGAAAAGAAAGAAGGAAGGTGGATGGCTTTTGGTGGTGTGGGATGGACAAGAGAATGGATGCATGAAAATACATACATGGTCCTTGCTGTCTAAAACATCCAAAGCTATCAACAACGTTTTACATTGCAAGTTTTGTTTTTTTTGCTTGTTTGTTCTTTTGTTTGTTTGTTTTTTCCCTTGAAAATTTATTTAATTTTTTTCAGTTATAAAGAGCTGTATGTAAGCCTGTTTGTTACCTGCCTTGTTTCTCTGCTATAGTTTGTCATTGGAATATTTTGTTGGTCAAAGGGGGAAATGTTTTTGATATATGCATGCATTTTTGAGCTATTCATTTTTTTGTGAAGGGTGCCGCTGATTTTCGTGTTTCCGTACCCTGAAGGTGATAAATTTGGGTTTAATTGTGCTGGTTGATTTCTGCATGTGTTGTGGATTTGGTGGTGGCAGGGTCTGCAGTGACCTGACTTGGAAAGAACTTTAAAGTTCCAACCTGTTAATCACCAGACGCCACCGCTAGATTAAATTGTGACTTAGTGGTACAGAGTATAAAAGTGCAAGCACTTTTAATATCGGGTAGGTTGTGTGCTGTTCATTTGCGTTTCGGTGTGTGTTGTTGTTTTTGTTTTGCTTTTTTAAGATTAACATACTTAGCCTTGAAGATTGTTTCAATCTACCTTGCAGAATCCATCTGTTCTTCAGCAATATGATTATGATATGTGCTAGCCCTGTGGAATTATCATTCTAATTTAAGCACTTATTAGCCTGACTCATTTTAACTGATCGTTGAATGACTAGTCGACCAACTGACCAACCTGGCTGGACAACTGATCAAGCAATCATTCAACCAACCAACCAACTCAAATATTGACGGACCCTCTAACTAATCAGCCAAATATAACTGAACCAATGTAGCCAGTAAGAAATACAGTCATATACTCTTTGCGTGCATCTGTAAAATGTTAAAGTTTTGTTATGACCTTCAGTTTTATAAAATTGATAATGCCACCCCCAAAAAAAACCCAACAACAAACAAACACAACAACAACAAACAAAACATTCAGAATGATGATGAACAGCGGAGGGGTGAGGTTATATCCCGTCAGACGGATGACCCGTGATTGCACGTGGAAGAAAGTGTTTTCTGTTCACCCACAGAGGGCGCTGACCTACTGAGCCTGCGCGGTGGCTGTTCAGTTGAGGTGACATGATTCAAAATCTCTATCTCAACTGGAACAGACGCATTGTCGCCTGCTCTGTGCATGCAGTTTTGATGAGGTCACAGGTAAGTGTTAGAATTATTTAATGGCTTTATTTTGTTAGTCATAAGATTTGTTGGTATTTGAAATTATAACACCGGGAAAAGCAAGAGGATTGTGAGAAGAGGTTTCGCTCCAAACCGAAGCTGCGCAGATTGTTATGGTCGGAAAATTTTCTGTTTGCTCCCACTCCTGTAACATTTTCTTGTATCCAAAAATCACGGGGATTGTATAGATCTTTGCCTGGGGGACAAGGTAGCCCGGTGTTTAGAGTGTTGTGCTTGACATCTGATGGCCCGGGGTTCGAGCCTCCAAGAAGGACTTGTTCAAGTGCATTTTTCTCTGGAGTTAACATCAGTGCCACTCATATCCCCCAAAAGCCTTTGGATGAGGCTATAAACCGGGACTCGTGCGCAAAGGCATGCAGAGCATCTTGCCTAAACGTTAAAGCCTGTTCCGCCTTTTGGATAAGGCCGTTGAGTAAAGCCTACCAGTGGAACAGATGACTAAAAGTTTGTTTTAAGGGCATAACAGGCAGGAACTAAAAGCAAAAAAACTTGAACACTTACTCTGGAAAGAGCAAAGAAATAGAAATTGAACACACACACAAACGCACACACACACGAGTGTTTTCTGTATTCATTGGAAATTTTATTTTCATCAGTTATTAGTTTTTTTGCCAAATAAGTAGAATGGCACATGCTTGTCTAAAAAGAAATTGAGTAATAAGACTGATTAATACTTGTAATCACCTATATATGGATTTCAACACACGCACCCACGCACGCAAACGTGATTGCGTCAGTGATAGAGCTTCATTGTGCAGCTGGTGCAATATTGCACGTGTTCGCGCTATTGTTTTTAAAGAACTTGTAAAGTCCTTGAAATTTTACACAGAAAAGTCTGTATGAACACAGCCACTGAGGCAACTGCGGGAGAGGATTTTTCCCTGGAGTTAGCACCAACTCTATTCCCACGTAAATTAGCACCAAACTCTATTCCCAGTAAATCGGATGAGACTGTAAACCCAGAGAAACATGGTGGCAGTGATTTGAGCTTAAATGTGCAGGCTTTTTTTTTTAAAATCTTTTATTGAGGACATTGTTTGACTGAAACGTAACAGTTATGCTGTTTAATGACAAAAGTTGTATTTAGCTATGCTTTTAACCCACATGACCTTCTCGTGACTTTTAGACAGTGCAGTGTTGGTATTCATGAACGAGGTCACTTTACGAAAGCATGCAGAACATGTTGGCACATAACGTTAAAACCGGTTTCGCCTTTTGGAAGAGTCAGCCATTTTGTTCCCGATAGGAGCGGATGATAGATGAATAATAACAAAAAAATTACTGCATGCACTCTGTCATGTTTTGACATCGTCCTGAAGTCGGAATGTGACCTAGGGGCTGGAATGTGAGCAAATGGCGCATAAACAAAACTCTTACAGTTGAACATTGTAGCTCTTGCTGACGAAAAAAAACTCATTCCAAAGCGCTGTACAGTGCTTGGAGTTTGAATTGTTTTGCACATTTAGAGCATTGAGTCAGTGGCGAGTGCACACTTGCCCATGGTATACATTTTTCCTGTATGTTCATTGCCTGTTCGTTTTAGTCACTAGCATTGTATTGTCGAAGCTCCCTTTAGTGATCGACAGCAGTAAGAGACGGTAAGAGATGCTATTACAGTGTAGAGCGTTTGATATCTAAGGGTATCCTGTAGTCGCTGGTTCAAATCTCGGTAGCAGCATCTGGCAAACAATACATTACGAAGTGTCTGTTTTGATAGTTTTTTCCCCCCTGAAGTCAACAATTTTTTTCCAACTCATTTCATGCATGTCCTCCAGATGAGACTTTGAAAGCAAAGTCCCGTGTGCTAACACGTGTAGCCTCTTGTACATGCCCAAAATTGTCTATTTTCTGTAAGAGTATGCCAACTATGAATGTGGTATGGATAGTACAAACATGCACAGCATGCACACTTCGACTTGGAGAGGGATGGGATTCAACAGATTAAACATGTTGCCTGATTAGTGCAGTGCCCAAGGAATTCCTGAAGAGTTGAAGAAAAATCAATGTCACAGTATGTGATAGACAATCTTCCAAAGAATCCTACTGCCCAGTTTGCAATGGAATTTTGTTTTGTTGTAAAAATAGTACATAGCTAAGGAATAAAACTTTGAGGTTAGATCCTCTGAAATATGCTTATCGTTGTGTTGTGTTAAGACAGCTCTGTGCACAGCTTGTCACAGATTCTGGCCAGCAGCCCTGAACCTTCTGATCAGAGAACTCGAAATGAAGTGCAATGTACAAAGGATCCAGTGCCCATGTGACTGATGTGTGATAGCATACCTCAATGGTTCATTAGGAAGGTTTCTGTAGAGAACGGGAAATAGAGGAAAGCCAGTCCTCTTACCAGTAGTCCTAGGCTGTAAACACATGTTCATTTGTCTGGTGTTAAGTGAGAAGATGTTCAACAGTTCCAGTGTTCAGTTTTCAAGGATTGTTTCCAAGGCTTCAGGCTTGAGCTAAAGAGCATGACAACGTATTGAGCTAGAGATGTCATGGATTTTGCAGGTATTATTTCAAACACTTCATCATCGCAAGAAACAGGAAAATTCGTGAGTTATTCCTCACATCTGAAACATTTGAGAAGAAAAGCTGATAAAGAACAGCAGTTGAATGTGGAAAGTTTGAAGTTGAAAAAAGTTTACAACATGAAGTGGAGCTACAAAAACTTCAGACCAGCAATTGACGCCTTGCCCAGTCCACAGGCACGTCTTCAGAAAGTGGCCGAGAAAACACCCTATCGTGCTTGCAGAAGGATATAGTTCATATTGCTCCTTGCGTTTACTACTGTTATGACCAAATTCAGCTTCTTCAGTTTTAGGGAATGCTTCATAGCTGCCTGCTAGACGTGTCAGTTGCCTTTATAAGATCACTGGACGCCTTATTTCAGATTGCTTCAACATCCCTGCTTGTAAAAAAGTCAGAAATAACCTAAAAGAAGCCAAAAGGGTCAACTTAACCAGAATGAATAGATAAAAACCTAAACTTGCGTAAAGTAAAAGATTTATTGCATGTAAAGTTAAAAAGAAAAATGGTGGAAAGGTGCTTAAAAAGTAAAAGCAAATAAAATGTGGGTTTAAAATGAAACAGAATAACAAAAAGTATTGAATTAACGATGACTTGAAATGATTAAAACTAAAAGTTAAGCTGAAAAAACAAAACTGCCCTCTCCAGGGAATAAAGATATGCCCTTTAATCTTAAACTGAGACCTGAATTAGAACAGACTCTGTATAAAACTATACCAACTAAAACTAAAACAAAACCGGGAATAAATCAGACTGCAAATAAACTAAAACCAAACCCCGAAAGAAAAAAAAAAACGCAAATAAAACTAAAACCAAACCGCAAAATTATAAAACTAAAATCAAACCGCAAATAAAACTAAACCAAGTAAACAACTAAACTGTGATTAATACTAAACCATGTAAAACTAAAACCAAACCGCTAATAAAACTAAAACCAAACCGCTGAATAAAATAACAACAATAAAACTAAACCAAACTGTGAATAATACTAAACCACGTAAAACTAAAACCAAACCGCTAATAAAACTAAAACCAAACCGCAAAATAAAACAAACCAGAAAAAACAAAACTAAACTGTGATATATAACAGTAAAACTAAAACCAAACCGTTAAAAAATAAAACCTAAACCCGCAATAAACTGAAATCCAAACCGTGAAAATAAACCAAGTAAAAACAAACGAACCGTGAATAAAACTAAACAAACGAAAACGAAAACCTAAATAAAACTAGTAAAACCAAACCCCGAATAAACTAAAACTAATAAAAGCCAAACCATAACTGAATAAAACTAAACACAATAAACTAAACCAACCAAAAAAACAGTTAAAACAAAAGGAACTGTAAAACCAAACCCAAGTAAAAAGCAAACCCAGTAAAACTACAATAAAGAAGCCAAACCAAATAAATTTAAAACTAAACAAATAAAACTAAACCAATCAAAATAGAAATGCAAAGGACCATCAAGAACATACAAGCCGGATCAATCAAACCCGGAAAACTACATCATCAAGACAAACCCAGATTCATATTTGGACAATCATAAAAGAAACTAATCGCTCACAAAATAACTTCGCTCATCATCAAGGGACAAGAACTCAGCTCCATCTGCTTTGCCTATTGCTTCGCTCTCCATCAAGACATAAAGAACTTCGCTCATCAACTCTCGCTCTCTCCATCCAAAGACATAGAACTTCGCTCCATCAATACCTCGGAACTTCTCTTCATCAAGACATGGAACTCCACCTCCCTTCCATCATCAAGACCTAACATGTAAGTACATCATAGATATAATATATTATTATATTTCAGGTAACTTAAAAATATGATTAATAATTCAGTGTGCGTGATTTGAACGTGTTTAGATCCTTGTCTTAAGGTTTGCTTGTTATCATAAAAATAATAACCAAAATGTAAAGCTCAATGAGCTCATGTGAAGGTGGGGGGAGGGCTTATATATATATATATATATATATATATATATATATATATATATATATATATATATATATATATATATATATA
>CM060323.1:48496391-48501391 GCA_030674155.1 Stramonita haemastoma
ACATCGTGTTTGACAACCTTGCTTTTGTGAAAGGCATTTTCCCTGTTATCTTACAATATGTTATAAGAAAACTTTTTTGCCGTTCATTCTAGATAGCAAGCATCTTGTATAGGTGTAAACTGTTACCTTATTTTAGTCTTGCCTTTTGCTTTGCCATAGGTTATGGATATGTCCATTACCCAGGTCATGGCACACTCAGCCTGTCGGTAGACTGCTTGTTTGCATATCTCCCAGTAGTCTTTGATTTTTATCATCAGCACAAATGTATTGTCACAGCCTCTTGTTTTTGTTGTTTTTTAATCTGAAAAGAAAACGTGGTATGAAAACGGTTGGAGGCTTCACACTGTAATTAAATAAAAGAAAAAAAGTAATGGAGAAAGATGAAAGAAGGGAAAAAATCTAGTAGAAATAAGTGGCAGAAAGAATTAGGAAACCCCACAACAAATCGGGTTCTTAAGGCAGACTCAAGTGAAATATTTCACATCCATCAGTGCTCTTTACCGCACCATTAATGGTCCTCTGCTTTCTTACATTTGTCCAACCATTGTAGTGTATCTGTTGTCTGCTTATGCTGCTTTACTCCCAGTTTGGAACTTCTCTTTAAATATGTGTGGGTTTTTTTCCCCTTTTATTTCGAGGATAATGGAATAAGCAGTTATGTGCTTTTTTTTAATTTATTATTTTTTTTTTTACATCATGTCCCCATGTCTATGCAGTATTGTAAATTTTGTCATTCGTTCCCACTGGCACACAATGGCCTACTATTCCGAAAAGTGGAACAGGTTTAGCCTATATGCAAGACCTCGGTTTATAGTCTCATCCGAAGGACTTTTGGGGGGGAGTGAAGTCGACACTGATGTTAACTCTAGAGGAAAAATCCTCTTGAACGAGATTCGAACCTGGGTGAACAGATTACGAGCGCGTCACTGACCACCAGGCTATCCCGTCCCCTCCTCCCCCCCCCCCCCCAAGGTTCCAAAGTAGCAAATGTTGTAAGACGATGTATTCCAGCCCATATTATCTGTGATGATACAGCGTGGTACATGTGGTGCTTTAGTTTTATTCAGCCTTCCTGATTTTTTTTGGTGCGCTTGTCAAACCAGTGTTGTCTAAAACAAAACAAAATAGTTTAGCATATGTATGAATTGTTTTTTGTGTGTTTCTTTTAGTGATGGCTGATGAACTGTTTTGAAGCTTTTGTGCGAAACATTTTGCTGTATCCATGGGTTTTGGTTGTGCTTTAAATCACTCTGTTAAAGTAGGGAAAAACATTCGCATTTCAGCAAGGAATACTGATGAACAGAAGCCTTGTATTTAGAAGGCTTTGCTTTTCCACTTTTTTTCATATTTATTTTGTATTGAAACATTTCGCACAGTTTTCGTGGACTACATTGCCAAGAGATGATTTTTTTATGTACTCAATTTTAGTGCAGAGTGAAGCAGTTCACTGGTTATGCCCTTTTTTAAATTTTCATTGTATATGATTAGGTATCTTCAACTGCTATGTTACCCACTGTTCTTACAGACCAATTTCCGACATAAGCTGACATAATTATTTATAATGACTTCATGGATTTGCATTGAAGCATTGCCCATCCTGAGCTTATCTTCATTCCCTAGCTGTAAGAACATGCCTTAATCATGTCTTTAACACATTCTCTTTATGTGAATTTATTAAACAATGGTATTGCATGGTATCTAGTAGACCATTTAAGTAGTAAATGCCCTCCACTTCGTTTGCTGACCCCCCCCCCCCCCCCCAAATCTCTGTGTCCTGTTATTCCACAGTTTAAATGAATGTACTCCGTTTAAAAATACATAGCATTTGAATGTTTTCTAATTGATCTTACACTTACGAAATGATTTGGACGCCCCATTCGCCAGTAACACAAGTTTTTGAATTATTGCGAGTGGTTTTCTCAATCTTTAGTTGAGTCTGTTTTCTTGATAGACCATTGACCTCTGAACCCAGTTAACAAGCTTGTTCTAGTCTCAACTGGAAATGTACGAAGGTGTATATTGACTTGTACAATCTGAGTTAATCACCTATATCATTATGCAATGATAAAAATGAATGATCGGGAAAAATGGTGCATGTTTCTTTAAGTGATGAAGTATGAACTGAAGTGTGGAGATATTGTAATCTGACATAAATTGGTTATTGATATTTCATTTTTTTAAGTCTTAAATAATGGTTTTGGTGACATTGTAACTGATATAAGCTGTTTGTTTGACACTATATGATTTTTTATAAAAACGTTAAATGTGTGCATGCGCGTACGTGTACACGTGCTGAGTAGACGGGCGCGCGAACCGTGTGGTGTTTTGTTTTGTGTGTGTTGTGTGTGTGTGTGTGTGTGTGTGTGTGTGTGTGTGTGTGTGTGTGTGTGACTTTTGAGTGGGATTTTTTGGGGTTGTTTTTGTTATTGTTGTTGCTTTATTATCTATAGGCATATTTATTTTTAAGGCTGTTGAAATAATGTTAGCTTATTAATGTTGGTGAAATGTTTGTTGTTTTTTTCCCTTTTTTGTAATAGGGATTTTCTTTGTTTTGGGATTTTTTTTTGTTTTTGTTCTTTTCTTTTGATAGATGGCTTGATGAAAAAAAGCTAATCGATGCTTAATCAATGTACCATCTGGAAATGAAAATTTGATTTGGTTTGAAGTGATCAACAAAAATGTAATCAGTATTACCAGAGACTGGTATTACTTCCATTTCATAATAGCCCTGTACAGAACTGATGAATTTATACCTTAAGTTTAGGTGGTGAGCACACACCACTGGCACTTGACTACCCAACTGATTTAATTTCCTGGGGAAAACACGAGCTTTGCATAACTCATACTTCTTTAAAACTTACAAACTGTTTTGCACTTACTTGTTTATGGTATCTTTCTGGCTGTAAAGATAAAATGGCTAAAACTAAGCATGCCACTTCTGTGTTTTAAAAGCATTTTGAAATTAACATGTCATTGTGGTATGAGATTTCAGATCATGGTGTGAGAATTAAAAGTGCAAAAGTTAATGGGTCAGTCATTGTGTCACTGCTGGTCAGAGCATTGGGAAAAGCCTACCTCCCCCTCCAGATTAAAGAAAAAAGCTGGAGCTGGGTTGGGTAGCCGGCTGGCAGCTGAAATAAAACGAAATGGAAGCTTACTGATACAAAAATAACTTTGTGAAAACTCGATGAAAAGTAATTCAAACATGTGCAAAAATTGTGACGAGAAATAAAACAAAAACTTAACCAAATTCTTTGTTCACGAATTCTTTTTATGACTGACTGTGTTGACAAGTGTGTGCAGTATGTACACAATATCTGGCTGGATGCATGTACCCTTTTATCTCTACATCTATCGTTCCCTCTCCCCCATTCAATTTTTGTCTGTCTGTCTCCCCCCCCCCCCCCCCCCCCCCCCCTGCTACCTCTTTCTTACATTCAGCGAGAATGTATTCCTTTTCCCTTTTCATGCACTTAAAACGCGTTTCGTCTGTTGGGTGTGAAACTGAAATGCACCTCTCTCTCTCTCTCTCTCCTCTCTCTTCTCTCTCTCTCTCCTCTCTCCTCCTCTCTCTCTCTCTCTCTCTCCTCTCTCTCTCTCTCTCCTCTCTCTCTCTCCTATCCAGCAATCCATCACTGGATGAAGACGAGCAGAACACAGAGAGGCTCCGATATCAATCAAATCAAGAGACCTCCTCTCTCTCTCCCAGCCTTTCAAATCATCACGTACCTCTGGGTCCCCGATGGCGCACACCGCACGCAGGCAAGTTGACCTGGATGACGCTTGACCCGGATGTATTACCCAATTGTTTGGGCAGACGATAAAGTAAATTGTCTTTTTCTCTGAGCGAACTTCCAGAATAGGCTGAATATGTTCATAGTGAGCAAGTATTGATTTATTTGATGTTCTGTTGTTGTTGTTGTTGTTGTTAGTGGTGGTGGTGGTTTTACTCTTGTGTTTGCTTCTTTTATCTTTCTTCTTTGGTGGCCGAGTTTAGGCCGGTGTTCAGTAATAACAATATCTCGAAATTTTTGACAGAAAGTCAACCGCTGTTGAAAAAAAAGTCTTGGCAAGGATTCGAAATGTTTGTTTTACATTTTTCGTTGTGTGTGTGTGTGTGTGTGTGTGTGTGGGGTGGGTGTGTGTGGTGGTGCGTGTGTGTGTGTGTGTGTGCATGCGCGCGAGCTGAGTGTGTGTATGTGTGTGTTTAGCATAAGTTTTGTTGTTGTTTTTTTGCGATAAGCGCTCTCATTTAGATTTATAAATTTTGACTCAAATAATATAATACTATTATATATAATAATAATGCTATAACATTTTTTAAATAATAATATACCTCATAATATAATAACAACAAAACTAAGACATTACATTATAAGAAGTGAAGAAAAGAAAACAAAGGGTAAAAATAATGAAGCAAACTAGATGCAAGATGTGTGTGTGTGTGTGTGTGTGTTGTGTGGTGTGTGTGTGGTGCGTGCGCGCGCGCGGAACGCTGCTGCTCCGTTGGAAAGTGTGAATCTAGTGAAAGGGAAGCAATCGACAAATGGTTGGGTCTTGTGGGCAGATAGGTGTTTGCTCCCTTCTCACGTGAAGGTAGACGCTTTCAGTCCTGTCGGGTATGACTCATTAGTACTTTGTAAAGAAGTCACGTTACAGGGAGCTAATGTTTCTTAGCTCGTGGGAATATTGCGTCAGGTTGGGGTACCAAAGTGATCGGCACTTGTGGGTTGTAGACAGGGTGAGGTAGCGTAGTGATCAGAGCTAAAACTTGATTTACATTCTTACGATGAGGGTATAGATATCCATCATAACCTTTACACTCCTAACTTTTGCAGTTGACATGGGTACTGACTCCTTTTCCCTGAAAATCCACACGGGACTCTAAGCCGAGGTTGGCCTCTTGAGCGAATGCATTTCAAAAAACCTTGTACACGCGTTAAAAAATCCATCCGTACTTGCTAGAGTACAGGCAAGTCGGCCTGTACTGTGATTGCATG
>CM060323.1:48508891-48523891 GCA_030674155.1 Stramonita haemastoma
ATGTTTATATGTTCAGTCTAATCAAGGTAAACCACAGATATGTGGTCCAGGAATGAAAACACAAGTACTGGTGTGTCCAGCTCTAACCGGCGCTAGTTGACAAAAAAAAAGAACTAAAAAGTCACTTTATGAAGATTGAATAAAAACAGAAATGTATTTTAAAAGGAGATGAGGGGGAAGTAATAATACATAAAAAAGAAATAATGATAATATCTTAACCAGTTTTTCAGTATACTAATACCCAAAACTCAGTAAAACTTTATTGTCCTATAGGAGAGAAAATCCTGGCAGATGCAATACTACTGAAGACAATACAATACAACATTCAGAAAAAAAAACCCACTAATCAGAACTTTTAAGACATATCGGTTTATCTGCTACACTTTGTATCACACTTTCATCAGACTTTGGAGACGGAACAGCAACATACTAAATTGAGCATTGGTCATAGCTTCAGATACTATACATTTAACATTGTTTGTCAGTATTACTTCTTGTTGCTTCGATTTTATGTCTGATCACTCAAAGCGAAATCAGACAATGGAAAATGGAGGGGAGGGGGCAAAATTATGTTGATGGATGTCTGTAGTAAAATGGGTGTACATAGAAAAGGGCTAAACAATGATAACAACAAATAAGTACATGAAAACTGCTAATATGACTTATAACTACAACAAATGTCCTTTACGTTCAATATTTCAGTATTTAAAGGGTAAAGAAAGGGTAAAGGTGTCCCATAACCTTTGTGGTCGTAGGGGAGCGAGGGCGTCAGAGACCTCATCTTCTCCAGGGGCCAGCATATTGAGGGCGGCGCCCATCTCCTCTCCCTTGTTGCTTTACCTTCCCTGACCCTGAAGAGGGCAGGTAACCATTTACAGCTGGGGGATCTGTACTTAGCCAAGGCGCGCAAACGGTCACCCATCCAATTGGCAACCACGCTCGAGGCTGCTTAACCTTGGCTAGTTGAAGCGAGCGCTCTGACCACTGAGCTATCCAGTCCCCATTTCAAAATTTACTTGTTCCAATCTAAGTCCACAATCGCATTATTCAGAGGAGTCTCACCAGGATTTTCTTTCTTCCATGCCGTAGCAATGGCCACCTCCAGTTGGGTTTTGTTGAGCACGTCCACGGGGCCCAGTACAGGAAGTCGTCTGGTCTTGAGAGGCACGCATGTGCACAGGGTGTAGGTGGAAGCGTGGAATCCTGCCTGGAAGGTGGTTGGGGAGGGTTGGTCGATGTTGGTGAGGCTGGACTCTGCCGTGTCCACGTTGACCGTGTAGGTGACCACTGTGACTGGGTTGTTGCTGCAGGGGGAACATGGTGGACATTGATATTGAGTAGTCTGAAGTCTCTCTGTCTGTTTGTCTGTGTGTCTGTCTGTCTCCCTCTCTGTCTGTCTGTATGTATGTCTGAGTGTGATATAAACATCCGTATGCAAGTACACACGTATTTTGACCAAACACACGCACACACACACACACACACACGCACGCACGCACGCACGCACGCACGCACGCACGCACGCAACGCGTCTAATGTCACTTATAGTCAACAGACATTAAACAAAAAACTGAAGGAACACACACACACACACACACACACACACACACACACACACACACACAACACACACACACACACACACACACATTCAAAACCATGAAAAAATGATCTCCTTTCATTGTTGATTCATTATGGTTAAGCATAAACTGTGTTGACAGATGTTGAATACCAGAATGTGCATGAATGTGTGTGGTAGGGGTGGGGGGTGAGAGGGTGAAGGGGAGAAAACTTACCTTTTATCGGAATAGTAGCTGGAATCCATACCAGTAATATTCACCGATATTTCATTCCCTGGAATTTGCCCTGAAAACAACGAAGATAGAAGGTTATTCACTAACCCTTATTATCACTAAACTTTATTAAATAATCTACGTAAACAAAATGCAAATATATATAATAGTTGCAAGTAATTCCTGAAAAACTTGAGGACAAGAAGGATCTGCACAACTTTTTTTTTTCACAATGAAAAGCAAAAAACGTACAGAGAGCAGACAGCAAGATTACAATAGGCCACCACTTTCCGGGAAAAGTGGAAAGAAAGAAAGAAAGAAAGAAAGAAAGAAAAGAAGATGATGGATGAAGAAGAGAAGAGAGAGAGAGAGAGAGAGAGAGAGAGAGAGAGAGAGAGAGAGAGAGAGAGAGAGAGAGAGAGAGAGAGAGAGAGAGAATGCAGATAAGCCCATCACGCAAAATGTATTGAATCTAAAGCTTAGTATGGTCTGTAACATCCTTGCTAAATAAAACTCATTCACTCACTCACTCACCAACTCACTCACTCCGATCAATCAATCAATCAATCAGTGAATCAGCAAGTATGCCATTCAGCCAGCTACTCAGCCGGTTGGTCAACCACTCATATAATTTGATCGACACAGACATTTTCCTGCATTGAAAAAGACTGATTAGATGATCAGGACACGCGACTTTCAGCTTACCAGCATTTGTCAGGGTCCACGATTTGTGTATGTAGGTCTGCAAATGGCGACCTCATCCGTACTTATGACGCCATCCAGAACGACAGTGTACTGCTGCTTGATCGGTCCCTTGACCAAGCGAAATCCGTTGTCTTCGGCGATACGATTGGCTGATTCAAAATTAGGGGGAGAGAACTGCTGATTGAAGTCAGATGGTATCAGGAAGACCCGAGTGACTTGCGACCTGGAAGGGGGAAAAAGACATCTTGAAATCGGTGGTAGCTGGGTAGCAATTGGTGGTAGTGCTGCAGACTTCAGAAGCATGAACAATAATAAACAAACAAGTATACAAAAAAACCATGAAAATAGTAAGGACTTGTAATGGAAATGAACCTACGGCAACAAGAGAATTGTCCCTGAAAAAACTCTTAGGAAAAAAGGCCTGTTCATCAATAAACGCTAGGCTCAATGAAAAAAAATGGTGGTGCATTTAATGGTGACACGCTTTCTCGTGGGAGCGCAGGTCGGATCTCGGGTCAGAAATGCACTGTATTATACAATACAATACAATACAAACAACATCAATACAATATAATACACAATAAAGCACAAGGTACAGAACAAGAAAATAAAGTACAACATCATACAACACAGTATAAGTGACTCACCCCGAAACGTCAACAAACGATGTCCGTCCCACGATTACAGAGGAAATCTGTCCTTCCGAGTCTGCAAAACAGATAAGAAGCCAGTGCAATATCTTTTATTCATAATATAAGCACAAGGACCATGCTTTTTGGAAATTTTTTCTGTGAAAAGCATCAACTTTGCCTACATACACTTTTCTTTGTGCAAAAGTTGAAGCCCTTTCTAAGAACAAAAAGTTCAAGCCATTTTAAAAAAGCCTATTCTGTGATCGTCTTCTTTACAGGGATTTGTCTTCCGTATCAGAACATTGAGGAAGTGGAAATGCCAAACAGATAGTAATCCACGCCCGGACCCACCGCTTTCTTTCTCCTTAAATCCACCCTGAATGCCGTTGAAGCAAACTATGATGTAAAAAAAAACACTAGAAACAGTAATAACGCTGACAGTAATAATAGAAATAATGGTGATAATATATGAAAGGAAGATGAATCAACCCGAAAAAAAAAGTGATTTGGATTTTTGTTGAATTTATTTCTTCATCCCCCCCCCCCCCCCCCTTCCCAAATATCTACTTGCAAGCCTTTTGTTTTATTCCTATCAATGAACTATCGTGATAACAAAACTTCCAACTGTTCCGGTTACCTTGGCCTATGAGGTTGTCCCCAAACTTTTTAGCATCGACCACGTCAGTGACCCCGACACATCCACGTGATGCACAGGGGTCGCAGAGCATGCGCAGACAGGCACGTTGGCCATGCGCAGAAACTCCTTGGAAGGGCCAGCATGCTGTTTAGGGTCGATGACAACCCCGTTCACGGTGACAAAGTAATCCAGATTGGACACCACGCTACTGTAGAAGACATGGAGGCATATATAGATATTCATTTCGGTAAGGTCAGATCAATCATCAAAGTCAAATCAGACATTGAAGTCAATACAGTCTTCGCAATCAAAACAATAATTATCAAAGTCAAAAACAATCGTTGCAGTCAAAACAATTGTCGCAGTATCCTCGCTATCAAAACAATCGTTGCAGTCAAAAACAATCACAGCAGTCAAAACAATCGTTAAAACAATCGTCGCAGTCAAAGCAATCATCAAGGTAAAGAGTAATTTTACAAACTTTTTAGAAAAGATACATATAGCAGGTAAAAACATGAGTCTTGCAAACATATTTTGGTGATTTTTTTTTCTTCTTCGAAAAATGGCATTTATTGCCTGTTTTGGGGTTGTCATTTTCCGTTTGGCAGGACATTGCAATAAAAGCATTGAATATTCAGCATAGACCAGTTACTGAAAACAGCCATGAATAGGCATTGGACTTTGTGAAAGGCCTGCTTCCACTTACTGCTATAATAAGAAGCTTTATATTCATTGTCATTTGTATTTGATCTGTATTGTAATCATATTTTACTGAGGAAGTGTGTGTGTGTGTCTGTGTGTGAGTGTGTGTGTGAAGGGAATGGAAGTTTGATGATTGTAAACGATTAAAACAAAAACGGTTAATTACCCGTCAGTTTTGTAATACAGCTGTGGTCTGATGTAGCTCACTCTGACGTCACAGCGGGACACTCCACATAGTCCGGTGCGAGCTGTAAAAACAATACATGTTCTGTATATAAAAATGTACTGACCAAAAAAAGTGTGTGTGTGTGTGTGTGTGTGTGTGTGTGTGTGTGGTGTGTGTGTGTGTGTGTGTGTGTGTGCGTGCGTGCGTGCGTGTGGGGTATGTATGTGTGTGTGCGCGCGCGCGCGTGCGTGCGTGCGTGTGTGCGTACATCTAGACCACGGACTTACTTTTGTCAACTAAATGGGTGATAGTTGCTGTTCTAATAGGCTAGTTACTGTTGATGGTGGCGGTGCTTTTTTTATAATGCCTGTGTGTTATTTTTGCTCCTTTTGTTTCCACTTTTCGGAGGGGTGTGTCTGGTCTGGGTTTTTTTCCCTTTTATATCGAGGATAATGGAATAAGCACTCGTGTGCTTTTTTACATAAGTCCCTGTATGTATGCAGTTTTGTAAATCTTGTCATCTGTTCCCACCGGCACACAATGGCCTACTCTTACGAAAAGCGGAACCGGATTTAACGTTTTTCTTCATTGGTGCAGTTGAACGGAGGCGTGACGAGAGGGAAAAAAACACCAAAAAGAAACCCACTCTCTTGACGTGTCATCTTACCCATCACGTAACTCTCCCACGCTTTCTGCAGCACGGCCAAAAGGTCCTGGCCGCGGCTGTCGGCCATCTTGACCCGGAGGTCAAGCAGGAGGGAGTGGCGCAGACCAAAGTCCAGGCTGGGTACCACCCCTGTCTGGTATACGGGGAAGGGCCGGGTGGCGGGGTCTGTTGCAAACTGGGTGGCCACAGCCTGCAGGTCAGGGGGTGGGGTCTGGGTAGCGGTCAGGTCTTGTCCGTCCTTCACCACGAAGTAGTGGACACGGGTCAGCGAGTTCTGAAAACAGGTTGCAGATCATTCTGTAAAAAAAAATGTGGACGCTGAAAATGTGCGCAGGGATGCTTATTAGTAACTTCCAGAAATAAGCGCTAGAATGTGTACTGGTTGGCAGTCTGGTGGAATGAAGAGACGGGTCAACTGATACCACGGTCTAGGCTTAAAGCTTTCTCGGATATTAATGTAAGCCAAGAGCCAAGGAGTGTGTTAAAATGTTATGCTAGGAAATGTTGAGTTTGTCTTCAGCCATGACAGGTTCTTAGTGTAACAACCTATACCCTACCTTGTAGGAGAACAAATCCTATAAGTCGGAGTATGGCTGCCTATACAGTGTGACTTAAAACAGCCATACACACACACCTTCTCAAACAATTTGGACAGGGGGGGGGGGAGGGTTCCTTACGGTCTTACGGTTTTTCCCAGGTGACAGAGTGCATAGTCTCGATGACTCCAAGATGTATAGACTAGGGAGCGTCTAACAACAACACGTAATCCATGCACAGGTGAAGCCTTTAGTACGCATGAATACTTTGGTGTGTGTGTGTGTGTGTGTGTGTGTGTGTGTGTGTGTGTGTGTGTGTGTGTGTGTGTGTGTGTGTGGATAAACTACCGAGCTCTCTCACAAAGGGATAGGGTATAGCACTACAGGTCTTCACCTAAGAGTCCGTCGAGGAATTTCTCCTGAGTTAACATCAGTGCTGACTCCACTCTCCCAAAATCCTTCGATGAGACTTAAACGAGGTCCTGTGCAATGCACGCAGAACATCTTGCGCACACGTTAAATCCTGTTCGCTTTCGAAGAGTAGGCCATCGGTGCCGTGGAACAGATACAAAATTTACAAACTGCATACACACGGGACAGATGAAAAAGCACATGATTGCTTATTTTGTTATCCTCGATAAAAGAATAAATAAACAAGAATAATAAATAATAAATAATATATAGAAATTGAAAAATCCCATCCTTAATTCATTGGTGACTAGCTATGTCTCAAGCTACATGCCACTAGAAGCGTATAGAGTGTATAGGACTAGACTGACAAGACAGACCCAGAACACCACGTACTTGAAAGTCATTATTTTTGCTGTGAAACAATTTTGGGTTCTTTCGGTCATAAAGGGAGAAAGGTCACTGCTGGTGCAAGCTTGAGTTGAGTTTTTCCCCTTCCACAAGAAATGTGACATCGATAGAAAGTTGCATGATACAATGTGTAAGCCTTGTATAATGTAAATGAATATCATTGTGTAGAATTCAGAATTGTATTGTGTCATAAATGTCGAAAAGAAAGAACCGACCAATTGAAAATAAGAGTTCAGTATTCTAAAATGATTAACATAAGTATTTTTAGAGTATGTTCGGTTTTTCTCCGCCTTTCTTTTTCTTACATCTTCTTACCCCGCCTCCCCGTAGAAGAAACGAACACACACACACACGCACGCACCACCCCACACACACGCACCACACACAGCACACACCACACGCGCACACACACATGCACGCAACACAGCACACGCACGTACGTACACACACAAAACACACACAACAACACACACACACACCACAAACAACACGCACACACACACACACACACACACACACACACACACACACACACACACACACACACACACACACACACACACATGATTTCAACTATCAAAAACTAAGAATACTTCACATCGGTACTTTAAAGAGAAAAGCTGGTTTTTGTTGCGACTGGTCACAAATCAGAAATCTCTTCACCCTCTATAGGCTGTTATGTCAGCAGTAACTTAGTATCTTACATGATACACGAATCTTGCCGGCTGACTCACCCGTATTTGCCCACATATGGCTTCAGTATCATATAAGGGATGGTGAACGTGCAGCCACAGTCTGAAAAATAGAAGATCATAGTCTATGTTTAAAACGACATCGTCATCATCATCATTAGTACCATTTGTCATGATAATGATAACAAATTTTGGAAAGTAAAGAACAAGGGAAAGCCTGGAAATTTTTGATTGTAATGTCTTTTTTTTTAAACAAAAGGTATTACACTTCATCAAAGAGAGAGGGGGAGACAGAGAGAAAGAGAGAGAGACAGAGAGAGAGAGAGAAAGAGAGAGAGACATATCAGAGACACAGAGAGAGAAAGAGAGAGAAAGAAACAGACAGACAGATAAAAACAAAACACCGCCTTACTTGGGTTTTCAGTAGACCATACGTCAAGGATTGCCTTTTTAACAGCATCCAGGTAGTCATCAGTGACGTCACCGATGACGTCAAATCTGTAAGCATCATCCAAGGGCCTCAAACTGTCCAGCGGTCCATGATACACTCGGTTGCCGACAGAGGAGAAAGGTTTTGTCGTTTGCATACTGCCATCCACAGCTTGGAAGATGGCGTCTTTGGTATCTTTTGGCCAGGTGGGAACATTGCCATTTTTAGATGTGTAGAAAAACTGTATTCTTTGGACGAGGTTTCTGAAATAAAAGAAACAAAATAAATCAGTTTTGTGGAGATATAAACAAATGAAGGGTGAACAATTACTAGTTGATGTATTATAATATCAGATTTTGAAGAATGTTCTGATTTAGGTAGATTAAGTATCTCTCTGGACTCTGCATAGTTTTTGAACAGTCATGTTCTATTGCATGCATATGTTTTGTTCTATCTTTTGTTTCACGATGTACACCGAGACAAACAGTACCAGACAAAAGTCATTGCTAGCGTAAGAAAAAGATATAACATAACCATAAAAGTAAACAGTGTTGTTTCTCTGTAGCTGTCTCTGTCTATTCTGTCTCTGTCTGTCTGTCTCTGTCTCTCACTCAGGGAGCTAGGGAGAAAGGACATTGGAGGAGGGAACAAAGCAGTTTGCATTATGCTCTGTGTCCCCAAAATTATTCAAGGTTTCAAATAATGACACGATTAAAAAAAAAAAGCTAAATAAATAAACTTAACACTAATACAGAAAACTTAACCAGATGACCTTGATGTCCTCACTTTCATTTTTATTACTATTACTAAACTACAGTTTCTTCCTGCAGATCAGCAAAATAGTTTAAAAGCTACGAGGGGAAAATATCTGAAATCTAGTTTTGGAGGAATCGAAACAAAGAAGCCCAAGAGTATAATAGAACAATCCCGAACAATACATTGAGAGAGGTTTTATTGTCCTTACCCGTCGCGATCGATGTATGTCGTCTGCGCTCCTACTCTGGTTCCGCTACAGCAGCCGTACCCTGTGGACAGAAAGATATTCCATTATAGAGATACAGTAAGTTTATGGGGCTTACTGGACTTCGAGGATTGAAGATTTATTTATTCTTTTATATCGAGGATAATGGAATAAGCACTCCTGTGGGTTTTTTTTAAACATCTAGACCCCGTGTGTATGCAGTTTTGTAAATGTCATCTGTTCCCACCGGCATACAATGGCCTACTCTTACGAAAAGCGGAACAGGGTTCAACGTGTGCGCAAGATGTTCTGCATGCAATGTTAGATACAATATGTTTAGGGGGCTTACTGGACTTCGAGGGTCGAAGATTAGGAAAATATGCAATTGTTTTGTTCTTGGTCTGTTTGTAAGTGAGAAAAATGCGTACAGATGAATTTGTTTTTTGAGTATGTAAGCCTAGTACATGTTTTATTCCCCAGTAGTCTATCATTCTTAATTGCCTGGCCAGTTTGTGTGTTTATGTAACCCTTTTAGCTGATTTTTTCCCTTTTGCTAATTGATATACAGATGAAAGCCTTTCAAAAGGACTTTGTTCCAAGTATAAGGGTGTGTTTGTGTGTGTGTATGTGTGGGGTGTGTGCGCGTGCGTGCGTGTGGGTGAGGGGCAGGAGACAGAGACGGAAAAGGGAAGAAGAGGAGGAGGAAATACTGTATGCTTCCGTTTGCAGTAAAGATGTCTCTTTTCTTGGTCTTCAAAAATAATTCTAATTTGAAAAAAGAGTTGAAAGAAGGGAACTAACATTTCATAATATTTCAGAAAAAGCAAAGAGATTTCAAAGACAGCAGCAGTTTTGACCACATACGTATGACCGACATACACAATAACTAATCATATTATGGGGGAAAAGTACATCAGGAAGAAAGAAAGAAAGAAAAGGGTATAGTAACAAACGAGGGGGAAAATGTAAAATTATGTACATGTGCATGTTTCATAAGAATGGGCTCTGTATGCCTGTGTATGATATATTTGCAACAATGCTTTTTAGAAGGAAAAAAAACAGAGAAAATAAACCAAAGAGAGTAGAAGTAACTAGAAAATGGCACTACAATAAAAAGTCGTTTTTTTTTTAAAAGACAGAAAGAGAAAAAGCAAGATCATGGCGATACCAGACGCTGTCATCAACAGCCAGACGAAGAATTCCTTTTCACCACTCACTCACTCACTCACTCACCAGTCAGGGAACCGTTGAGAGCGTTCTCCAAAATGATGGATAGCCTGTGGAGTCCACTGCTAGACATGGGTCCTGTGATGTAGATCTCACCCCTGTTCATCCCACCCCCCACCCCTGTTCCACCTGGGGACGTGACGTAGGGAAACTGTGTCCTTGTCTCTGTAGAAGACAGGGTGGATACAGAGGACGAGGGTATGGGTGGCTGTGTGGTTTCAGTTTTAGATGTGGTTTGGGATGTAACCGTGGATGACGATGTGGAGAAATACATCTGTGAAGGAGATGGGGAATAATGACTAGTGCCTGATGTAGAACCTGTGGTGCCGTTTGCATTGGTGACGTATGAGGAATCTGATGACGTGATCGAAACGTGTTGGGTTGAGCCAGACACAGAAGTGGACTGAGAACTTGCAGACGTATCAGTCACGTAGATACTATTTGTTGTGGACTCCGTGGAACCCGTTCTCTGTGTCGTTTGTTCTGTAGAAGAAGTAGTGAACGATGAAACGTTTTGTTCTGTGGAGCTTGTGGTTTCTTGAGAGAGAGTAGTGCCAAGAGAAGATCCAGAGGATGGAGAAACCGTGGTTTGCATTGAAGAACCGGTCACCGATTGTTCTGTCGTCTGTCCTGAAGTTGGCCCTACAACGATTCCTGTTGCGTTAGTAGAGGAGTCATTTGTTGCCGATGACGTTTGTTCTGTAAGAGTAGACGATATAGTTGTGATTCCAGAACTGCTGCTGCCAGTAGACTCCAACGTTGACCCAGACACTGCAGTAGCCGGGCCAGTTGTGCTTTCTGTTGTTGAATCAGATCCATAAAACATCGTAGTGCTTCCTGTTATAGACCCTGAACCAGTTGTTGTAGCCGTGAATTCATGCGTTGAGGCAGTAGAGGATGGAGAAGTACTGTGAGAAACACTGGAGCCTGTGTCAATTGTTGTTGCATTTCCCAGACTACCACCACTGCCTCCTCCACTGGAGGTGACATTGTCAGAGGTCTGTGTTGAGGAAGTGGATGAGACAGTGTTGCCTCCAGAGCCTGTGACAACAGACTGACTGCCTGTGGTGTTAGGTGGATGAGAGGTGGAAGACTGCTGATGTGTGTTCGTAGTTGACGTTCCTGTTGACATCATGCCTCCGCTGGGTGTTGATTGTGTGCTGTTGTTGATACCGATCACTGAAGTCACTGTTGTCGTCATGGAACCGCTGCCAGTGGCAGTAATATCTGTAGATGAAGAAGTTGACCCTGAATATTGGGAGGTTGTGCCAGTGGCCAGAGTACTTCCAGTTCCAGTCACTACAGAGCCTGGGGTTGTGTGCATTACAGTCTGTGAGGAACCGGTAGTGAAGCCACCTCCATGTGGTGAAGTGGTCTGTGTGTAATTGGTGTCAGTTGAAGTACTGGTTGTCTCGGATGTTGTTGAGATTGGAGTTTCACACTCTAGCCCTTGAAACTTCGAGGTACACACACAGGTTCCGCTCCCGAAAGGTATACATGTCGCGCCGTTATAGCAAATTTTCTGAGCACAAACTTGACCAACAGAAGTTGTCGTGGAATTCAATGAAAGTTCTGTACTTGTGACTTGCGTAGTGGTGTCTGTAAAACTGGCTGCTGTGGACGAAGCCGCTGTGATGGGAGTTTCGCATTGCAGACCAGTATAGTCTTTGGCACAGTAACACATGTACACGCCATTGTCGAACAGATAGCACAGAGCTCCATTATAGCAAACCTTCGGTCCACAGACTAAGCCACCAGGAGTTGTTGGTGCTGAGGATCGGTCAGTGCTGAGAGTGGTCTGTGTTTGGTTAGAGTTGTCTGTTGTCGGCACAGAACTGACGGTGCTAGCTGTTGATTGCGAGGTATTGTTCAACTCCTGGTTAGAATTGACTGTAGTTGATATGGAGCTGACAGTATTAGTTGTCGATTGTGTGGTATTGTTGAACTCTCCCGCTGCGGTTGTGTCGCCTGGATAACGGGTTGTAGGCTCTGCCGATGTGTTATACTTGTTGAAAGCTGTACTGCTACCCATTGTATCATGCGTGCTTCCAGCAGTCATGCCAGAGGCTGTATAGGCAGCTGTTGTCTTCGTGAAACCGACGAAAGTTTCACAGACAGGGCCCCGATAGCCAGGAAAACAGGAACACCTGTAGTCAGTCAGCATGTCCAGACAGATGCCGTTAAGACACGGGGACAGGTCACAGGGCAGTTGTTCCATTTCACAGAAAGGTCCAGAAAACCTGTCTGGACAGCAGCACGTCCCGTTAAAGCACGTGCCTCCATTCCTGCAAGGGACACCCTGGGGACATTCCGGGTCACTGTCAGGGGACACTATGCGGTACGTGCAGTCAAAACCTAACCAACCGTTCCGGCAGATCTTCTGACCCGTATTCTGGTCGCAGTAGTAATGCCCTTCAGGACAAGAGTCCTTTTCCATGCAAAACACGTCACAGTAGGGACCGTAGAAGTTCTGGGGACAAGTTAAAAGGCCCGGGATGGTTGTGGTAGGTGGCTGCTTTGCAAGCTGCTCACAGAAGATGCCAGTGAAGCCCTCCTCGCAGAGACAGACAAAGCCAGAGATTCTGCCATAGACACACGTTCCGTTGTTGCGGCAGTCCACATCGTAACAGATATCCGTGGTAGCTAGGGTGGTGGTGACCTCAGTGACGGCTTGTCCAGCTTCACAGTTCTTGCCCTGAAACCCAGGACGGCACTGACATCTGTAGTCACCAACGAGGTCCTGGCACCGCCCGCCATTCCTGCAAGGGCTGCTGGCACACTCCAAGATCTCGATGTGACACAGGGAGCCAGTATAGCCCAGATTGCAGCAGCACGTGCCGTTGACACACTGACCTCCGTTACGACACTGACTGTCAGGACACTCCGAACTGTGTTTGGCAGAGGGGTTTTGCACATTGCAGTCAGGACCCATCCACCCGAAGCCGCAGATCTTTTCTCCGGTGAGCTGGTTGCACGTGTACTGACCCGCCTCACAGCTCTCCTGAGCCTTGCAGTAGACGTTACACGCCGGCCCGTAATAGTCTTGCGGACACGCCGGCGACACGGTCCCACTCTCGCATCGTTCGCCGCTAAAGCCGTCCATACACGTACACTGGAACCCTGTGGTGAGCTCTGTACAAGTGCCGTGGTTCAGACACGGGTTCGAGTCACAGAAGGGGATGCGGTTTCCACATAAACTCCCGGTGTAGCCTGGCGTACAGCAGCAGCCGCCTCTGAAACAGGATCCCCCGTTCTGACACTGACAGGCGGATCGGGAGAGGAGCTGGCGGAGCAGTTTTCCCCCTCCCAGCCAGGCAGACAAGTTTTCAAACCAGTGCGCACGTCACACTCGTAATGCCCCGAACAGTCGTCTGCAGGAGAACAGTACACGTCACAGTTGTCACCGTAGTAGTTTTTTTGTGGACAGAACATCGTGGGCGTTGTTGGGGTTGTGGTGACCGTTGTGGGTGAGGCTGTCGTGGTGACGGTTGTGGTTGTTGTGGTGTTGTGTGTGGTGTGTGCGGTTGTTGTGGTTGGTGTTGTGGTGACGGTTGTTGTGGTTGGTGTTGTGGTAGTAACGGTCGTTGTAGACGTTTGTCGTGATCAGCACGTCACAAAGGTCTCCCAGGTAGTCCAACGGGCAAGCGCAGTAAAAGGTCTCCACGGGACCTGCCATCAGGGGAACACACCTGCCCCCGTTCATGCAGGGCGTGTCTCTGCACGTCTTGGGTATCTCACAGTGCTCACCTTTATACCTGAGAAAAGAAACAGGAAAATGGAGATCCCTGACATTCAGTGCGGTAGCTGTGTGTGTTGGATGAGGCAAAAATAACAATTGTAAAAACATCATAACGTTTGAACCTACAATAATCTGTTAAAAAAAAATACAATAACTGTGTGACGCAAAACTGCTTTGTGACAGAGGAAGAAATGAATAATACCCGCAATGATTTCTCTATGTGGTGGACCCCTGGTTCGGTGCTTTACTGAAGTACATTTTATTGACAATTGGGGCGGATAGCTTGTGCTTAGAACGTACCACAAATCTGAAGCCTAACCGAGCCACCGAACCCTCAAGGGATTTTTTTTTCCACTGGAATGAACATCAGTACGACTCCACTCCCCCAAAGTCCATTCAAATGAGACTTTAAACGAAGCCCTATGTGCGAACGCTGCTGCCTTGTCTTCGCGCATACGTTAAACCCCGTTCTGCCTTTCGGAAGAGTAGGCCATTGGTATCCAGTATGATGAATGACAGAATTATGACAAAAAAAACAACACAAAACAAGCACTGATGTCTTGTTTAGACATCTTCCCTGAAGTGGGCATGCAACAGCTACCTGAATAGAGGGCAAGAGCGGTCGTATGTTGGTGAACCTCAGAGCTCTAGCGGGGAAGCGAAGAAAAACAGCAACTTAATTTTACATACTTTGTACTAAGCTGATCCCATGTCACTTTCACTATAATTATACACACAAACTCGCGCGCATACACACACACACATGTGTACACACACACGTGCACACACACAAACGCGCGTGCGCACGCACGCACGCACCCACACCCACACGCACACACGCACGCACACACTCACACACTAACACAACACAAACCACATACAAACCAACCAACCACCACCCAACCACAACACAACCAACCAACACACACCAACCACACAACACACACACAACACACACACACACACACACACACCACACACACACACACACACACACACACACACACACACACACACACCACAACACACACACCACACCACACAACCACACCACCCCACCCCCCCCCCCCCCCACAAACAAACAAAACAAACAAAGCTTCCCAACCTTCTTGGACAATCGCACGCATAAGTCCCGGGGACCCCCTCAATGCACAAGCCCCCGTTCAGACAGGGCTGAGAGGCACACTCGTTGATGTCCACCTCACAGTTTGGACCCGAGTACCCCTGGCTGCAGCAGCAGTAGAACTGATGCTGACCATACGGCACACACGTCGACCCGTGCTCACATATCTGA
>CM060323.1:48528891-48543891 GCA_030674155.1 Stramonita haemastoma
TTTATCAATTCTTTTATATCGAGGATAATGGAATAAGCACTCATGTGCTTTTTTACATCCAGTGCCCATGTTTATGCAGTTTTGTAAATCTTGTCATCTGTTCCCACCGGCACGCAATGGCGTACTCTTACGAAAAGCGGAACAGGATTTAACGTGTGCGCAAGATGTTCTGCACGAACCCATTTATTTACCACTCTGGTTCAAATTCTGCCGCAAAAACTAGTTAAAATTTCATTGCCAAAATAATGTGGTACTGTCTTTGTTGTTTCAAAGCGGATTGGTTGGTTGGTTGGTTGGTGGTGGTGGTGGTGGTGGTGGTGGTGTGGTGGTGTGGTGTTATTTCTATTTCTGGTATTCTGGATATCAAAGAATAACCAACTTGTATATAAGAATGAAAAAAAACACACGTTTCTACAAGAAAAAGGATTGCCACATACACCCCCCCCCCCACCCCACACACATACTAAACACGCGCGCGCCACCATCACCACTACCACCACCACCACCATATCCAACCCCCCCCAAAAAAAAAAACCCCAACCCTGTATGGATATCAAGCTTGCTAAAAAAATTTATAGCCAACAGTGGAGTCGACCTCTGGTGGCAATGACCATGACACTGTTCAAAAAGTGTTTTGTTACATCTGCCATGTGAAGACAACCCTTCCTTTGAAATTCTGAAATAAAGCATCGTTTTTCCACCATGAACCCCATTTCTTTACCACACTGGCTCAAACTCTGCCCGCAAAAAAAATAGTTAAAATTTCGTTGCCAAAATATTGGACTAAGTAAACGAACGCAAAATCTGCAATTGTCATGTTGAATTCATCATTAATTTTAGTGTGTGTGTGTGTGTGTGTGTGTGTGTGTGTGTGTGTGTGTGTGTGTGTGTGTGTGTGTGTGTGTGTGGATAGTGCCTATTTGTCTGTGGCTGTAGGTGTGCATATTATTTTGAAAGGACAAAAAAGTAAAAAAGAGCGCAAGAACAGAGCACAAAAATATGGCCCAAAATGAGACAGAGCATGGGTGCAGGCAGTCAGTCTTTCCAGCAGTGTTTGCTTGTCAAACAGGAGAGTTTGAGAGAGATGGCAACCTATGTTTGAAGTGTATGTCGTGAACAAACTTCAGCAGGGAAGGGGTTAACCTGGTCAGTTCCTCAAAAGCTGGAATTCTGTCCGTCCGTCCGTCTGTCGGTCGGTCTATCTGCTTTTGTCTTTTGTGTCTGTCTCTCTGTCTTTTTTCTTTGTGTTTTTCTCTCCTGATCTTTCCACGTGTGTGTGTGGTGTGTGTGTGTGTGTGTGTGTGTGTGTGTGTGTGTGTGTGTTTATTGTAATTATGTGGGGGGGGGGGGGGGCACGCGCGCACACGCGCCCATTGTCAGTATATAATTATGTTTAAAACTGCGTGTTCTATCTTTGGTGTTTTGTCTTCAACTTTTTTTTTAGCATCACCCTGGAGTCATCTATAGGTGGTAACAATAATCCATATGAATTAGTCTAGATTGTGCTGGCGGGGTTAGGGGGGGGAATCACCAAATAAAGTGCTGTTGCCAACAGTATAAGGCTGATCTTTAAGAATTGAAGGGATCAGGAAGAGGATCAATAGAAAATGGATAGTCTAGGGAGGTGGGCTTAATTTTCGAGGTCACTTGCCTGCCAGGTCACAATATCAAAGGGCAGAAGGTTGGGCAAGCCGGAGACGAAGGTGACGTCACCGGAAGCGGAAATGTCTACGGCGCCTGCGTCGAAGGTGACCAGGTCACAGGGGCTGAGTTCACTGAAAAGGAATTTCACACGTTAAAATACACACACACACACACGCACACGCAGCGCAAGCAGGTAGTTTGATGGTAGAGAAAGGGGAAACACTTAGTTAATTAAGTTCTGTGTTTCTGTCGCAGTTGTTCACGTCCTCCATCGTTATGAGTATCAAATGATTAATGAAGGTTCTTGGGTAGGCAGACTGAAGCTTCAAGGGAAAAAAAATGGAGCAGACAAAAACATATGAAAGACTATTTGAAAAAAACAACGAAAAGAAAATGAGATGAGAGAGGGGAAACTGGGAAACGAAACAAAGCATGATATCTTACCCCCCCCCCCCCCCCCCCTTTTTTTTTAAGAGAGAGAGAGACACAGGGAGAGATCGTTCAATATCAAAGTAAGTAAAATGAAGGTAACCATTCTAATCAAAGCATCCCGCTCCTTCAATATCAAAGAAAGTAAAACAGAAGTAACCATTAATATCGAAAGCACAAAAAAAGAAAATCCCGTGTTTGTTTGTAAGAAGGCCTATTCCTAATCCCACCATGATCCTCACAGTTTTAGAATCTAACGCACACACCTTTTAGATTTTTCGGTGGGACGATGATGGGTTTGGTAGGGAAAAGGGCAGCTTTTTCACTAGGGACCTCTTCCTTCTTGTCGTGGAGGTCTAATCCTCAAGTCTACTTTTTCCTTTTACTTTCTCTCTATATTTAGATTTGCACTGAAACCCAGGACTAATTTTCTCTTGGTGTCAACCCAGGCTGCTCTCTACCTCATCTCATTTTTTATCAAGCGTGGGTGAAGTGATGGGTGCCCCATGCCCAAACACACCAGATAATACCAAACGTTTTGGGCTGTAATACATCTGTTTGTAAGTTTGACGTTTACACAAGGACCGAATCATAGCTAAAACTATACCAAACATGGGCAGTATGATTTCAAAACTGGCTTTAGAAAGGACTGAAAGAATGGGGGGTAACTGAGCAATGAGGACGTGAAGACTATGGAGAGTATGGAAAGTGTATTGCGTCAGAAAGTTTAATCTTATAATCAGCAACTGAAAAAGCAGTTTCCAGATAAATGGAGGTGGAGTGTGTGTGTGTGTGTGTGTGTGTGGTGTGTGTGTGTGTGTGTGTGTGTGTGTGTTCAAATCAGGTTTATTACTGGGAAAATTATCTAATTTTCATTCCGTCAAAATTGTATATTAATTTTAGCCTTTTCGAGAGTTGAAGACTAAGGGTTTTTTGTTGGTTTTTCTTTTTAAAGTGTACGAAAATATACTAACCATCTTTTGAAAAATTAAGCAAACAATAATTATTTCGACAAATGAAAATAGCTCTTTTAGGCCTAAACAGCTCAACGACCTACAGCTACATATTCATGTCGAGAATTATTCTTTTCATTGTCAAAATTACTCTGAATTATTGTTATGCATAAACATTGAGCAACATTTTGAAGTGCAGTCAAAAGTAGAGGGAAGGGGGGGGGAAGTATGTTGACGGATAAATCTTCAAATAACATTTTTTGTGATGAAAAATGGCTCTTTCGATGATAAAAGTGAACTCACTGGAGACACATATATAACAATTTTTCACCGTATAATATTCAAATGGCAAGTCTTTAGACACGAGGGATGTACCATAGAGGCAAGTTTACAGGAGTTTGGCATGGATGGAGATGGTGGCATTTTGAAGGCTGCAAATGGGGACAGGCTAGGTAATCAGTGTGGGGGAGACACTGTCAGGATGTCTGCCGATAAAGGCTTCCACCACTGGTAAATTAGTTGTTGTGTTTTAACCCCCTTTAAATCTGAACCTCTCTCTCTCTCTCCTCTTTCTTCTCTCTCTCTCTCTCTCTCTCTCTCTCTCTCTCTCTCTTATGATTAGCCCACTTTTTAAAAATCAAATGATCATTTGATTGGTACTTCTTATTTTTGTTTCTGAATGAGTACATTTTTTCTTTTCTTTTTCTTTTTTTTTTTTATTGTATATATGTCTTATTTCTTGTCTGTTGTTTGCTAACTGGTATGGTTTCTTGCTGTGTATTTGGATCATTATTATTGTTGTGTTAGAGTTTTTTTTATCTTGATCTTATCCCTGATTAGAGCGGAACTGGATGAAAAAAAGCACATGAGTGCTTAATCATTATCCTCGAAATGAAAGAATTTGCCTCCCCCCCCTCTCTATCTCTCTCTCGTGCGCGCGCGCGCGCGTGCGTGCGTGTGTGTGTGTGGTGCGTGTCTGTGTGTCTGTGTGTGTCTGTGTGCGTGTGTGCGTGCGTGCGCGCGCGCGCGCGCGCGCGTGCAAGGGTGCGCACGCCAGCTCACGCCAGCTTTCTCCTCCTTGTTTTTCCTCCCTTTTTTTCAAATTTTATTTTGGGAGAGTTTAATTCCCCTTTTAAACAAACTCCCCAACCGCCTAACCTAGATATAGGTGTGGCGTAGTGACGAGACATGATGGGTGACGTCACACGGCGTGACTGGCTAGGACGAAAGATGGCGGGGCAACAAATGAGCACGTGACCAGATTACCAACCGTCAAGGCGGGAGGGAGGATGGCGGGCAGCCAGTATGGAGGGAGGGGCGTGCAGGGGGCGAGGGGCACTGAGTCAGCTTTGCCTGTGCAAACTTGGGCATCATGATCGGATAAACCATTGTAGACTCATCTCCATCCCTCTTGCATAGAAAACTGGGAGGCTCTGCAGGCTGCCTGTGTTTCTTTTTTCTGTCTCTGTCTGTCTGTCTGTCGTGTTTCTTTTTCTGTCTCTGTCTGTCTGTCTGTGTGTTTCTTTTTTCCTGTCTCTGTCTGTCTGTCTGTGTTTCTTTTTTCTGTCTCTGTCTGTCTGTCTGTGTTTCTTTTTCTTCTCTGTCTCTCGTCTGTCTGTTTTCTTTTTTCTGTCTCTGTCTGTTTTTTTTCTGTGTGTGTGTGTGTTGTGTGTGTGTGTGTGTGTGTTTTTGTGCTCTTAGGTGGGAACGGTATCCGCCTTACTGGTATGCGTTATCTTGGGAAATAAGGATGTTGCTGTTTGTAGAGAGCTATCTTAGAGTTAACCAATCTTTGTATACTTTACCAACTAGAGAGATTTTGACGGGGATTGTTTTCCTGTCCCTTGAATTGTTCGTTTATCTTTGTGTTGGCTCATGACAGAGTGATGTCACAATCTCAGATTTATGACTGTAACAATGCTTGATAAATACCATCACTATCGCCATATTCCCCACTGTAGCAATAGCTCTGACCCTGTGACAAGCTGTTGTTTTAGTCAACAGAGAGCTCAATAGACGATGTCATGTATATGTTGTGTCAGAGCAGGACTATTTCATATCTCCAAAGGGAGCCAACAGCAGTGCATCAAGTGCAATGGCGAAACAAAAAAAACAAATATAATCATGTTTTATTGGATTATATGTTTTTTTTTATAGTCCCGTCGACCACAGAACCACATAAGATGTCACTTTGGTAGAGTTTAACTCTCAGATAAAAACTAATAACTATGATTATGCTGATTGAAACGAGGAACAACCCCACCCAACCCCCCACCCCACCCTCACCTTATATTCCCACGTTTAGATTTTTTTCTTTCCTTTTCTTTAAAAAAAAGTTTTTGCTTGTAGGGATACATCGATTAGTTTGTGTGTTCGTTTACTTGTTCGCGTGCTGTACCTGGTTCCCAGACAGACGTGTAGGCTGTAGTCGCAGGTGCTCGTACAGTTCGACCCTCGTCTCTCGCCATCGCAGCAAAAGCCGTCAGCCTTGAGGTGGCCTGGGTTGAGGAAGTTCACGAAACGGATCTGTAGTTTGTGTCACCTCTCCCTGGAACCACCTGTGGAACCAGGACAGATCTTAATTAGCGTCAGACTAGCTGGGATGGGAGAATAGGGGGATTTAGACAGGAGTGGAAGAGCAGAGGAAATGAAAGACTATTCTAAAAAAAAAAAAAAAAAAAAGAACAACCAAAAACCAACAACAGACGAACAAGAAATGAAAACTAGAACACCAATAGAGAAACATTTAAAAATTCGATTTGCTATGCCTGAATGATAGTTGGTCCTGAGGCGAGGTTCAGATGATGTTATACAGCAAGCCATCTATTCACACGAACCGTTGGCGTTAAAAGTAAAACACAAAACAAAAAACTAAGTTTGCAAAGATGTAAACTTTTTTGTTTTAAAATAACGTTTCATGACAAGATGTTATTATATTTTAACAGGTATTCAGACAAAGAATAGACATATTAATTCTGTAACCACTCTGATAGGGAAATAAACGCAATTGCAGACAGGAAAAAAAATGGGTAGGCGCTGCACTTGTGATGACGCCTCTCCCAGGGGAGAGCAGCTCGCAGAGAAATCTGCTGTGACATAGTGGTACATAAATAATAACTAACTAACTAAACTAACTAACTATAACTAACTAACTAAAAATAAATAAATAAACAGATATAGCCAAGAGAAACGTCTATGCACATTTCTGTCACAGTTTGTTTTCTGCAGTGTGTACCTGTAAATGATGCATACATGAGTAAAGTCATGGGGCCTTCCGCTTTGAGGGAGTGTTTCTATTCGTGACCCTTACGTTCGTGTTTCTGTAACCCTACGAACGCTGGCATGGGTTACAAGATCTTTAACGTGCTGATATCCCTCCTGATATCCCTTTTATTAACATCACTTGTCAGATACCTGAGTAGTTCTTTGACGACGGTAGCTTCATTAGGGGATTGGATAGGGTGGGGGGGGGGGCGGATACCCTAGTGGTCAAGAACATTGCTGCAATTTGAAGACCCGGTTCGAGTCCGGTCGAGGAAATTTTCTTTCTGGGGTTAACAATCAGTGTGACTCCACTCTCCCAAAAGTCCTTCGGTATGAGTCTTTAACACGAGGCCCCGTGTGCGAACGCACGCAGCACATCTTGCGCCCCAGTTAAATCTGTTCCGCTTATTCGTAAGAGTAGCCAATCGAGTGCTGGATGGGGACAGATGACAATATTTACAAAGCTGCAATTACACGAGGGACGTTGAAAAATGCCCCATGATTGCTTATTCTGTTATCCTCGATATAAAAGATAATATATAATAATATAATATAATATTAATAACGAACAATGTTTGCTTAACTATTCGCAAAATTGCAAGTGTTTTTTTTTTTTTTTCAGAAAGGAAGCATGGTTTTAGAAAAGGGTATTCATAGATTACCATTTGACAGAAGTTATAGATGTGTTCCTTATTTTTGGTCATCTCTTCCTGTTTCTGACATCCAAACTGGAATTCCTATAGTTATTTTCCTGTTTCTGATATCAGAACAGGAGTTACTGTGGTTGGTTTTTTTCCTATTCTTGACATCAGAACTGGAGTTACTATGGTTATTTTTCCTGTTTTTTACATCACGACTGGAGTTACTACTCCCATGTTGCTCGTTCAAGTATCACCATCACTCCCAGCCACTCTTTGGCTCGTTCTGTTACAGTGGCAGGATGATCAGTAATTCACAAACAACAACCAGTACAGAGCCGTTATCAGGCCACCAGCAAGATGTTGCCCTGCACTGCTGCAAGTTTACTTCAGTGGTCACTGTTCTCCGCAATTGCCATCGTATCACAGCCATTTATATAATTATTTTTACTATATAATGGAAAAAACAATGTTAGAGTCTGTGGCACTCTATGATAACAACTATCATCATAATTATAGTAATAAATAGTAATAGTGTTAGATATAGTAATAATGATGATGATGACGATAACAATAATAATACTGATGATAATAACAATAGTAATAATGATGATGATGACGATAACAATAATAATACTGATGATAATAACAATAGTAATAATGATAGTAATCCTTCATTTCTATTGCGGTTTACATTTACAAAAAAAAACCACATTCAATAACACTTAAAACGCAGTAAACAGGTATAATGATCAAAAACTTGGGACATGAAAATTTGATATTACATTCATTGTCTTGGAATACTCTTTCCATCACACAGCCTTCATTGCTACAAGCCACAGACTATAATGAAAATACGATCAGACTTTGTCTTCAGTCACTTATTAAAAACTGACCCCCCCCCCCCTTCTCCTTCTCAGCCGTCACCACTCTCCCGTCGCCAGTTCACAGAGTTTCATTCTTATTATAATCTCAGTCAGGGTTTCTACCCAGCTATCTAATCGTGGTGAGTTCATACCTGTGTACCTGTGTATTCAGAGACTTCAGATTATGACAGGTAGGTAACTATTACAGGATGTGGTGTTGGCCACAGCTCAAAGAGTCACAGGTCAAAACTAGTGTAACAGAGTGGACATCTGTGATGTCCCATCTCTGCACAGCTTCTCGGGAGGGTACAGTTAGCCAGTTTGGATGTGACCTCTATAAGAGGTTGCTAAATTCTACCTTTCACCATGAAGGCAAATGTATGCAATGGAGGTTTTTTTTTACCACCACCCAAGGAAACAGCATCGCACAATTCGCAGGTGTGTCCCGATTTAGTAACACAACGCTGAGACAGGGTTCTGATCGATCTGGGATGTAAAATGCTTACCACCCCATCACACTAGTAAGAGCAGACTTTCATTTAATAGCATCAAAAGTAAGCAGCAATAGTGCAGAGGTCCTGGTGGTGGCCATGGGCGGTCCCAACATTGATAGCCTCCTGTAAATTGCTTGTTTCGGGTGCTACAAAACAAGCGTAGACATGGATGTATGAGGTGATATCAAACCAAAAAAATCATGGGTAGGCGCTGCACTTGTGGCGACGCGCTCTCCCTGGGGAGAGCAGCCCGAATTTCCCGCAGAGAAATCTGCTGTGACATAAAGTGGTATAAAAACAAAAATAAAATAAATTAACGGGACAGCTGAAATGGAAGCTGAAGCGCTAGGCTGACAAAGGAAAAACAATGACAAGACAAAAGCCATATCTTCACATGTAAACCTACAGGAAAGAGAACAAAATGAATGCAAAAGCAGAAGAGGAGGTGGGGGGGGGGGGGACAGAAAAAAATCCGTTAAATATGAGGCAAGGAATATTCTGAGATGATGACAATGACGACGATGTTTGGTTTAAAAAGGGTTTATTCACTAAAAAAAAAAAAAAGCATGTAACGAATTTCACATGAAGAAATTAGAACATAATCGACGTTTACTTACGTGAGAGAAAAAGAGCAGCGCCCCAAACAACAGTAATCCTGTTGTGTTTTTCATCTTCCCCTGTTTCCTTGGCACACACATTGAAGCCCACACCTGGTCACAGAAATCCTGGTGATTTTATCACCACAATCACTTCTGGCCCCTTTTTCAAAGCAGCCTCTGACCAACTTCTAAATTGTAAATCTTTTTCTTCCCTCTGGGTTTCTTTCGAAATGTAAGCGACAACTCTGAAAATTATTCAAAAACAAATTTCGTTACTGGGACAAATGAAGTAAAGAAATAAGCCCACATCAACCTGTAGAATACTTTTATCCAATCTCCGAAAATTGAAACTGAAATAACTTTAAAGTTACCAACATGCACTCTGAATTAAGTCTTTTTTTTTGTTTCTTCTCTAGTTTAACGTACATCAATTTAGTTTCATTATTGATCTTTTAAGGTCGTGCACTCTTCTTGAAAATTCCTTATAAAGATATTTTTGTTGGTAGTGCTGTTTTCGATCAGTGTGTGTTAAATATAGTTGTAATTATTTTTTCTTGCCAAGCACAAAGCAGATAGGGGTTGTTTTTTTTTAACAAGCGTCTCTTTCTTTCTCTCTACAGTTGGTCCGTTCTTTATCTGCGGGATGGTCAGAGTTTCCCGTCTATATAAGGGGGATAAACTCCAACCCTTCCTCTGACCCCCGCCCCCTCCCCCCGCGGCATGCATCTCTGTCTCCACATGACGTGGTCGCTGAGGGATGAGGCGTTAAACAAACCTTAATCCTAACACCCTCGCACTTCGCCACCGCTACCGAAACCCTCCCGCGATCAAACTTTTGTCCGCCCGCCTGAATTACGCAAATAAAGCTACGTAAAATGTGAATATGGTTGCATGTGAAGGTAGTTCATCTGAACGTATCGAAGGCTGTGTCACTCATAGTGACCTGAGCTAGGGGAGTGAAGGGGGGGGGGGTAACTATGTGTGTTGGGGACTAGTGTTTGATCAAACGTGGGCACCGTGGGGGCCACAGTGTGAGAGAAATGGTAGGATGCAAGTTTTTGAAGGTTGCAGGAATGTCAGTGTTTAATCAGAGAAGTGGCTGGTCAGCCTGCAGTTGTGTTGTTGTAATTGGGTTACACACTGATGTGGGTGGTGGTGGTGGGTGGTCAGTACAGTGTGGACGTCTGTCCGGACTCGGCACACCTCAAAATAGGGAAAAGTATTTCAGATATAGATCTGTGGTTTACATCATCTTATTGTGCAAGTAGGTAGGCACACACACATACAGACAACAGACAGACAGACAGACAGACAAATACACACACACACACACACACACACACACACACACACACACACACACACACACACACACACACACACACACACACACGAGAGAGAGAGAGAGAGAGAGAGAGAGAGAGAGAGAGAGAGAGAGAGAGAGAGAGAGAGAGAGAGAGATTGGTTTAAGCTCATAATTTTTATATACATTCTATCAGTGCATACGCTTATCACATTCACGCTTATATTCCAAAGAGTTATCTTTAAATCCCATTAACTGATTTTGATTAACGGAAAAAAGAGTTCCCTTTTTCTTCCTCGAGAGAGACACCAGATTTCCTAACCATTGATACTTGCCTGTACAGAAAAACACAACTTACACACCAAGGGCGCCAGTCTGATGAATCCTCAAAGAGCAAACCAGACCTATCACTCACCATTAGCTCTCTGATATTCAGCACAAAATATCATAATTATAGCAAAGCTGATCATCTGTATCCGTTATATATACGTGCGGATGAACATATTTCTGTTTCATTCAAAGAACATCTTACTTCAGACTTTTATCTTATCTTGATACTTTGACATCAGTGCTTAGTAA
Source organism: Stramonita haemastoma (assembly GCA_030674155.1). Classification (NCBI taxonomy): domain Eukaryota; kingdom Metazoa; phylum Mollusca; class Gastropoda; order Neogastropoda; family Muricidae; genus Stramonita; species Stramonita haemastoma. The sequence continues at coordinate 48,539,661 of CM060323.1, forward strand.
CGGCATATTTCATTGGCTGTGAGGGTGAAGTCTCATTGCAGAAGCCACATTGTCCTGCTTGCTGTTTCACTTACTCGCTAATGGACAGTACATATATCTACTGTCTTACACAAACCAGCGAAAGCAGGTGCAAACTTGCAAAAAACTCACGTAAACTTAGCACACGTGAAAATACCCATAATCAGCGAAAGTGCAAGTAAATGTTTGGTATGGATTCTATCTATGTAGTAAAATCAATCCGTTTGACCGTTTTTGTAAGCTGCATGTACTGATATACTGAACCAAAAGTTTATCTGTAACAGAAAACTTAGCTGTCGTTCTTTTGATAGTAGAAAAAAGGAGAGGAAGAAGAAGAAGAAGAAAAGAAAGAAGTAGTAGTAGTAGTAGTAGTAGTAGTAGTAGTAGTAGTAGTAGTAGTAGTAGTAGTAGTTGTTGTTAGTAGTATTGTTGTTGTTGTTGTTGTTGTTATAGAAGCTGTAGTAGAGAGTAGTAGTAGTGTAGTAGTAGTAGTAGTAGTAGTAGTAGTAGTAGTAGTAGTAGTAGTAGTAGTAGTAGTGGATAGTGGTGGTGGTGGTGGGGTGGTGCTAGTAGAAGCGGTAATAGCAGCAGCAGCAGCAGCAGCAGCAGCACAGCAGCAGCAAGTAGTAGTAGTTAGTAGATGTTAGTAGTAGTAGAGTAGTAGTAGTTTAGTAGTAGTGCAGAAGTAGGTGTTGTGGTGGTGGTGGTGGTGGGGGTGGTGGTGGTTGTAGTAGAAACCGTATTAGCAGTAGCTGTATTTTTGTGGCATCCTTTGTCATAATGTCCCAGTGCCGCTGCCACCACACAACTCATCCTGACCAGACCACACGCACACACACACACACACACACACACACACACACACACACACACACACACACACACACACACACACTCCACTCCATCACTTCCCTCCCACACATCGCACAAACCACCAACGCTCATTCAGTTGTAGTCCTTGAATCTCCCACCAACAGAAAGCTGTCCGTGTTAGGTTGCCATTAAGCCATCAATCAGGGGAGGCCCTGCAATGCCGCTGTGTCATTTCTATAGAGTTGTAGAGAAACCTGCTCCGAAAGGGCGTGTACCAGGCACTAACTGTCCAGCCATCTACGATCAATAGCTTCTTAGCCGTGAAGGCTGGTCCATTGAGAGTTTTCAGTTTGTAATGTACAGATTATCAAAACATTGACACAATCTTCTCTCAGGTATGGAAGTCGAAGGGAAAGTGAAACTGAGGTCACCATGAGACCAGGGTATGTAAGGACGGAATTGAAACCGACTTTTTTTTTTTTACTACAAGAAAATCGATGACAGTGTGAGTGGTAGAGAGGATACCATGATACCAGTCAGTCACTCTGGCGGTGTGGTCAGTTCACTGGGTTCCTGGCTGGAAGACCATGGGTTCGAATCCTAGAAATCATAATGTTTTATCAGATTCCGGCCAGCTCCTACCCAGACTGAGTTCGTCATAGGTTTATTGGGAAGACTGGAGCCACACAATTGAGCATTATCTACTCCACGGATGTGTTTTTGAGAATGTTTGATAGAATGACTACTTTTTCTTCCCATTTTATTTCGAGGATAATGGATAAGCATTCATGGTTTCTTTACAGCCAGTTCCCGTGAGTATGCGGTTTTGTAAATTTTGTCATCCGTTCCCACAATGGCCTACTCTTTCGAAAAGTGGAACAGGTTTTGAACGTGTGCGCAAGATGTTTCTGCTTGCGCTCGCACTCAGGACCTCGGTTTATAGTCTCATCAGAAGAACTTAACCAACTTTGCAGGTGTCTGTGTCTCTCGGGTCAGCTGTTGCCGGGATATAGTACGGTCAGGGAGAGTGAAGTGAGGGGAGGGGAGAAGCAAATTTGTTAGGTAGTCAAAGCTAGTGCACTTCCATAGCAGCAGCATTGTATCATCCTCGTTACCATTGATTATCATGCACTGATAGAAAATGTTCTGATTCAGTTATCTGTTGGCTCTGGTCTCATGGTAGCATTAGTTTTGGTTTCCTATTCACTTCAGTGTCTAGGGTGAGCTGGTGTCAAAGCCTGAGGGGGTGGGAGTTCATGTAGAAGGTCGTTGGGGGGGGGGACGTTGTGGTGATGCCATTCCATATGGTGTATTATGAGTCTAATCTACGGGACTAAGCTATTATTATCGGTAGGTTTAGAAGGTGGTGTTTAGCCTATGTTGGTTTCAAAACAGGCATCATTCAACACCACTGAAATCGCCCAGTGGAGTGCGGGACACTTCTGGTTAGTGGCCTGATGGTGACCAGAGATCACAATCTCCCCGTGGACCGAAATGCCTGAGGGTTCGACATGGCGACCGTAGGTAGGGATGGGTCGGATAGATCAGTTCAAACAGTGTGGGGAAAACGAGAGACAAGAACGTCACAGAAAATATAAGGCAGTGCGAGAAAGAAAGAAAAAGACACCAAGGCAAGGCAAATTTTGTTTTCTTTCTTTTATTTCGAGGATGATGTGTACTTAGCAGGTTTGAACCTAGACACTTGGCCTCAACCCGTGGTTTCTACCACGATGGCGTAATCATCCTCACGTCAACCAGTCACCGAAATTGAATCATCTGTTTGGTCAGGCACAAAGTGGTCAGAGATGATACAGGGTGAATGAAGAAAGTGTGTACAGCATGCCACACCCAGGACAAACACAGCAATACAAGAGAACCCATGGCTAACTTAGATTGTGACAAGACAGTTGTGAAAGTGGAAGGAGGAGGAGAAGGAGGGAGGGAGTGGAAAGGGAGTGGCGGAGTAACAGGCAAGCACTGACCTACATAGTGACTGGATTGTGGCAAGACAACCGGCGGATAGGGAGTGACACATCCATCCACTAAGGGTGGGCCGCCACTATTTCTTTCCATCAAATCATCACCTCTGATTTGGTGAACCTTGGAGCTCTAGCCGAATAACGAAAAAAACCACCTCTGGTTTACCTTTTTACCTATAGTTAGATATTACAGTAACGTATTTTTTGGGTAGGTGGTCTGGAGATAATGCACCTGTCTGGATAGCACGAGGCTGAAAAGAGAAGGAACTCCATTAGATTGACTGCTTCGTTGACGTAACAGTAAGTGTAGATCGTGATTTATCTCCCACAAAGCTGTGTTGACATTCAGCATGCGTTTGTGTTTACCAGCCAATGCTGAAAAAAATCAGGGGCTGGACATTGCAAAGGCTTTTTATAGCTCTTTCATACGTGATTAGGAAAAGTTCGTGATGCTTGATCGTTTGCATAATTTCACTGATACAGAGAGATGAGAAGCTGAATCTTGACTGGTTGTTCAGAAATTCAGATATAGTTAATCATTTAGTCAGTCAGCCACTTAGTATTTTAACTTTATTTATTGCCCTAAATGATTTGAAAGTGTTTCGGGGGGAGTTAAAAGTAAACTTTTGATGAATTTCTTATACATAAATAAAAGTTGGAATATGTTGTCTCTATATTCATTATCTATTCGTATCTAACCTAGAAGGAATTTAACCTCCACACCAGTGAGTCATTAGACTTTAGATAACAGGTATTTACTTTTTCTTTTGGATCCTGATCTTGACTTGGTGAGTTGTGCAACATTTGAAACTTATCAGTGGATGAGGTCCCCGTATCAAATAGAGAGTGAGAAGTGCCCCTCCCCCTTCTATCCATAACAGATAATGCCGGATAACAATAGTTTTGTACCAAACATCAAAGCAGCAAGGTTTTGTTGTTGTTGTTGCTGTTGTTTTGTTTTACTTGAGGGAAGGAATCTTCTTTTAGGGTGTCTTTTCACTGATACACAGAGTTGAGAGACCGAATCTCGACTGGTTGTTCAGAATTCAGATATAGTTAATCATTTAGTCAGGGAAGAAATCTTCTTTTAGGGTGTCTTTTCAGAGTCATCTATTGTTTTCACGCTAGACCTATTTGTTCCAACGCCACGATACGTTCGTTCTGTTTAAACCTCACACGTCAATGTCTGTGAGTTACATATGGTGAATGATCACCTTATAGGCTGCCATGAGGTCACAGGCCAGAGAAGTTTCTGTTCTGTTGGTGATGGTGTGTAGTACGGCGCGTTTTGCAGTTCTTAGGTCGGTATAGTGTTGCGCAATATTGATCTGCAAATATTTTCGTTACAACCAACATAATACTGATACTATGTATATTACCCATCGTATTGATTCGATTCAGGCAGTGTATTTCGTGTTCGA
>CM060323.1:48546391-48553891 GCA_030674155.1 Stramonita haemastoma
CACCACACCACACCACACCACACCACACCACACCACACACACCACACACAACACAACACAACACAACACAACACACACACACACACCAAAGACAAACATACACAAATAGCTTGATGGCGTTCCCACGCGGTTCTGTTTGTTATGTCACATAGCTTTACTGTCTAAAATTGTTTTTTGTTTTCTTTTAAATGCAAAAAAAAAATTAAGACCTTAAAAATCACACACACAACCCCTCAACTCACCCAAAATATAAAAGAGAGAGAGAAAAGAACGTTTTGTGAAAAATGTTTTAAAACGGTGTGAAAATCAGCACATCACTGATATATATATCCAGTAACAGTGGTACTTACGCCAAGCCCCTACACCATTGTTCGCTTTTGACAAACGTGCATCACCACCAACCTACTTCTTTTTATTTTTTAAAATTTTTTTGTCAGGGATGCTGTTTGCACTATACGCTTTTTTGTGTGTGTTTGAAGCTTAAGTTTGAGGTGTGGTTTTCATTGAAAAGACAACACTCCTCCCAAGTGTTCACGTGGAATTTTTGCGGCGTTAGGAGGCATACTGCGTTTTTTTGTCTGATTTACCTACCCAGTTTCCCACCTGTGCTTTTTTTGTGTTTTTTTTTTTCTGTTCTATAGTCACCTGTTTTCTTTTTTTCTATTTGCAAACAACGATGCTTCTTTTCTCCTCCATATCCCATCCCCCTCCCCTTCTCCCACAACAATTGCACATTGAATATGCATATGTGCATGCATGCATGTAAGCAAGCAAGCAAGCGGGCGATTGCGTGCGCGTACACACACACACACCACACACACACAAAACACACACACACACACACACACACACACACACACACACACACCACACACACCACACACACACACAAACAGAGAGACAGAGACAGAGAATCAATGACTGTACACTCTGACAATACATCAAAATACCAACTTTATTCAAAAAGATGAAAATTCCATCATGAAAAAATGATAGAATCTGACACCGACAGACACCAGACAGAGAAAAAAACTGGAAAAAAGAATGACACACAATATCAAAATTGTCATAGTTCCTAAAAACAAAAATGATAATAATAATCAACATCAGTTGACAGCAGCTAAAACAACACACTTTGCAAGTGTAAAATCGCTGCTTTATATTTTTTTAAACATTACAAGAAAAAAAAGAGAAGAAAATTTATTACACTTTAAAACCACAATATACAATCTTACTCATCTAGTATGCTCTACTCTATAACGCGCATAAAATTGCAAGAAAGCGCAATTCGTAGCACTATCACAGCGATTCTACGTTTCTCTGAAACAATCTTGTCAGGCACTGTTTGGATGGCACCGTCCCAATGCCATTGCATTGTTGAAACGATGTACTGCATACTATTGCACGATTTCTAATCACAATAACCGTTTATTTACATAGCACTATTAGCAATTTCACATTGGTTCATATTAATACACGTTGCTACAAATGCTGAAACACGAATTAATTCTTTCACAAATCGTCTATAATAGATTTTTCAAATACACACACTTGCACGCGCACTCGCACACGCACAGAGATACAGAGACAGAGAGACAGAGAGAGACAGACAGACAGACACACAGACACACAGACAGACACACAGAGACACAGAGACACAGACAGACAGAGACACAGACAGACACAGACAGACAGACAGACAGACAGACAGACAGACAGACAGACAGACAGACGGGAATGTGGAGTGAGAAGAAGGGAGAGAGAGATAGAGATAGAGAGACAAACAGAGAGACAGACAAGCCTCTGGTTAAACACTGTCATTAACAGTTGCAGTCAATAGGTACACACACTGTAACAGAATATGCACGCGCTAACCCCTTTGAACACGTGCAAGCCCAGACACAAACAGCTAGAACTAAAACAGCTAACTGGCTGTTCTGCACGTGTTTCCACACTAGGACAGCTGAAAAAACTCTGCAGCAGCGGCAGCAACGGCACACAATACACAGTTCACCACACACACACACACACACACACAAGAGAGAGGAGAGAGAGAGAGAGAGAGAGAGAGAGGGAGAGAGAGAGAGAGAGAGAGAGACTATGACATGAACTGACTGACCTGTGCTGTCTGCAGAATTGAAAGAAGCGTTGAGCAAGAATTGTACTAATCTGGATATATAAACCCTACTCTTTTCACAACTTTTCTTGGGAAAAAATACGAATCTTTGCTCTTTTTCAATTTTTTTTTTCAATTGCTTTATTTTCATAAGCCCATTTTTTGTTATCCAAACGTTTTTTCCAAAAAGCATTCTGAACTTCAGAGTGTTTGAACGTTATTTGTGAATGTGTATTCTGATTTCATGTTGTAGTAAAGATAGGTAAAACGGTAAAGGGGGTCCCATAACCTGTGTCGTTGTAGGGGGGCGAGGCGTCAGAGGCCTCAGCCCATCTCCTCTCCCTCGCTGCTTTACCTTCCCTGACCTTAAAGAGGGTAGGTACCCATTTGCAGCTGGGTGAACTGGGGGGTACTGTACTGAAGCCAGGGTGTGCAAACGGTCACCCATCCAACTGGTGACCATGCTCGATGCTGCTTAACAACCTTTGCTTGGGGAAAGCGAGTGCTTTGACCACTGAAATATCCAGTCCCCTGTAGTAAAGATGATCGTTCTTTTTCCCTAATGTGGTTACTAGTCAGTGATGTTACACGCTATAGCTGCTTCTCATCCACCTGCTTACATGCACGCACAGGCACACACATGCACACACTCACGCCCATGCACGCACACACACACACAAACACACACACACACACACACACACACACATATATATATATATATATATATATACATATATATATGTATATATATATATATATATATATATATATATATATATATATATATATATATATATATATATATATATATATATATGGAGAGAGAGGGAGGGAACATTGAAACATTGTCATAAATATTTTTTGAATTACACTTCTAAAACACTGCCATAGCAAATAGTCTATACATACATGCTTGTACAAACATTTAAAAAAAACCCAATCACAATGTAACCATTTGAGCATGTACAGAGTGGAAACATTCATAGGTACTTCATTTATAAGGTAAAAAAAAAAGAAGAAGAAGAAGAAGACAGAAAGGAAAATCTTAATTCTCTTTCCACGTACACAAAATAAGCGACTTTGCCTGCTTAGAAAACGGAGTGCTCAGCACCAAGGTTTGCTTATCCCTTAACACACACACACACACACACACACACACACACACACACACACACACACACACACACACACACACACACACACACACACACACACACACACACCAAGGCTTACTTATCCTTCACACACACACACACACACACACACACACACACACACACACACACAACATCCCGCTTCTCGGAGGGCTATTCCTGGCCTTGGTAAATAACCTATACTAATGACAGCCTGACCTTACCTGAATAACCCCTGATAGCAGGTGAACAATTTGTCAGTGCCGCTGTTAGTTACATTCTGCTCTGCTTTCCTTTGAGGTGACCCAGTCACTGAGGGTGTTGTTGGGTTTTTTCATTTATTTCAGATTGTAATTTTTAATGGCAGTTATTATCCAAAATGTAAAAAAAAAAAAAAAAAAAAAAAAAAGCACACGTATAGGGATCATTTCGTGTTGTTTTCATGTTTATTTTTATTTATTGGTGGTGGGATGGGTCGACGTCTGTGAAAGAATGTCTGTTGTAATTGCTGTCTTTTTTGTTTTAAAGAAAAGGTGCTATTAAGAAACAGATGGATGAGCATTTCATTAGTCCTCTTGTGTGAATTTTATAGGATTTTTCTGTTAAGAAAAAAATTAGCGGTAGGGAAAAGTGGTGAATCACGGTGCATGGGTTTTGAGTGTTGTTTTGTCTTTTATTTTAACCTATAACATTGCCTAAAAACTATCTTTGAAAGTGCATTCGAACAGGAAAATGTAATGATTATTATAAAGCAATTACTTATTTTTAAACCATGACCACAAGCAAAGTTTTTTTTTCAATTCAGCCGCTCAAAATATAAGAATTAAATATGCACCATTTCACTGACATCATGCATCGCATTGAATATAAATCTCGTTGATTTCACATAAAAAGTCATAGCATTTTTAAGAGAAATGTTAACTCAGCTCAGAGTCTGTAGAATTTGCAACGACACCTTGAAAATCACATAAATAGGTTTTTTAAAATTACATAAATGTGAAATAAATATGGAGGAATAAGTAGAGAAGGAAAACAAGCGCAAGCAAAAATTACATAGAGAGCAATGAGCAGTGTCATCAACCGATTTCCTCAAACCAAAGCACAAAACTCGTGTGTCACATTTTTTATATCCATATGACAAGAGTATGCTTATTTTGGTCAGGTCATAAAACATATGATCAAAAACAGTGTTGTTTATTATGTAAGGCATGAGTTCTTGCGCACTCTGAAATTTTCGGCGCGACTTCTGACTCTTGCAATTTTTAAGAGATTAAATTCTATTGATAAAAAAAGTAAAAGACGGCCTGGTTTCGGGATCTTGAGCAGAAGAAAAACAGTTTGGTTGTGGTTTGTTAGATTTTGTCAGGAGGGCTTTCACATGTCTGACCCAGTGGCCCACACAGGACAGACGATTCTTTGTTGTGTGCCCTCTAAGTCCAAGACATGAGTCTGTGCAGTGACATAAACTGCAGGAATTCTCTGAAGACTTGCGGCAGTGAGTTTGCTGAAGACAACAGGCCTTTTCTAAACACGCGAATACTGACATGTTGAGTCATCTCAAATGACAGCCCAGCTCCACGGCAAGAATTACTAGCGAGTATACTTTTATTGTCCAGTTGCGAGTATACTTTTATTATCCAGTTGCGCGATCACAGTTTGAGCATGTCAGCAGGGAAAGCATTGTTTGGGCACTGTGGAGTCTTCCTCACATGAAACAGTCTTATGAAGAACATTCTGCCGTCTTCACTGTGCAGACTTTGCCAGCTTCCTCTGTGGTGATGTCTGTGCAATCTCCTATTCATCGTGTGTAACCTTAGCCTAACTCTTGTAGTACAGGTCTGTGTAGCCTTCACGTAGGGGTTCAGGCTCTGTTCACGTAAAATCGCCATCATGTCTTGAGAGCTTCTCCAAAGATGCGATTTCTGACTAGGGAGCGAAGCGTCGAAAAAACTGTTTTACCATTGAGGAGAGTAGGAGTTCTCTGCTGTAATACGATAAGATCCTTAGGCAAACAACTATCTACACTTCTTCATGTTGATTGCCAATGGAAAGCAAGAGTGAGAAAGAATGGCCATTTTAATCTTTCTTTTTGTTTTATTTGACAGTTTCTGCAAAATTTAACAAGTTAGAGAATATGATCTAGAGGGATAAATCTTCTTTTTTTTCATCATCGATTGTAGAACAATTGAATGTACAATAGTATGTTGTTAGGGGTGTGAAGCCTGTGTTCAAATTTGATTCTGTAGACTGTGCTGAAGAATGACTGCGCTGAAGATGACAAAATCAAATAGAAATTACAAACAGAAACTTATGGTATCAACAAAATGGATGATATTCAGAAAGAACACACGGCTATGTGATAAAGCAAATAGTTTACAGTAACCACCGGAAGAAAGAGTAGATTTTACCTTCGAGAAAGTCTTCTTCCGATTAACGATTATGGAAAGAAAAAGAAGTATTGTGATGACTAGTATATTCAAAAGGAAAATGAAAAAAATGTCTTTGTTCTTTCTAGACGTTTCAAGAAATGGAAAAACCAAGAGTTTAAGTATAGTACCCAAGTTTCTAGATAACACTTTACACAGCATATTCTTTCAAAGAACTGTCACCAGCTGCTTAACACGGCTCCAGAAAACAGGCAGTGACAACCTGTTTCAGAAACCATCTTCCAGTTGGCTCGCTCCTGATCAGAACCTAAGAAGATCGGTCAGAAAACATGGTTTCCAATCTGGAACACATTGAGCTGGCAGCTGACCGTGCTTTGAAGTCAAGGGCGGCGTCAAAACACTTGGCAGAAGTCCAGGGCACCATCAAAACACTTGCCAGAACTGAGAAGTCAAAGGCCGCGTCAAAACACTTGGCAGAAGTCATGGGCCGCGTCAAAACACTTGACAGAAGTCAAAAGCCGCGTCAAAACACTCGCCAGACATCAGAGGCCGCGTCAAAACACTTGGCAGGGGTCAAAGGCCGCGTCAAAACACTTGCAAGGAGTCTATGGCCGCGTCAAAAACACTTGCCAGAAGTCTAAGGCCGTAATAAAACACTTGCCAGAGGTCAATGGCCGTGGCCGCGTCAAAACACTTACCACAAGTATAAGACCGCGTCAAAACACTTGCCAGACGAGGACATCTTCTGTGAAGATCTTCCAGCTGTCCAAAGCCTTAACTCTTTCCCCTTCTCTATGTGCTATTTCCTCCTCTGCTAGCTGCTGCTCACTGCACACACACACACACATTTCTCTTCTCACGTGGTCCGGACTCTGCTAGCAGAGTCCATGAGGTCGATGAGAGCCATGTTGCGGAGCTCCAGGAAGGTGCAGACTCCGGCGAAGGTGGCGATGATGGAGGAGAGGATGGCGAAGACGAAGGACCAGTCCAGGGTGAGGGGCTCCAGGTGCCGCATGAAGTACACCCGCTCCACTCTCCTGTACAGCTGCTCCATCTTCACCCCGTACACCATCATCGTCATCATCTGCAGACACACTGACTCCCCGGCAGACATACAGGCAGACAGACAGACACAGACAGACAGACAGACAGACACAGACAGATAGACAGAAACACACACGCAAGCATGCACAGACACACACACAGACATAAACACACACAAACATGCACACACACACACACTCACAAATACACATACGCGCGCACAGACACACACGTTAAATGTGAAAAGACGTTAAATGAATTTGAACACACACACAACCAAAACACACACACACACTCACATGCACGCACGCGTGCGCGCATGCACACACGCGCGCGCACACACAGACACACACACACACGCACGCACACACACACACACAGCATAATGAGTAGAATTAGTGTGTGTCATTATACTGCAAAAATACTATTCTAATAATCATTGTGTTACCCTTTAATAGAATTAAGCAAAACGGAAGAAAACAGTTCTCCAACCGAAAACTGCTTTTAATTCCCCTGTGATTTTTTTGTGTGTGTTTCCGCATTTTCTGTTGTTTTGTTTTCTTTTGCTTTTTGTATATATCTTTTTTTATATTATTTTTTTTGTGCCCCCCTCCTCACCTCTCATCCCTGCCATCACAGAATCTCTCTCTCTCTCTCTCTCTCTCTCTCTCTCTCTCTCTCTCTCTCTCTCTCTCTCTCTCCTCTCTCTCTCTCTCTCTCTCTCTCTCTTTTTGTTGTTGGTTTTTTTTTCTTTTGGGGGGGTTGTTTGTTTGATTGGTTGGTTTTTGTTGTTGTTGTTGTTTCTGAAAGGATGAAA
>CM060323.1:48556391-48558891 GCA_030674155.1 Stramonita haemastoma
TGGGCGAACCGGGTACAGAGGAGGCGCATCTCCCATCAAGCGCTCCTGAGTGTAAAATAATGGCAATTTTCGTCAATTATCGAAGCATTGGGATTGAAAACAAGCTCTTGTTGATTCTCGAGAGGTTTGCTTCTGTCATCAAAGTAGACGGTCGTGAAGATACTTCTCAACAGCAGGGCTGGGGTGATTTATGTCTGGACTCTCTCTCTCTCTCTCTCTCTCTCTCTCTCTCTCTCTCTCTCTCTCTCTCTCTCTCTCTCTTTCTCTCTCTTCTCTCTCTCTCTCTCTCTCTCTCTCTCTCTCTCTCTCTCTCTCTCTCTCTCTCTCTCTCTCTCTCTCTCTCTCTCTCTCTCTCTTCCCCTCCTCTCCCCCCATGAAATCCCAGTTCTTTTCTGCAGATACAGTTCAAAGTGAACATAGAAACGAATTTACACGTAGGAAACGGTCTCTAAACTCTCTATGTCAAAACATTGACAGTTGAAGCTACAAGCAAACTTGTTGTCGCCCAGATTGTCTGACGCAAAGACAGTAGATTGTTCCTTCAAAAATACCACAGAAGTAACCGACGGTAAACGAAAATCAAGTGACTCCAAGCCGTGTGTGTGGAGTGTAAATCTTTTATGTTTCGTGTTCGATGTGTAGGTTTGTTGTTTTTGGTGTTAAATAGTCAGAAACTTGACATTAAAACACTCTGTATTTTATCGGATTTTTTGGTTACACACACACACGTACACACACACACACACACACACACACACACATGCACGCACGCGCGCGCGCGCGCGCGCGCTGGTATAACTCAATAATATGGGAGGTGTAAAAAGTGAAGACGACTACTATACTACTACTACTACTACTACTACTACTACTACTACTACTACTACTACTACTACTACTACCACCACCACCACCACCACCACCACCACCACACACTCCCCGCCACACACACGCACATACATACACACACACAGTACGTGTATTTGTCGGGCGGGGGAGGGGGGGGGGTCCTTTGTCTCGAAGTCCTGACTTGGCACCGTGAATATAGATTTGCCTGTGTGTTTTGTATGCACCTCTTTCCTACCCCCACCCAACCTCTCTCTTCTCTCTCTCTCTCTCTCTCTCTCTCTCTCTCTCTCTCTCTCTCTCTCTCTCTCTCTCTCTCTCTCTCTCTCTCTCTCTCTCTCTCTCGCAAACAAGTTATCACCTCCCTGATATCAACAGACAGTAGGTGGAGCGAGCACCTCCCCTGTGGCTATTCCACTTCAGTCAGTCCTCACCCCGCCGAGTACCTCATGTTTTCCTCTTGGGAGTTTTTATGAGTAGCAGGCCTCCCTGACATCATTCACTTAGTTACGCTTTCATCACCGCCGTTATCTTGACAGATGATCTGTCACATTAGTCAGTGGGGCTGCATTTTGCTGTCATGAGTTGGGGTGGTTTTGGTTTTGTTGTTGTGTTGTTTTTGTTGTTTTTTTTAGACCTGACTGGTGCCAGACTTGCCTTGTCTTTCTAACACTGTCTGTATACTCGACTTTTTTTTTCGGTTATGATTGTTGGGTGAAACTACACAACGGAAATGATGTCATTGAAAACGAACGAACATTGAAGATGAAATGCAGTAATCGGTTGATTTTTTTCTGACGTGGAAGCTGAAAAGATATATATGTGGGAGAAGTGTTGTGTTAAAAGCTGTCAACGGAAGCTGAAAGAAATATACATGGGAGACTCGTTGCATCATTAACCTTTAACAGAAGCTGAGGAAATTATACGTGAGACTGATCATACTGAAAGCCATCTATGGCAATGTTCTCCTTGGAAACAAAGTTTTGGTCGTATACAAAGGTGCAAAAAGGTATAGAATTGTTCAGCGTTCAGTGTATAACTGTATCGATATTTATTTGAATCGACATCACTAGCACAACTTTGGAGCTATGGAAAAAGGTAGAGGTAACTAAAAGTCGAGACTAGGACTTGGCGAGGTCCCGAATGGTGATTTTAAAAAAAGTCAGAGAGAGGATGGTGATGATGATGACGACAGAAAACAATTCACCCACAGAGAAGTCCGGCATGGAGAAGAGCTTTAGCCTTGTGAGGGGCCAGGACAAAATAAGCTGGGCAAAACCACCATTCTGAAGAGAGGAGTGATGATGATGATGATGACGACGATGTTGACGGTGATGATGACGACGACGATGATGATGATGATGATGACGATGATGACGACGACGGTGATGATGACGATAATGATGATGGCAAGAAGACATCAGCGATAATGCTAACCGAATGAAACAGAAACTCACCTACGCAGGATTCTACCAGGTAATGAGGCATCATAGAAGACGGAAACTCGCCATTTGCTGAGGCAGAGGAGACTATGCGAAGTAGGTGATCTTGACAATGATTTTGGTAATGACGATGATGTTAACAATAGGCACTGGCAGGTAGATAGTGATAATGGACATGAAGAAAATAACGATGATGGTGGTGGTCGTGATGGTGA
>CM060323.1:48563891-48584705 GCA_030674155.1 Stramonita haemastoma
TGTCTGTCTACAGCTGAGATCCTGTAGAAATCGATTTCATATTTGTCATTTTCAAATCAGGCAAGAATTGGTTCACCACAACAAAAATGATACTGTTACTCGGCTTCGTCATCGGTGATCCCCCTGTTAAAAGAGTCGATCATCCACATTAATGTCCCCTGTGGGGATGCTGGGCCCTGTCAGTTTAAGATAGCATCCTCACCTTCTGGAAACTGCTAGGAATTCCTTTTTTATACCCCTCTCTTCGTGTCTGCCTTGTTCCTTGTCTTCCTGTCACCTCCTTCTTGGTCCATTCTCCTGACTTTTTGTCCAGGAAGACATGAAAGATAACAATTCTCTCCCACGCCGAAATCGGATACACTGGGCTTGACTTGTCAAGGACTTAAGGCATGATGACGCATTTCGCTCAAATGACAAACAAAAATAGTTGCTGTCCGTGTTTGGCCAAGAAGAATCCACACTGATGGATGTATAGTTTCAAAGTAAGGTGCTGAGCACAACTGCCATCACCACTGCAACACTTGTGTGGGCGAGAACTTGGAAGACTGAACTCTGACTACCACCTCACCATCGTGTCAGCATCTTTGAGGGGGGGGGGGGGGGTCCTTCTTCTTCTTCTTTCTTCTTCTTCTTCTTCTTCTTCTTCTTCTTCTTCTTCTTCTCTTCCTCCTCCTCCCCTCCTCCTCCTCCTCCTCCTCCTTCTCCTCTCCTTCTTCTTTCTTCTTCTTCTTCTTCTTCTTCTTCTTCTTCTTTCTTCTTCTTCTTCTTCTTCTTCTTTTCCAATTTTGTTAAGGGAGGGTCCAATTTGTTTCGGTGTGACAAGCGTATAGCTGAGTGGATAAGTGTCTGACTGTCATCCCATAGCTCTAAGTCTAAGAAAGTCGTGGGCTTGAAACTCAGTAGCAGTGTCTGCTGAATTAAGAGTGGGGATTTTGACCATCTCTTTGGGTCAACTTAAAGCGCAGACCTGCTAGTGCCATATTTTTGTGTGTGTGAATATACAAAAGCAGATGATCACGTTAAAGATCCCGTAATTTATATCAGCTTTAGGTGGGTTACCCAGCATGCATTCTGTACCTGGAGAGGCATGGGCTCCGCTAAGTTCAGTTTCCTCAAGAGATACATAAAAAAAAATTCAACATATTATAGTAATTAGCTTTTGGTTGGATTTTTTTTTTCGTTCATCGGCTAGAGCTCCGAAGTACCAGTGGTGAGAATTTCGCATGTGAGACCGTTTTTGCCCACCATCAAGGTAGCCGCATTCAGACTTCGGGGAAGCAATTGTTCGACAT
Organism: Stramonita haemastoma; assembly: GCA_030674155.1. NCBI lineage: Eukaryota > Metazoa > Mollusca > Gastropoda > Neogastropoda > Muricidae > Stramonita > Stramonita haemastoma. The sequence continues at coordinate 48,565,184 of CM060323.1, forward strand.
GGTGGAGAATGTTTTCTTTCTGCTTTTTCATCAGTTGTGTCTGAATATAGTGTACCCGAAGACTTAAAAGTGGATCACGGCATTTTGTAATTATACTTGCAAACTTGTTAAAATGCGTTTCACAGAGGAACAGGAATTTCACGCAGAGAAATCTGCTGTGACTTAAAGTGGTATAAAATAAAATAAAAATAAAATAAACATTGAACTGAGACTACACAATCCTTTAAAACTGTAAGACCACGTTGATTTAAGATTTTGTTTGATTCTTCATAGAGGAATCCTCCGATTCCGCTCCACCATAAAGACTGTGAAGATTGTAAATGTAGGCTAGAGTAAACTCATGTGTTTTTTGGCATTCCAAGCCTCTTACGGTCATTAGGCTAATGGCTCCCCAAATCATCTTCATTGCTGTCCCTCTTTTGAAGATTGGGCCACTTGAAAGTCGTTCTTTTTGGCTGCAGGCTTCAACTTAGCGTGAAAGAAAACAGGGGTGTTTTGGCGTACTGAACAAATCGTCCATTGTCCCAGTTCGGTATAGACATTTTTTCCCGAATCAAGAAAAACGCATCAGGTGGATGGATAGAACGGTTGATGTTTGGATATACATAGTCTACATAGAGTAGGTCTACATATATATATATATATATATATATATATATATATATATATATATATATATATATATATATATATATATATATATATATATATATATATGTATGTATGTATGTATGTATGTATGTATGTATGTATGTATGTATGTATGTATGTATGTATGTAGACCTACTCTGAAACAACAGCAACACTAGTTGGTAAGATTTTTATTTGCACTTAGCTAGACAAAAACACATCTGAATAATAACTATCCAGCTTCATTTTCCTTTAAATCTAACAAACTAGTTGATATAACTCGTGTGTGATTTTTTACATTCAGTCCCTTTGTCCATGCAGTTTTATGAATGTTGTCATCCGTTCCCACCGTCATGTGCACACAGTGGCCTACTCTCCGAAAAGCAAAACGGGTTTTAACGTGTGCGCAAGTTGTTATGCATACGTTTGCACATGGGACCTCGGTTTATAGTCTCATTCGAGAACTTTGGGGGAGCGGACGGGTATTGATATAACTCCTCAAGAATTTTCCCATTTTGAGTTAAAGTCCGGTGTCCAATAAATTTGCTACTCTTAGCGCACTGTCACTGTGACGGCTCTCCTTCAATCAAACATACCGACGCACTTTTTTTTTTTTTACAGTCAGATCTTCTACATAAAAAAACTGCTTCAAAGCCTTACATAAAAGCTGAAGTCTTCTCGGTTGACTTTTTCTTTCTTTTTTCTCTCTTTTTTTTGTGCTTCATTTCTCTGGAATTGTTTAAGCCCCCCTTCCCCTTTTTTTTTTTATCCATCACCATAACAAACTCACCAACTTACGTCAGGAGAAATCTAATAAACGTAAAAAATACACTTTACTCGCTTAACTTTTCCATATACATATTTATCATATTTCAGTGACAGCTTCTCCTTCCAACCACAGTTTGTAAAAATCTTTTTATCAGAAAATAGCACTGAATCAAAGTGCCTTTACGCAGATCGTGAATACGTAGGACTGTAAATAGACAATATGATCTACGCTTTGACATAAAAAGATATCACGCAGCTAACATTCTAAGAGGCGGTTTTGATATAAAGCTAGAAAGAAGGAAAGAATGGTTACATACAAATGCAAAAACATAGCGAATGACGAAGATAATGAGTAACAGGCCTAATATAAACAAAACCAATGGAATACTAAGTGTACGTGTAGGGACATGCTTCCAAGCTTCAGAACTGAGTGTTAGTTTTCTAACGGTGGAATCTACTTTTTTTTATTCGAAAAGAAAGTTCAAAGTGTGAAGGCATCCTTAGTAAAGTGCCTTGTTTTGCATGTGTTCGACAAGACATAGACAATATATATGTTGTTGTTTTTTTATCTAAGATCTCATCTCATTTTGAGGTTTTCATTTTCTTGTATCAGTAGTTTTGAGTCAACGCTAAGCAAAATGTTACAATTCTGCATGTACACTGTTATTTAACGCCATACAAATCATCCGAAGGCATTTAAAGAAAAGAACAGTCCACCATAAAGAAACTTTTATATATATATATATATATATATATATATATATATATATATATATATAATAATATATATATATATATATATATATATAATATTGTTTTAATGACAAAAGCTGCTACTTTTCTTTCTTCAAAAGTAAAGGATCGTTAAAAATATTGTTAGAAAGATCTGTGTAAATTTTTATATATTTTTCCCACCTTTCCATGTGATAGCACCTGAAGCGTTTTAGTATTATGGATCAACAGTTTCTCGTTGACTTCAATTAATGTAAATGATTCAGTCAGTTTTCAAGCAGAGAGAGATGGACACAAATTTATACCGCAGTGTCTTCCGTTTCTGAAGCTCCAAAGATTTTCGGAGTAAAAGTTTCAATTGTTTTGCTCGATTCGTTTTCCAATATTTTTTTTTTATCTGAACTTAGATAGAGATTGCATGCCTAGGGGGAGGGGGGGGAGTGTCATATCAAGACACATTTTTAAGCAAATACTCTGATATCTTTTGGAAAATAAAATGCCGGCTCTTCTGAAGGTTCATCAACTGGATGAATGTATTAAACTAAAAAACGAGCATTACTATTTTAGGTTACACGTTTAACAACGTATGCAGCATCTTTTTCGTGTCTTAGGTTTGTGCTGCATGCATGCAAATGGTGAATGAACATACAGAGGTGCAAATATTGACGTAGAGTTGCATTGTTGTAAGATAATTATGTACTGTATCAATGTTATTCACTTCTCATGATTTATGTCTGTACAACTTCACGTTACTGTGAAAATCAATTGCTGCTGCTGCTGCTGTTTCTGATGATAATGATGATGATGATGATGATGTGATGATGATGATGATGATGATGATGATAAGAACGATAAGGACGATGATGATGAATGACTTTTCCCATAAAGAGAAACTGAACAAAACCAGAAACAACCAACCACACACTCACATACAAAACTCCCCAACAGGCATGCAGGTAAACCTGTACACTCTAACCCTCCCTCTCTCCCTAATTCTCACCTGTTTTGTTGGGCAGGCAGCGCCACTCCTGGTCCCCCTGCAGGTCCATGCAGAACTTCCACAGGCCCAGGGTCAGGGCCTGGCCACTGGCTGACCACGAGTTGGTCCCTATGGCCACCAAGTACAGCACCGCGGCCACCAACAGCATGGCCAGAGAGGCCGCGAAACGGCCAGACATCGTCATCCTGCTTGTTGATGGCCGGCTGCGATGATGAACAGGATTCTGGTGTGGAAGAGTAGCGTTGCGTTACGGTGAAGATGTTGTTGTCGTTGCGTTACGGTGAAGATGTTGTTGTCGTTGCGTTACGGTGAAGATGTTGCTGTCGTTGCGTTACGGTGAAGATGTCGCTGTCGTTGCGTTACGGTGAAGATGTCGTTGCGTTACGGTGAAGATGTCGTTGCGTTATAGTGAAGATGTCGTTGCGTTACAGTGAAGATGTCGTTGCGTTACAGTGAAGATGTCGTTGCGTTACAGTGAAGATGTCGTTTGCGTTACAGTGAAGATGCTGCTGTCGTTGCGTTATGAAGATGTTGCTGTCGTTGCGTTACAGTGAAGATGTCGCTGTCTTTGCGTTTCGTTGCGTTACAGTGAAGCTGTTGCTGTCGTTGCGTTACAGTGAAGATCTGCTTCGTGCGTTTCGTTGCGTTACAGTGAAGCTGTTGCTGTCGTTGTGCGTTACAGTGAAGCATGTTGCTGTTCGTTCGGCGTTACAGTGAAGATGTTGCTGTCTTTGCGTTTCGTTGCGTTACAGTGAAGATGTTGCTGTCGTTTGCGTTACAGTGAAGATGTTGCTGTCTTGCGTTACAGTGAAGATGTTGCTGTCGTTGCGTTACAGTGAAGCTTGTTGCTGTCGTTGCGTTGAACAGTGAAGATGTTGCTGTTTTGTTCGTTGCGTTACAGTGAAGATGTTGCTGTCGTTGCGTTACAGTGAAGCTGTCGCTGTCGTTGCGTTACAGTGAAGATGTTGCTGTCTTTGCGTTCGTTGCGTTACAGTGAAGAGTGTTGCTGTCTTGCGTTCGTTGCGTTACAGTGAAGATGTGTTGCGTTACCATGAGTGTCGTTGCGTTACCGTGAAGATGCTGCTGTCGTTGCGTTACAGTGAGATGATGTCGTGTCGTTGCGTTATAGTGAAGATGTCGTTGCGTTACAGTGAAGATGTCGCCGTCGTTTGCGTTACGTGAAGATGTCGTTGCGTACGTTTGTTACAGATGTAGCATGTCGTTGCGTCACAGTGAAGATGTCTTTGGCGTTACAGTGAAGATGTTGCTGTCGTTGCGTTACAGTGAAGATGTCGCTGTCGTTGCGTTACGGTATTACCGTTGTTGTGAAGTATAGCCGTTGCTGTGGTGTTTTGATGATGAAGACGACGCAGTATGTTACGATGCAGACGTTTCAGTGAGGTTGTTGCCACAACGAGGACTTCCAGCAATGTAGTTACGATGAGGAGTTTCAAGATGTCGCTGTTACGAGGACTTTCCAGTGACGTCGTTGTTACGAGTTGGATTTTCCAGTGATGCTGTACAATGAAGATTTTCCAGTGACGTTATCGTTATAATGTGGATTTTCCAGTGATGTTGTACATGAGATTTTCCAGTGACGTTGTTTACGTCGTGGATGTTCCAGTGATGTTGTATGCAAGATTTTCCAGTGACGTTATCGTTAATGGCATTGTATGTTTACAATAAGATTTCTCCAGTGACGTATCGTTATGATGTGCGATTTCCAGTGATATGTGTACTGAAATCCATGACGATTGAGCATTCCTGGTTACAAATGAAAATTTTCAAGTGTTGAGACGAAGACCTTTCCAGTGATGTATGTAAGATGAAATTCCTTTTGACAGTTGTGTGTTATGATGAAATGTTCAGTGGTGTGTGTTACATGAAACCTGTTGCATGTGTGATGTCCGTTATGTTACGATGAGCTTTTGCAGTGAGTGTCTAGTTGCGATGCAGCTTTCCAGTGGTGTCGTTTAACGATGAAACTTTGCAGCGTGTCGCTGTACGATGAAAAGTTTGAGTGTTACGTACGACTGAAGTTGCCAGTGGTGTCGCTGTTAATGAAACTGTTGCAGTGGTGTCGCTGTTACGATGAAGCTGTTGCAGTGGTGTCGCTGTTGCGATGAAAGCTGTTGCATGGTGTCGCTGTTACGATGAACTGTTGCAGTGGTGTCGCTGTTAGATGAAACTGTTGCAGTGGTGTTGCTGTTCCTGTTACGATGAGCTGTTGCAGTGGTGTCGCTGTTACGATGAAACGTTGCAGTGGTGTCGTGTTACGATGAAACGTTGCAGTGGTGTCGTGTTACGATGAAACTGTTGCATTTGGTGTCGCTGTTACGATGAAACTGTTGCATGTGGTGTCGTTGTTACGATGAAGCTGTTGCATGGTTGTCGCGTTACGATGAAGCTGTTGCATTGGTGTCCAGTTACGATGAAGCTGTTGCAGTGTATACTACGATGAGGAATGCAGTGTTGTGGTCAAGCTTCTCCTCTGGGTGCAATGGTTGTGACCTGTGCTTCTTGTATCGATGAGGAGAGAAAGAGGAGAGTAGGAGGAAGAGGAGGAGGAGGAGATTGTCGATGGGTTTACAGCTGGCAGTGCGGTGTCTTCCCCGAAGAGGATGAGGTAAGCTGTCTGTGAATACCGCTTTACTTGTTTGAACTTTCTGCCTGCCTGTCTGTGTTTTTCTGTCTGTCTGTCTGTCTGTCTGTCTAGTCTGTCTGTCTGTCTGTCTTCTGTCTCTCTTCTGTTGTCTGTCTTCTGTCTGTCTTCTGTCTGTCTGTCTATCTGTCTTCTGTCTGTCTGTCTTCTGTCTCATCTGTCTGTCTGTCTGTCTGTCTGTCTGTCTTGTCTCTGTCTCTGTCTGTCTTCTGTTCTTCTGCCTGCCTCTCTCTCTGTGTCTTCTCCTGCCTCCTCTCTCTCTCTCTCTCTCTCTCTCTCTCTCTCTCTCTCTCTCTCTCTCTCTCTCTCTCTCTCTCTCTCTCTCTCTCTCTCTCTCTCTCTCTCTCTGTTCTTTTTAACGAAGAAACCTGCTTTGTGGGCCTTTCTCACACTCGTAACGTCATGTGCTGATAGATTCTCAATGACTGCCTAGTGTTTTTCACAATATAGCATTCTCTTTCTGTGCCTGTGTACATAGATTTGTGATGGGGATCAGCTTTCATCAAAGAAGTGTACGGACACTATCACGCAGCAATGTTTCCCAGTTTCAACAATCATCGTTTGAAAAACAGACGCAGGAAATAGTGTCCCATTGAAATATATCCCACATTATGTTTTTCTCTGTGAAACATCTCTCTCAAGCAATTCTTCACTCAGTCCTAGTTCTTTATGAATTCTCAGAATCCGTTGAATCCAGTTGAAAGAGTATCCATTCATCTCTTGAACTGCGTTCTCACTTTTCTTGTATTCTCAAAACATAATACTCCTTTCAAAAACATCTTGACTATCATTGGTAAACTTCTTAGCAAAACTTCTTATGATGCAGCAATGTTTCCCAGTTTCAACAATCATCGTTTTAAAAACAGACGCAGGAAATAGTGTCCCATTGTTTTGTGTCTAGTGTCTCTCTTTTCGTCATTCACAACGAAGGACTATCACACATTTGTTCACGTTCACACGTCAGACAACTGTTTACGTAAAGAACCCCTTCTCAAAAAGGTCTCCGCGATTCCTGGTCAAGAGCCGTCTCAAACTGTCCTCCTGTCTGGCTGGAGTGTGTAGACAGACACCTGCGTCCACCTGTAGAACAAACAGATAGAATGGGTATGAACATCGTCAGTGTTTAGATACTTGGTTGATAACTAGACAATGAACTAAAGGAAAATTTTCTCTGTTTGTTTGTGTTGATTGTGCTATTAGAGGAAGTTATTGGGCTGTGAGAGGAGGAGGAGGGGGGGGGGGGGCAGAGGGTCGGGGAGAGAAGGTGAGAGAAGGGAGGGAGGGAGAGAAGGAGGAGGAGAGGGAGACAGATAGAGGGAGGGGGGAGTGTTGTTTTCTGTGTGTGTGTGTGTGTGTGTGTGTGTGTGTGTGTGTGTGTGTGTGTGTGTGTGTGTGTGTGTGTGTGTGTGTGTGTGTGTGTGTGTGTGTGTGTGTGGCTCCCTCCTGTGTCTTCCTGGCTGTCTGTCCCTCTCTCTCCTTGTGTGGTGTGTGTGTGTGTGTGTGTGTGTGTGTTGTTTGTGTGTTTGTGTGTGCGTGCGTGCGTATGTGTGTGTGAGTGTGTGAGTGTGTGGCTCCCTCCTGTGTCTGTCTGTCTGTCTGTCTGTCTGTCTTCTGTCTGTCTGTCTGTCTGTCTGTCTGTCTCTCTCTCTCTCTCTCTTCTCTCTCTCTCTCTCTCTCTCTCTCTCTCTCTCTCAATCTCTCTCTCTCTCTCCATTTTCCCTACTCACCACCCCAGTCTCTTCCAGACCAGCTCTGGCACGGAAATAAACAAAGCCCATAGTGGCTATTGCTGATATCAGCGCCTTGTGTATGGGCTGTTATCAGACACACACACACACACACACACACACGCCACGCAATAGTTTGCATCATTCCTTGTGTATCTCTAGTTTATTCTCAGCGTTTGTCTCCTTTTGGAGTGTTGGGGTTGAGTGTGTGTGTGTTGTGTGTGTGTGTGTGTGTGTGTGTGTGTGTGTGTGTGTGTGTGTGTGTGTGTGTGTGTGTGTGTGTGTGTGTGTGCGTGCGTGTGTGTATCAGTATGGGGGTATTGACTGGGTGAGAGAAGAGGAGTGGGAAGGGAGGCAATCTTTTTTTGTAACGTGTAGATATAAAGTCCATAATATCAAGTTATACTTGTGGATTCTGTTCAGACAGTCTTGCAGGAAAATTTAAGGATGGAAAAAAAATAGAATCAGAAAATGTCAGAAGATGCGACAAAGTAACAAAAACAAAGCAAACACAACGAAGCAAAAAGCCTATTAAAAACACAGAAAAGCTCTCTTCAAGTCAAGTCAAAAGCACTTTAATCAGCCCATGAAGTACAGGGCAATACAAAACTGACCAGCCATGGATACGAAGCACAATCATAAAAAGACTCAAGAAAACTAAACTTCATATCGGTTTTAGACATTCCAGGATAACTTCAAATAAAATTCATTCTCTCTCTCTCTCTCTCCTCTCTCTCTCTCTCTCTCTCTCTCTCTCTCTCTCTCTCTCTCTCTCTCTCTCTCTCTCTCTCTCTCTCCTCTCACACACACACACACACACACAGACGCACACACAACCACACATACACACACTTTTTTTTCAAAGGCACGCAGAGCATCTTGCACACACGTTAAAATCTGTTCCTCATTTCGGAAGAGTAGACCATCTCTGCCTGTGGGAATAGATGACAAAATTTACAAGCTGATCAACACATGCACAGAGACTGGATGTAAAAGAAAGAAAAAATGCACAAGTGCTTATTCCATTATTCTTGAAATTAGATAGATAGATAGATAGATAGATAGATAGATAGATAGATAGATAGATAGATAGATAGATAATAGATAGATAGATAGAAGATAGATAGATGGATGGGCGGGCGGGCGGGCGGGCGGACGGACGGACGGACGGACGGACGGACGGACGGACAGACGGACAGACGGACAGACAGACAGACAGACAGACAGAGGGGGCGGATGAAGAGAGATGGAGAGAGAGAGACAGAGACAGACAGACAGACAGACAGAGACAGAGAAAAACTAATAAACAAAAACAGAAACAGCATAGACCACAAAACTGCCAGGCTGACAACAGATTAGTGAAGAAGCAGCAGCAGCAGCAGTGTATTTATAATCAACCTGTCAGGGCCTACAGGCCCTGTGTTCACCGGCCCGCTGGCATGGGCATGGCACGTCTGACACTGACGTGTGTGTCCTGTGCCAGGCACAGACGTTTACAGTGACATGTCATATGCCACTAAGGGATACACTCCTCCATCCGTCGCGCTATATAGTCAAAAATGATGTACACACTTTGCAGCTGTATTTTTTGCTGAACTTATTTCTTGTTTATTAAGTTGTATTGCCATGAACAGATTGTTTCATGGTTCTGTGTGTGTGTGTGTGTGTGTGTGTGTGTGTGTGTGTGTGTGTGTGTGTGTGTGTGTGTGTGTGTGTGTGTGTTTTGTTTTTGAAGTTATATACTTCGTACTTGAATTGTATCATGTGCTTGCAAGATAGTTCAGGTGGCCTGCTAGGAGGATTGGGGTTTTTTGTTGTTGTTTTTTGGGGGAGAGGATCGTTTTTGTTTTCGGCTTTGTTTAGTGGGTTGGTTTGGGTTGGGGGTTGTTTCCCTTTTTGGTGCTTGGTTTTAAGTCTGATATAAAAAAAAAACCATTAAAAATACAGTAACAAAATATGAGTACAAATAACAAGACAAACGAAGGTAACCCTATAGATTACAATAATGCATGAAGACATAACCTTTTGGCTTGAAAAAGAAAGAAGAAAATTCTGGATTTTTGCAGAGTGAATAATCCCATAAAAGGTCTTCCTGCCTAAAAACCGCCTTCTGCTAGGCGTTGGTGTGGTCACTGCCCAAAACAGAATAAAATGTCATTTCACTTGGTTGGGTTCCATGGAATCGGATTGAACACCACTTTCAGTCACAGCAGACTCCTCAAAGTTAATTTCGGGCTGGTCTCTCAGAGGAGGCAAAATTGCATAGAAAAAAACCCACAACAATACAAACAGGGTTGTTCTTTGATAGGCCGCACTCATACGGTGCAAGGCGGGAGAAGGAGAGGCAGGAAGAGAAAGAGATGGGAGGACAACATCCGAGAGTGGACAGGCCTCAGGCTGAGTGACACCCTGAGAAAGGTCGAGGACAGAGGGAAATGGAGAGAGTTGGTTGCGAGGTCTTCCGTGGTGCCCCTGCGGTCTAAAAAGACTATGGGATAGAAGAAGAAGAAGAAGAAGAAGAAGGAGAAGAAGAAGAAGAAGAAGAAGAAGAAGAAGAAGAAGAAGAAGAAGAAGAAGAAGACTCATACGGTGTCAGGCTTACCCCACGGAGAGCAGCCCGAATTTCTCGCCAAGAAATCTGCTGTGACTGAAAGTGGTGTATTATACAGTAGGATTTTGCAAATACAAAACCATTTAGAATTAATGTGCTTCAAAAGCCACGATCTTTCCTTTTTTTTATTCATATTTTATCTATCGATCCCTTAGTCTGGCGACCGTGGGGGCACCCATGAAGACTTGGCAACCAGCTCCCCCCCATTCCTCTCTCTGTTCTGCTTTTCTCAGGGTTTTGTTGAGTTCTAGGCCTGTCCATTCGCTAATGTTGTCCTCCCATCTCTTCTTTGGTCATATTATGAGCAACAAAAAAAGGGCACAATTTTTTCACAAGCATACTTAATATAAACAAAAAACATACCCACTAAATAATAAGGCGCATTTTTTGTAAGAAATATCAATACACGCATAGAATCACCTACACGCATGCACGCAACTCTGTGCTATTTGGCATAAAGGGAAATACCAACACCATGTTTTAATTTGGTGTAGCGCGCTACAGACAGCCAAGGTTTAAAGGTTTCTTCCCCCACCCACAAACTTGCCCCATGCCAAAACATGACACATGTCACTTGGGGGAGGATGGGGGTGGAAAGAGAGAGAGAGAGAGAGAGAGAGAGAGAGAGAGAGAGAGAGAGAGAGAGAGAGGAGAGAGAGAGAGAGAGAGAGAGATGAGAGAGAGAGAGAGTGAGAGAGAGAGAGAGAGTGAGAGAGAGAGAGACATACAGACAGACAGACAGGGAGACAGAGAGAGAGAAAGAGACAGACAGACAGACAGACAGGGAGACAGAGAGAAAGAGACAGACAGACAGACAGACAGACAGATGGGGGGGGGGGGAGTCGGATGAAGAGGAGGGTATAGAGTGAGAATGTCAGTCTGCAAACAAAATGCCACACGATGTGCACATGCAGATTTAGCTTAGCTGATAGTTACCTGGCCTGTCTGCATAGCAGTGAGAGAAAGAAAAAAAGAAGAGAGAGAGAGAGAGAGAGAGAGAGAGAGAGAGAGAGAGAGAGAGAGAGAGAGAGAGAGAGAGAGAGAGAGAGAGAGAGAGAGAGAGAGAGAGAATCGTGGAGAGATGATAAAGGGATAATTGTAGAGGGGCTGTAGGAGATTTTTTTTTTTTAAATTGGGGGTGGGGTGGGGCTGTTTGAGTTATTTGATACTAAGTTTATTTCTTCTTTCTGCTCATTCCTGTTGGGGTTTTTTTCTCCCTGTCAGTCTGTCTGGTGTGTGTGTGTGTGTGTGTGGTGTGTGTGTGTGTGTGTGTGTGTGTGTGTGTGTGTGTGTGTGTGTGTGTGTGTGTGTGTGTTTACTTTCTCTTGGTCTTTCTGCCGCTCTTTCTTTCATTTTTTTCTTTATTTTCCCCCCATTCCTGTCTTATTTGTTTGTCATTTGTATACAATGGAGTCGTTACTTCTGCTTTTCCGCATCTTTCTCATTGTTCAAAAAAACTATTTAAAAAAAAAAAGCAAATAGTGTCTCTGCTTCATCACCACAACACACACACACACACACACACACACACACACACACACACACACACACACACACACACACACACACGACACGAGAGAGAGAGAGAGAGAGAGAGAGAGAGAGAGAGAGAGAGAGGAGAGAGAGAAGAGAGAGAGAGAGAGAGAGAGAGAGAGAGAGAGATGATAATGATGATGATGATGATTTTTGTTTTGCAAGTGCTACAGATCAATATTCACATACTTTTTTCGTGCATCCTTTGCCCTGAAATGGAACTGCAATAAGAAAGTTCAAGCAATGATTTAAGACAGAGAGAGAGAGAGAGAGAGAGAGAGAGAGAGAGAGAGAGAGAGAGAGGAGAGAGAGAGAGAGAGAGAGAGACACACACACACACACACACACACACACACACACACGCACGCACGCACGCACGCACACACACACACACACACACACACACACACACACACACACACACACACACACACACACACACACACACACACACACACACGTTCCGACAGAGCGCCAAAAAAACAACACTTCCATTCAAGCACAATGTCAATTTGTCTACACCCTCCTCCAGCACGTGACCTCTGACAGTCTGACAACTAACCTGCCCCTTGCCCTCCCCACCACACAAAGCACGTGTCAGGAGGTAGGCTAAACATGTGCCTGTTTGCACGTGCCACCGCAACCCCGCCTATTACCGTTACCGCTTGACACTAACCATGCCATGTTGGAGAACATTTGGGTTGGTTAGGGAAACTGGAGAAACGAGGAGTCAAGACTAACTACACTAGTCATGAAGAGAAAAGAGAATTTGGACTGGAAGAGACAGACTGGCATTGAGGCTAGCGCCTATTATTTTGTCTGAGCTCGTGGAGGAGATGATTTATGATGTCTCTTATTATGACTTATCCAGTTTTGTTTTTTTAAAGTAAGAAGATTCACATCAGTTTGGGAAGTAAAGAAACTTTAGAAGTTATAAGCTTACATTGAGAGAGAATAATCTTATATCAGGGAAGCTTTTGAGAAAAATGACGTTTTCACTGCTGATGTCGAACTTTGTTTGTCGTTTCCTTTCACCACCCTTGAATTTTTGAGACGGATTGGTTAGTTGACGTTTAAATGGCTGATAGGTTTGTTGGTTCATTGGCTTGTACATGGTAACAGGTTAGATGATAGCATGGATGGTTGGTTGGCTTTCTACACATTTTGTTTGTTAACAATATCTCTTGCTAACGCCTCTTAGTAATTGCAATAGGCCCTATAGTACCTTATTAGTATCTCCACTTCCCTTTTAAGTCCTCCTTTCGTTTGTACTTGACGTGTGTACGTGACTAAGGAGGGTATTTAGCACGGACTGCACATGTCTATAAAACATTTCATGGATTCATCTCAGTTTTCTAACAACAGAAATCTGTAAAGACGATAGTAGCATTGTGATATGGGCTAATAATGATAAGAAATCGAAAAAGAATAATTAAAAAGGAGGGATGTTTCGTAAGTTCTGTTTGAAATGTATTATTCGTTCTTTCTCTGCATGGAGATAGTTTCGTGCATTTTGAGGAAAGGGGGAAAGAGAAACAGAACAAAAACTTTTTTTTTATTATTATTGTTTTAGTTCATACATCAATTCACACCGGTTACCCGCAATCTTAGTCCAGCCAAACACGACTTAAGAGCTAGGAATTGATCTGTCCAATGTCACAGTTTTGAACTATTTGTTTGCACACATTTCTTAACAAGCATTTACCATACGTGCACAATAGCTAAACACATAAAACAAACGCAAACAAAAAACAGATAGCCATTGCTTATGAAAACGGAAATTCCGAAACACTATCACCTCATTGGTGGAAGGAGACCACAGGCGTTGTTGACGTCATCTTCACATCTCAGACATCATGCCAACCTGCCCTTGCCTTGAAAACAAAGCATGATGTAGGCTACCAGGATTCAGGGGGAAGAAGGGGGGGGGCAGGAAGAGGGGGTCTCTATCTGCACGTGCCACGCGGGATGATTGCAGGTGCAAGTTTATTTGACAGTTCCAGAGCCTCTTTATTCTGGCAGGAGGAGAGTTAGGGGTGGGTGGGGGTAGTTTGAAAAATAGAAACAATAAGAACAAGAATGTTGGTCTGGGGCATACTCTCTCTCTCTCTCTCTCTCTCTCTCTCTCTCTCTCTCTCTCTCTCTCTCTCTCTCTCTCTCTCTCTCTCTCTCTCTCTCTCTCTCACACACACACACACACACACACACACACACACACACACACACACACACACACACACACACACACACACACACTAAAAAGATCCCAGACGATCATTTTGGGGGCAGAAACTAAATTTACTTGGTTAGCATGACTCATTTTGACACGAACATTGCAAATCTCCTAAACTCGACGCAAGCAACGGAACTCATAACTGCTGATTCCGTCATTTGGCATTTTCACAGTCAGCAACGGGACCCAGCTGACATGCGCGTTGTGAACTTCCGCGTTGGCTTTTTTTTTTTTTTTTTTAACGGAAACTGGCTTTTAACACTGGCCGGAAACGGTTTGCTTCTGACGACATAGAAGCACAAGGCCTGTCCCTCTTGATGGGATTTTGACGAGTTGTGCTGTGAATAACCAGCACGATGAAAACTGTAATGAGTGCATGGACTGTTCTGGGCCTATACTACTGGTCCACGGTGGGGGGGGGGGGGGGGGAATGCGCGTCCATCATCGTAAACTGTAAAGCATGCGTCGATGCCGCTCCATCTTTTTCTGTGACTGCCATGTCGGTATATCTCGATGATCCGTCACTATCACTGTCTGTCTGTCTGTCTGTCTCCATCTGTTTCTCAGGCTTGTCTGTTCACTCTCTCCTCCCTTTTTCTCTATTTTTTCTATCCCTTTCTGACCCCCCGCCCCCACCCCGCCCCCATTTTGTAAAGGTTGTGTGTGTGTGTGTGTGTGTGTGTGTGTGTGTGTGTGTGTGTGTGTGTGTGTGGTGTGTGTGTGTGTGTGTGAAAAGTGTGAAAACATAAGCTACTATGTATGATCATCAGTGACAATTCTGATAAGCTACCGACGGACCCTGATCTGCTCTTCGTTAAGACTATGACTGGGTCAAGCTGCTGACAGTTTAAAGTTGGTTTCCACATATCCCAATACATATAAACACGACGGTGTTGAGATCTGTGAAAATAACTTTGCATTGTTAGCAGCTTGACCCAGTCATAGCTCTAACTGAAGTGAAGGCTCCGTTGGTAGCTTATCAGAATTGGACATTAAATACGTATATATATATATAATATATATATATATATATATATATATATATATATATATATATATATATATATATATATATATATATATATAAACGCATTTTTCTCTTCTAGTCCTTAGTAGAAGAAATTTGTTTTCTCTTACATGAAACCTTTTTTTTAAGTGTTTGAGCTCGTTTAAAAAATAAGATATTGTGTGCATATGTGTTGTTGATCTATATATGTGCTGTTGTATTGTATTGTGGACTTTGGGTTGCTGTGCCCAGGGAGGGTGCGTGGTTAAAAGAGCATGTCACTTTCTTGTTTCTTCGATCCTGTCTGCATGTATATTTATTTCCCTACAAGACTGACTGTTTTCAAACAGAATTCTACCAAAGACAACTCTTTTTGCTGTGAAAACTTTTTACACGCGCTATATGTGCGTTGCACACGAGACCACGCTTTATCGTTTTATCTGAAATCCTAGCATCCAGAAACTACTCAAGGTCTTGTAGACGCAAGAGGAAAAAAGCTCAGGTTCCAACGGGAATCGAACCCACGACTGCTCACTTTCTACAGTAAGACAGGTAGGTGTGCATTACTTCTAGACAATCAATCAAGACTCTTTTGACCCACCCTAATTTATCATTGTCGATCAAACCGAAGTGTTTGTGTTCTTACCAATAATCTGTAGGACCTTTATAGGATTTTGCGCACGCGGTGACTCCGCTCTCGAATAGGGAAGCTAACACTGAAGCGGGTAAAAACACACTTTGCATCCATCAAACCTGGCAAGTCTATTGCAACTTGACGTAAAACTACAAACAACAGCTAAACAATGAAGAAAACAGACTGTGAATCTCACTCTCAGCCGCCTCGGAATAGGCTTAGCTGTCTGGCTGGGTCTGTATGTATATGTGTGTGTGTTGTGTTGTCTGTCTGTCTGTCTGTCTGTCTGTCGCTGTCTGTCAGAGTGTGTGTGTGTGTGTGTGTGTGTGTGTGTGTGTGTGTGTGTGTGTGTGTGTTGTGTGTGTGTGTGTGTGTGTGTCTGTGCCGCTCTGTCTCTGTCTGCCTGCCCCCCCCCCTCTCTCTCTCTCTCTCTCTCTCTCTCTCTCTCTCTCTCTCTCTCATCTCTTTCTTTCATTGTCTACCAGATACACATTAGCACAAAAAGCCCGCATTTATGCATAGGAAACTGAGTGCGCGCGCGTGCGTGCGTGCGTACACACACACCACACACACACACAATATCATCGTAGACTTATTAGCTGCCAAATGGCCTTAGAACATAACAGCATGGGTTTGAGTTTCAGTTTAAAATGTCATTATATGAAAAAAAACCCTCAAATTTAACCAATTAGTGCAAGCAAAATGTTTTCCCACTCACTTTGAAAGATGTTCTTGTTCACGAAATATAGAAGTTACTGTTTTAAAGCGTGTGCCTTAATGCATGGAGCATCAAGTTTTTAGCCAGATGTAAAATGCACCCGGTCAAATACCTTTCAGTTCCCCCTTTATTGTCTGACTGTGCTATCAGAGCAAAGGGCTAAACGCAAAAATAATTCAAACTATAGTAATATACAACATGTGCTTTTTAAAACAAAAAATTTCTAAACGTTCTTTAATATCAGTTGTAGGTGTCACCTTAAAGATAATTATACGGTCGGAAAAGTATTGTGATTGTTGATATGTACATTCGTGTATTCCCATCTTAGACGGGTTTGTTATCATTATTCTTTTACTTTGAGGATAATGGAATAAGCACTCGTACGGTTTTCTTTTGCGTCCAGTCCCGTGTGCATGCAGTTTGTAAATTATGTCATTCGTCCCCACTGACACGCAATGGCCTACTCTTCCGAAAAGTGGAAAAGATTTGTTTATACTTTAACCAATGAACACAGAAAACTACCTCTCCTTCTGCCTTAGTTTTTACCCTTTCGACATCAATCATAAACAACATCCTCATTTCTTTCTTTCTAAACCTATGTTAGTTTGAAAATAAGTGTCTTAATCACCTCGAAGTGAGGAGACATTCAACAGATGAGAATAGCAAACACAAGAGAGAGAGAGAGAGAGAGAGAGAGAGAGAGAGAGAGATGAGAGAGAGAGAGAGAGAGAGAGAGAGAGAGAAGGATAGCAGAGGAGAAGAGAAGGAGTCACATTACGACGAGACAAAACATCCATGTTAAAGAAAATTATGGTTTTTTTTCCGAACCGGCCATATGCAGCAGAGCTGAAGTAACAGATGGTTCACTCGTTACATTTTAATGCTCATGAACAATGATATTATTTCGTACTTCTCTCTCTCTCTCCTCTCTCTATCTCCTCATCTCTCTCTTCTACTCTCCTCTCTATCTAACCTTCTTTTCCACCATTCTTGATCATCAAATGACTTATGCATGTTCAATCTTACAGTGAAGTAAACAGTTTATTCCTGTTCATCCTTCTTACACTGTGGAGAAAGTCAAAGACGAATATTGCCATAACACCTTAGTATAACGATTTTTTTAAATCTACTAACCAAATGTCTTATACTATTACATGATTAACGATTCCTGTCACCCGATTTTTGAACTATGGAGAAAGTCAAAGACGTTATTTGCCAATAACACTTTAGTAAATATTTTTTTTGTAAAATCTACAAACAATATCTTATGACTATCCAATGATTAACGTAAAGCGACGATAGATAACATAACGCATTACTGTTATAAAGAATATTTACACAAAGCAAACATTTATCTGTTCGTAAAAAACCCCACAACTTTGTGGACAAGAATGTATGCCAAGACCGCGTATTAGCAACAACAACAACAAAACAAACAACAACAACAACAACAACAACAAAGTGAATGGCATCTTCACGAATTAATGTACACGTAAGCTTTGCATTTTTCTTGTGGTTAGGAGGGGAGCAGGCATCAGAGACCCCAGCTTCTCTAGGGTTGCATATTGAGGGCAGTGCCATCTCTCCTCGCTGCTTTATCTTCCCTGACCCTATAGAGCAGGTTACCCATAGAAAGCTGGGTGAACTGTGGAACTGTACTGAAAGCAAGGCGCGTAAATGGTCACCCATCTAATTGGTAACCACGCTCGATGCTGCCTAACCTTGGCTGGGGGAAAGCGAGCGCTCTGACCACTGAGCTCTCCCGTCCCCAATCTATCAGACTACAGACAGAAAATATATGAATAAATGAATAAAATAAAATAAATCTGCAACCTAATTATTCTCCGTTTCTTGGCATAGGTTTAACAGATAGTTTTCTCTATAAAAAAAACAACAACAAAAACTGCGCAAACTGTATGCTGATCTTATTCTAAAGCAGGTGCACACCTGCTGTAAAATGTTAAAAACAATGTAGTTGAAATTTATGCTCTGTGGACCTTGTAATCTTAACCCTTTCCATATGACCACGGACCCTTTTTTTGAATAAATCACACACTCTTTCTCTCGCTGTCTCCTTCCTCCCCTTTCTGCTCTCTGTTATCCGTTAACGTGTTGTTGTTGTTGGTGTTGTTGTTTTTTTAAATGGGTGGGTGGTCCGGAGGTAACGCACCTGTGTAGGTTGCGAAAAGTCACGGGTTGATCTTCGTCTGAGCCGTAATTGCCCTTCGTGGGATAATTAAAGTGTTTTTGACTTGACTTGGCTTGAACCTCTCCCCCCCTCCCCCCCCCCCTTCTCCACACACACTTCTCAATTAGACCATGAATGATGAGCTGGATGCTTACCTTTCAGATTAGAGGACAAATTGAGGTCCCCCTTGAAGTATGCATTTACCGCACATAAAGGAACCCACAGCAAGGAGATAGTGGTCCATGGCCTTTTCTTCTTTTTCTTTTTTTCTTTTCTTTTTTTGAAAAAGCTACTCTGATAGGGTAACAAGCGCATACGTGCATAGGATTATATACACATGAAACGAATGGCTCTATCCTTGTGACGACGCGCTCTAAATGGGAAGAGCATCCCGACTTTTCCCGCAAAGAAATCTGCTATGACTGATAATAGTATACACTGCACTGCACTGCACTGCACTACACTACACTACACTACACCACACCACACCACACCACACCACACCACACCACACCACACACACCACACACACCACACCACTCCACACCACACCAACCACACACAACGACACCACACATCACACGACACAACACCACACCACACTCCACTCCACTCCACTCCACTCCACCCTCTCCACTCCACTCCACTCCACTCCACTCCACTACACTACACTACACTACACTACACTACACTACACTACACTACACTAACACTTTTCCATATTCTAGTTTTGAAGGAGCCAAAGAGTCCAGCCGTTATTGTTCTTCGGAATATTATTAAAGATAAAAACATACCTTTTAAACATGAACACAAATGTAGTGTTCATTGGAGGTTAAGTTATATTTTCACTTTAAATTAGCGAAAGAAAATGTCACTATATGTATATGTTGACTTTCAAAAATATAGACCAGTAACTCAATATACCGATACAACTCCTATGTCGGAATGCAGCTACCTTTATGGAGGGCAAAAATGCTCGCATATGCAAAATCTTACCATTAGTGAACCTCGCAGCTTTAGCCGAGGAAAGCAAATAAAATCTACTGCATAGAATCAAAAGATGATAATCTTTATATGCAT
>CM060323.1:48587305-48604805 GCA_030674155.1 Stramonita haemastoma
TAAACACTTATGTGCTTTTTAACATCCAGTGTGTGTGTGTGTGTGTGTGTGTGTGTGTGTGTGTGTGTGTGTGTGTGTGTGTGTGTGTGTGTGTGTGTGTGTGTGTGTGTGTGTGTTTGTGTGTGTTTCCTATACAGTCCGTTGATGTTAAGCGCTGACTTACATGACAATTAGGTTGGATTCTTTTTTTTTCAGTAAACAATGCTAAAGCAATGCAAAACGAGGAATACTAAAAGAGGTTAAAAGCATCTATCTATCTATCTATCTATCTATCTATCTATCTATCTATCTATCTATCTATCTATCTATTTATCTATCTATCTATCTATCTATCTATCTATCTATCTATCTATCTATCTATCTATCTGTCCCTTAGTCTGGCGACCGTGGGGGCACCCATGAAGACTTGAAAACCATTTCCCTCCATTCCTCTCTCTGTTCTGCCTTTCTCAGGGTTTTGTTGAGTTCTAGGCCTGTCCATTCGCTGATGTTGTCCTCCCATCTCTTCCTTGGTCTGCCTCTTTTTCTCCTTCCTTAGTATTGTTTTTGCATGTCCTTTTGATCTTGTTACATGTTAAATGTATATACCCCTGTAAATACAGCCGTCTCTTCCACCCAACTTCTACCCTCCCATCTCCCCCTCCCCACCCCCTCACCAAAATGCCTATGTGTTTGGTATCCAAACAATATTTAAAAAAAAAATTATACCACTTTAAGTCACGGCAGATTTCTCAGTGTGAAATTCCAGCTGCTCTCCCTGGGAAGAGCGTGTCGCCACAAGAGCAGCACCACCTTTTTTTTTCTTTCTTTTTTTATGTCTGCAACTGAATTTGTTTCTCTCTCAGAGTGTTTTTTTCTAAATAATTTTGCCAGGGAGAACTTTTGTTGTCGTGGGCTCTTCTACGTGCGCTAAATAATTGTGTGTAACACACAGAACCTCGGTTTATCATCTCATCCGAAAGATTAGCACTGTGTAGACCCTATGTCTCTATATAATATTCGTTATAACATTCCATACTCGAGAAGAAACAACAAACAACGACAGTATTGATTATGGTTTTCGATATTGAAGTTCTCCAAAAGTCACAGAGGCAAAATTCACCATTGGTGAACCTCGAAGCTCTGGCAGAGGACGAAAAAGAAAAAGATTTAAAGAAAAAAAAAGTTCTGCCGATCATATAAAATCACAATGAAGAGGATATTAATTAAAGAGGCATTGCGCTTCATGATGTCACTGGAAGAACTAGTCACACGAAGAGCATTTTTACAAACTTTTTTTGAATCGTAGTGTAACACAGTTAAGCTGCCATGTTTAGAAAAGTCGACATTTTCCCATCATGACGCATTGCAGAACACGTTTAACTCTGAGCTGGCATCGAAAATGACATCATTTTGTTGAGCTTTCTAAGGTCTTACGGAACTATAAACGTTGTACTGCCACGTCATCAGGCAAAGGCACGTCACACGAAACAGCTGGTGTAAACCTAAGTTCTTGAACAAGCCTGCAATGTTTATACTAGAAGTGCCGATCTGTTTGTAAGCCTTTTCTGTCTGTCTGTCCGTCTGTCTGTCTGTCTGTCTGTCTGTCTGTCTGTCTCTCTCTCTCTCTCTCTCTCTCTCTCTCTCTCTCTGTTTTTATATATCTGCCCGCTCTCTGTCTCTCTCTGTCTCTCTGTCTCTCTGTCTCTGTCTCTCTCTGTCTCTGTCTCTCTCTGTCTCTCTGTCTCTCTGTCTCTCTATCTCTCTCTCTCTCTGTCTCTCTCTCTCTCTCTCTCTCTCTCTCTCTCTCTCTCTCTCTCTCTCTCTCTCTCTCTCTCTCTCTCTCTCTCTCTCTCTCTCTCGGTGGTACCCACTGGTGCCTCTGCTCTGCTCAACACCAGGGAGTGGCCTGCAATGACGACCCCCAGCAAAACCAGGACAACCAACCCCTCAAAGAGACCTCGTCCCCCAAGCACTCCAGAGGCTGAGTGCACTGAACCTGACCAACCCACGGATGAGGTGATGTGACATGAAGGTCTGGCCACAAGGACTCTTCCAAGTGAACTGGAAACAGAAAAGGATACATGTACCCCTATTGAGGAAAAGGCTTTATCTATTCTTTCATGGAACATTGGGGGGCTGTTTGGAAAACTTTCAGATTACGACTTTATTAATTTTGTAAGTAATTTTGATATAGTTTGTTTTTCAGAAACTTTTTGTCATGAAAAAATAACAACTTTACACAGTTTTCCAGATTATATGTGCTTTTCTTCCCCAGCTGTGAAGCTCTCCCACCGTGGAAGATGCAGCGGTGGGGTTTTAGTTTTAGTTAAAAAACATTTTGCTGAATTTGCTAGTGAAGTAGAAACAGATTGTGATAATGTAGTTTGTGTCAAATTTTCTAAGAATCTTTTTGGTGTTGATTCTGATGTCTTTCTTTTTCAATGCTATTGTCCTCCTGTTACTTCTCCTTTTTATGAATCAGCACAGACAAATTGCCACATACATGCCATTGAAGAATGTATTGTTAATGTTGTTCTTGAACACAATGCTAACAATTTCCTTGTTTGTGGCGACTTAAACGCCAGAACAGGAAATCTTCAACCTAATTCAGAAATGTTCAACCTTGACCCTGAAGACATGACAAAGCATAGCTGGGATGAACTGATATCATGCAGACAATCAGAAGATAAGACTGTGAATGACTTTGGAAAGATACTGTTGTCAATGTGCACATGCTTAGAATTACTTATTTTAAATGGTTTATGTACACCTGATTTGTCTGAAAAGTTTACATTTATATCATCAGCAGGAAGCAGCACTAATGATTACTTCTTGAGCTCACAAGACATTCTACATCTTTGTTCTAAACTTGAAATACAGGAGCGAATAGAATCTGACCACATGCCCTTGAAACTAACCTTAACTGTATGTACTAACTGTGATATTGTAACAAATAATGAAGAGTATGTTCCAGTTACTAAATACACATGGGACCCCAAAATACATGACCAACTAATAGAAAGATTAGAGAGCATAGCTTTCAAAAACAAAATTTCTTTAGCAATCTCACAGATAGACTACTCATGTGACGATGCTCTGGAGACCTTTTCACAGGCTATCCTAGAGTCAGCATCTTGTATGAAGAAAGAATTTGGTAAACCCAAACATGTCAAAAATACTAACAGTTGCTGGTATGATAAAGAATGCAAAGAGTCAAAAAAGAAAGTATTCCAAGCCCTCAGAAAGTATAATCGTAAAAGAACAGATGCAAATCGAGCACTCTATACTTTAGAAAGAAATTCATACAAATCACTGATAAGACAAAAAGAGAGGTCATTTAAGAAAGAGAAGGTAAATAAAATTCTTCAATCTGCTCGCAACTCACAGGATTTCTGGAAAGAAATGAAGGTTTATAAACATAAAAATAATGTGGTAAACAACATATCTAAAGAAACATGGTTCAACCATTTCAATTCATTATTGAATGAGAGTAACTCTGATACTTTGAGTGATGTCACTTCTAATGCAGTATTTGATGAAATGCCTGATAACATTATTGAAGATAACACTGACAATATCAACAAGGAAATAAGTGAAACAGAAGTTAAGAATGCAATAAGGCATGCAAAACCAAGAAAGGCTGCTGGCCCAGATAATATAATAAATGAAGTCCTTAAATCAACAGAAGTTATTGTTCCTTTCCTCACAAAACTGTTTAACACTTTGTTTACCAGTGGACTTTATCCCAAAGAATGGTGTAAAGCTATAATTGTCCCTCTCTTTAAAAAAGGAGACGCAGAAAATCCAGGAAACTATCGTGGTATCACCTTGCTAAGTTGTGTTAGTAAATTATATACTCATATTCTTAACTCCCGACTAACACAATGGGCTGAAAGCAGTAATAAAATTTTAGAATCACAAGCAGGTTTCGGAAAGACTATAGAACTACTGACCATATTTTTACTTTATATGCTATTGTGCAAAAATATCTACTTCAAAAGAAAAAAATATATGTAGCTTTTGTGGATTTTCAAAAAGCCTTCGACACAGTTAACAGAAATGTCTTGTGGAAAATCTTAATAAAGGTAGGTGTAAATGGTAAAATGCTAAAGGCCCTACAAGCTATGTACTCATCGGTATTGTGTTGCATTCGTTCATCCGCAGGATATTCTGATTATTTTGAATGCTTCCAGGGCCTCAAACAGGGTTGTCTTGCCTCCCCTACTTTATTTTCCCTTTTGATAAATGATCTTGCAACATATATTATAAACAATGGAAACCATGGAATTCAGCTTGATCAAACTGCCACAGAATTGTTCCTCCTAATGTTTGCAGATGATCTATTGCTTTTCTCTTACTCTCCTGTAGGCTTGCAAAATCAACTTAACAATTTACATAATATTACTGATAAATTTGGGTTAAAAGTAAATCTTGAAAAAACTAAAATTATTGTATTTCGAAATGGTGGACACTTATCAAAATATGAACACTGGCATTTTGGACAACAAAAGTTAGAAGTTGTTAATTCATATAAATATCTTGGTCTTACTTTCACAACACGCCTCAGTTTGAATGTTGCCACTGAAAGCTTGACAACAAAAGCTAAAAAATGTGTGATAGAAATATGCAGGACATTACGTAAACTGGATTGCTTTTCCCCCAAGATATTCTTTAAACTGTTTGATGCACGGGTTGCTCCTATACTACTGTATGCAGCAGAGGTATGGGGTGTCCAGGAATATAATCAGATTGAAAAAGTCCATCTCTTTGCATGTAAACGCTTTTTAAATGTTAGTCTGCATACACCAAACTATATGGTATATGGAGAATTAGGCCGTTACCCTCTCCTTGTTCTGTCAGCTGTCAGAAGCGTTTCTTACTGGTTACGTTTGTGTTCCTTACCAAGTCAGAGGTATGCTAACATGGCTTACCTTATGTTAAAATTGCTAGATGAAAAAGGTCATATAACTTGGGTAACACACATCAGAAATCTTCTCTGCTCCTCTGGCTTTGGCTACGCATGGCTTTTTCAAGGAGTCGGAAATCATAAAGCTTTTTTACGGGAATTCAAGCAAAGAATGATCGATTGCTTCATACAGCAATGGTCTGAAAAAATAACCAGTAGACCACGTTTTAATCTCTATAGTTCATTCAAAAGCCTATTAGAACCCGAAAAGTACATGGACGTAATCACTTCCCGGTATATACGTACAATGTTTATACGATTCAGATTGGGAGTAACAGAATTAAAAAGCAATAAATTTAGATATATGCCAGATAATTGTTCCCTAGCTTGTCCAAATTGTAATCATGCACCTGAAGATGAAATTCACTTCCTTTTCTACTGCCCAGCATACACTGGATTACGCAAAACTTATCTAAGTAAGGTTAATTTAGAATATTTCAGAAACCAGAAGCTATCTTTATTAGAGTCACAGGAACCTCAAAAAGTTATAGATCTGGCAAAGTTTATATTCTATGCCTTTAAAAACAGGAAATCTCAATCCATCGAATAGGTAAGACACCCTCCAATTAGGTGTTTCTGTGTATGACATGAAAGTTGTGCTAATTATGCAAAGGCCAAAGACCTGTCTGTCTGTGTTTGTCTCTATGTCTGTGTGTCTGCGTCTGTCTGTTGTTTGTTTGTTTTCTTGTTTCTTTTTGCTGTTTCTTTTTTTCTTTTTTCTTAAGAAACTAGTTATCTGAAATGATATTGTGAACTTGATGAATTGCTGCAGTTGTTTGCATGATCTACCCATTCCCCCTTGTTTATGGACACTCCGAGTCTGAACAATAAAATTATTTGTCATTGTCATTGTCTCTCTCTCTCTCTCTCTCTCTCTCTCTCTCTCTCTCTCTCTCTCTCTCTCTCTCTCTCTCTCTCTCTCTCTCTCTCTCTCTCTCTCCTCTCTCTCTCTCTCTGGTCCTACTTTCAGATGAACTTGAACCAAAATTGACGGTAATTATAAGTACATAAAATCTGTCAGGTATGTAAAATATGTATGTGGCTAATCAGCATCTTATTTCAAAGAAACTGATGATCATCCTGCACCAACCCCCTGTACATGAAAAAGGATATTAGACCATGCTCATTAACATTCCGATCTCTCTCTCTCTCTCTCTCCTCTCTCTCTCTCTCTCTCTCTCTCTCTCTCTCTCTCTCTCTCTCTCTCTCTCTCTCTCTCTCTCTCTTTCTGTCTGTCCTGTCTGTCTGTCTGTCTGTCTGTCTGTCTGTCTCTCTCTCTCTCTCTCTCTCTCTCTCTCTCTCTCTCTCTCTCTCTCTCTCTCTCTCTCTCTCTCTCTCTCTCTCTCTCTCTCTCTCTCTGTGTCTGTCTGTGTCTGTCTGTCTGTCTGTCTGTCTGTCTGTAGGTGTCTGTCTGTGTGTGTGTCTCTGTCCTGTCTGTCTGTCTGTCTCTCTGTCTCTGACTTTGTCTGTCTCTCTCTCTGTGTGTGTCTCTCTCTGTCTCTCTCTCTCTCTATCCTGTATGTCTGTCTATCTCTGTCTTTCTCTGTCTCTGTCTCTCTCTCAAACTGGAAGTTTGTTGCATGTTCAGTTTGTCTCTCTGTTTCATTACCAAAATCAGCTGACTTACCTTGGATCACCTAACAAAGAAACAGATACATTCCCTATGGCTGGTGTCCTCAGCATGGCCTAATTTTAATGGCCGTAAGGGATGAAAATTAATAGTTTAAGTACTTTGTCATTTAGCGGCGTTTTCCTTTGTTTAGTTTTCTTTCTTTCTTTCTTTCTGTCTTTCTCTCTCTCTCATTCTCTCTCTCTCTCATTCTCTCTCTCTCTCTCTCTCTCTCTCTTCCTCTCTCTCTCTCTCTCTCTCTCTCTCTCTCTCTCTCTCTCTCTCTCTCTCTCTCTCTCTCTCTCTCTCTCTCTCTCTCTCTCTCTCTCTCTCTCTCTCTCTCTCTCTCTCTCTCTCTCTCTCTCTCTCTCTCTCTCTCTCTCTCTCTCTTATATATATATATATATATATACACGGCGTTAAGTGTTTCAAGGGATTGGATGATATTGATGTTGAACTTGAGGTGAGTGTATTTGGATATTTCACGTTTCTTTTTCCCCTGTTTGATGGTGTTGGGTGCTTGTAGGGATAGGATGGTGCTGATGTTGAACCTGAGGGGACTGTTTTGGAGTTGCTGAAATTGAATAAGGTGACATCCCTAAATGTGCCCTTCGTGGTCGGCGGGGCTATAAACAATGTGAAATTAATAGATGTGTTCCTTGCAATGTGTTGTGCTACTGATACTATGAACAGATAGGTACCAATTTAATGTGTGTAATGTGATATAATATAATGTAGTGTAAGCAGAAATATATATAGTACCTTACCCTGACAATCCCCGAAGAGCTGAGATATAACCAAATAGAGCCTGATGAAGTAATCATCGGTTACATGACGAATGAAAAAGTGTTGCAAATAACGGTTAGAAAACTAGAAACAGCAATATCAGTTGCAAAGAAAATGGAACCAGAAAAATAAAACCAACAACCAACCAACCAAAGCCTTTTTATGCCTTCTTGGCATGTAGGGCAGCAACAAAGGTTCTCCACTCCTGCCTGTCTCGGGCCAGTTTCTGAATGGTTCCCCAGGAGTGTTGGAGGGTCTTCAGCTCTGTTTCTATTGTCCGACGCCAGGTGTTCTTGGGTCGTCCTCGCCTGCGTTTTCCGTCTGGTGTCCAGTGGAGGGCTGTTCGGGCGATGTTCCCTTGTTCCCGTCGGCTGATGTGTCCTATCCATCTCCATCGTCTTTGCATAATGATGGTATCTATATTTTCTTGGTCGCAGCGGGCCAGGAGTTCTTGGTTGGAGATGGTCTCAGGCCAGAAGATGCGCAGTATTCTCCTGAGATTCTTCGTGTGGAATGTAGACAGTTTGTTAATGTCATTCTCAGTCATCCTCCAGCATTCTGCGCCATACAGGAGGGTGGAAAGTACGCAGCTCTGATACAGTCTTAGTTTGGTCTTTGTGCTGTATTGGGATGACTTCCACACATTGTTCAGATTTCTGTAAGCAGCTCTTGCTTTGTTGATGCGGTTTTTGATGTCACTGCTTGCTCCGCCATCATGCCTGACAATACTCCCAAGGTATGTGAACTCTTCAGTTGTTGGCAGATCTTCTCCGTTCACTGTGACAGGAGAGGGGTTCTGAACGTTTAGCATCATCACCTCTGTCTTCTTCTGGCTGATTTTCAGGCCTACTTGCTGGGCAAAAGTGTTGAGACGGGATGTCTTCTCCTGGATATGATGGTGGGTGTGTGAGAGCAGTGCCAGATCGTCAGCAAAATCTAGGTCTTCAAGTGTTGTGAAAGGGGTCCATCTGATGCCCCGCGGCTGGTCAGCTGTTGTCTGTCTCATCACCCAGTCGATTGTCAGGTTGAAGAGCAGTGCCGACATGGGGCAGCCTTGTCTGACGCCGGTCTTTACACTGAAGCTGGTTTCACTGTTTCCTACTCTGCATGTGAAGTTTTTGTAGAAGCTCTTAATGACTTGTACAATCTCCTGCGGTATTCCATATGCTCGGAGTATGCACCATAGACTCTTTCGATGTATGCTGTCAAAGGCTTTCTCAAAGTCTACAAAGTTGATGTACAGCTGTCTCTGCCATTCCGTGCACTGTTCGATGATGTTGCGCAGGGTAAAGATCTGATCTGTGCATCCTCTTCCTGGTCGAAAACCTGCCTGTTCTTTTCTGAGTTGTTGGTCCACTGCTTCTGAGATTCGTTTAATTATTATTTTTGCTAGGATCTTGCTGGGAATAGATAGCAGAGTGATTCCTCTCCAATTGTTACAGTTGCTCAGGGCTCCTTTCTTTGGGATCTTCACGATGACTCCTTTTGTCCAGTCTTCTGGTAGCTGTTTCTCCTCCCATATAGCTGTAAAGAGTGGTTGTAGAACCGTGGCTGCAAACTCTGTGTCTGCTTTGAAGAGCTCAAAAATAAAACCATTCAGTCAAAAATAACATTTCAGTGCGCAAGAAATCAATGAGTGACACATACACTCACTCAGGCTCACAGCATTTCGGTACTCAAAGCAACACACACACACACACACACACACACACACACACACACACACACACACACACACACACACACACACACACACACACTGACAGACAGAAGCGGAGAGTCCCCCATCCCCACCCACCCTATTACCACAGTACCCCCACATCCCCATCCATCCATGTCCCAGAAGGATTGTTCCTGTAGGCTGTATCACAAGTGGGCGTTGACACTAAACCTGAATTTTTTTTTTCTTCGTTCTTCTTTGTCTCTTGCTTACGTTCATCTCTGTATCGTTTTAGCCGTTGTGTGAGCCAACCCTTTTAAAACGTCTTTTGGAAGATCCTGTATCTAGTTGACGATTTGTTTTAGCAAATCCTTAATTTTTCTTCATAGAAATATTCACATTTTCCCTATCCTTTTTGTCTTCGTAAGTTAACTTATCATTTTTTTCATAGCAATACTTACGTATTTAGTCCTTTTTTTGGTAATGATGATGCCTATTATACGCAACATTATTGAGTTATTGTACAATTTTATTTCTTTGAAAGAAAAGAGAGAATTTGATAAAAGCGTTGATTACATTACGTTGTCCCCTTTATGACCATCAGCAGAGCAGGCCCATTTTGTGAATCTGTTCCTCATGGAGATATGAAGTATCCATTGGGCAGTCAGCCAACTTTGTTTGTCTCCTTCCATGTGAAGGCTATATTTGTCTGTCTGTCTGTCTGTTTCTGCCTCTCTCTGTCTCTGTCTCTCTATTTCTTGCTGTCTTTGTGCCTCTGTGTCTCTATGTTCCCTGTCTGTCTGTCTGTCTGTCTGTCTGTCTGTCTGTCTGTCTCTCTCTCTCTCTCTCTCTCTCTCTCTCTCTCTCTGTCTCTGTCTCTGTCTCTGTCTCTGTCTCTCTTTCTCCATGCTTATGCATTTAATTCTTTAATTCAGAAAAGTGTTTATCAACCCTTTGCTTTAGAATTAAAAATCAGCATTATTTTAAGATGAAAACCCAAACTTAAGTAAAACAATGTTGGAGTTTCATTAATGTTTGGCTGGTTGCGTGATACTTTTTTTTTACCGCCTCGTTTTTGGGGACGCCTCGGTGCTCCAACACTTATTTCTCTCACCTTGATCTCACCGTACATAGCCTACACAGGCCACTATCCAGAGGAGACCTAGCACTACTGCTGGATGCTTTTGAGGATGCCCAATGATTGCCCAATCTGAACCAACACACCCAGAACGCAATCCACAGAGATTCTACATCGGATATCAGAGACTAAATCATGGAGTCTTTCTTTTATTTTTTTCTTTATATTCTTTCATGACGAGGATACTGGAATAAGCACTCATGTGCTTTTTTTTTTTTTACATCCAGTACACGTGTGTATGGGGTGTATGGGGTGCTTAAGGAGAGGTGGTACCTTTGTAAACCTGGCAGTAGCATCCCTCGGGATGGACGGGAGCACTGGTCCTCACTTGGCACTCAACTCTCACTTCTGGGTCCGGGTCCTTAACCCACCCACACCCCGGTAACCGCTTCTACTGGCGGGCGAAACGTTGTGAGGGGCTGGTGCATTCTTAACCACCAGTAGGAGTCTTGGAGAGGAGATGGGCGCCACCAAGCTTCCTCAAGCCCACTGAAAGGACATGAGAAGAACAAAACAGACATACATGCCGGATCGGTCGAGGCCCGGATCAACAACGACCGCGCTACCCACTGCAAGCCTCCAGGGTGGGAGCGACAAGTGTGCTACTGGGGCAGAACAAACTCTAAAGCTTCCAGCTAAAGGGGCAACCATTGGCACATGGAATGTGAGGACTCTGTACCAAGCAGGAAGAGTACAGGAACTTACACATGAATTACAGAGGTATAAATGGGACATCATAGGGCTTGCGGAAGTCAGATGGATTGGCTTTGGAGAAACAACCACGCAAGACGGCCACAAAATATGGTACAGCGGAGAAGAGAAACTACACCAACATGGAGTAGGCTTTATTGTCAGGAAAGAGATTGTGTCAAGCATCATCAGCTGCACACCAGTATCTAGCAGACTCATCTCAATCAGAGTTTCTGCAAAACCCCAGAATCTCACCATCATCCAAGTATATGCTCCAACATCTGACTACGACGATGACCAGATAGAAGAATTCTATGAAGAACTTGAAAACGTCATCTCCAAAACGCCCAAAAAAGACATCCTTATTGTGGAAGGCGACTGGAATGCTAAGGTGGGACCTGATGCCTATGACACCTGGGCAGGAACCACAGGACGATTTGGACTGGGAGAAACAAATGACAGAGGACAGCGGCTGCTGGAATTCGCAAAGAAGCACAAACTGACTTTGGCTAACACACTCCACCCTCACAAGCCATCCAGAACATCAACCTGGCACTCACCAAATGGTCTGATTCATAATCAAATTGATTACATTCTGTCACCCCAAAGATTCAAATCCAGCATAAACAAGGCAAACACAAGAACATTCCCAGGAGCTGACATTGGCAGTGACCACGACCTTGTACTTACCACCATCAGGCTGAAACTGAAAGCAAAACACCAGCCAAAAAGCCCACGCATAAGATTCGACCTGGAAAAACTCAAAGACCCAACAGTGGTTGAGATCTTCCAAGCCAACATTGGAGGAAAGTTCGCGGCACTCACAGCCATCAACAATGATGTGGACACACTGGCCAACAACATCAAAGAAGTGCTAACGACAGCAGCAGAAGAAACATTAGGAAGAAGCAGAACAAAGAAACAACCCTGGGTGACAAATGAGGTTCTTGACCTCTGCGACAAAAGAAGAGAACTTAAGAAACAAAAGTTCACAAGTCAAGAAGCTTACAAGAAGTACATGGATAGCCACAGAGAAGTGAGGAAAAAGATGAGAGAAGCCAAAGAAGCATGGATAGAAGAACAATGCAACAACATCGAAGCTGGAATGGCCAAGGGAAACAGCAAAACAGCTTACGACACTTTGAAAGCACTAACGAAAACCACACAGCCTAAAGCCTCTGTTATAGAAGACAAAGAAGGAAATCTTTTAACGGAAAACAATGCCATCCTCCAACGCTGGACAGAATACTGTGAGGGATTGTATAACTACCCACTACGCCCAGATACCAACATAGTTTCTGACAAACCCCCTGAACACCAAGATAAAGACCCACCAATACTAAGGTGTGAAGTAGATGCAGCTATTAAACAATTGAAGAAGGGGAAGTCCCCTGGAATCGATAACATCCCAGCTGAACTCATAAAAAATGGAGGGAATGAAACAGCAAGGCGATTCACAGAACTTTGTCAGAAGATCCACGACACCAAAGAATGGCCAAAAGAATGGACACAGTCTCTTGTAATACCCCTGCCAAAGAAAGGAAACCTTAAGCAATGCCAGAACTACAGAACCATCAGTCTCATAAGTCATCCTAGCAAGATCATGCTGCAGGTAGTCCTCAACAGACTGAAAAACCAAGCGGAAAAACTCCTGGCAGAAGAACAAGCGGGCTTTAGACCAAGACGCAGCACAATGGAACAAATTTTCAATCTGAGAATTCTGATAGAGAAGCATCTCCAACACCAAAAAGACTTGTACCATAACTTCATAGATTTCAAAAAGGCCTTTGACAGGGTATGGCATGACGGCCTCTGGCAAGTACTCAGGCACTTCAACATTGACAGCTGCCTAATTGAAGTAATCAAGGCTCTGTACGAGAACGCAAGAAGTGCAGTCTTCATAAACAATCACATGGGCGAGTTCTTCAAGACCACGGTTGGGGTTCGCCAGGGCTGCCTTCTCTCACCTGTACTCTTCAACCTCTTCCTCGAAAACATCATGACAGAGACACTGCAAAACCACCACACTTCCATCTCCATTGGTGGAAGACCCCTTTGCAACCTCAGATTTGCAGATGACATTGACCTCATGGGCAGCAGCAAACAAGAACTGCAAATCCTCACAGACAATTTAACAGATCGAGCGAGCGCATACGGCATGGAGGTCAGTACAGAGAAATCAAAGATCATGGTCAACAGCGCGAGTAATGACATCACGGAAATAAAGATGAATGGAGAAATACTAGAAGAGGTGAGCCAATTCAAATACTTAGGCTCCATCCTAACAAAAGATGGCACATCAAACAATGAAGTGAAAGCTCGCATTGCAACAGCAACATCTGCTCTAGTCAGACTCCAGAGGATTATCAGAAGCAACAACATCAGCTTCTGCACCAAATACCACCTTTACAAATCCCTCGTGATATCTATCCTCCTATATGGCTGTGAATCATGGACTCTGACAGCAGAGTTAGAGAGGAGAATCCAAGCATTCGAGAACAAGTGCCACAGAAGACTCCTCAGAATATCATACAAAGAACACAAGACCAATAACTATGTGAAAGAAGAAATCAAAAAGCGTGTGGGCCCCCAAGAGCCTTTGCTCTCCACCATAAAGAGGAGAAAGCTGATGTGGTTTGGTCACACCACAAGACACAACACCCTAGCAAAAACCATCCTGCAAGGAACAGTCGAGGGCAAGAGAAGAAGAGGCCGCCAAAAGAAATCATGGGTTGACAACATCAAAGACTGGACCGCCCAACCCCTGCAACATCTCCTACTAGCCACACAGGATCGTGAAGCATGGAAAAAGATCGCTGTTGCGTCTTCTCTCATGTCCCCCCTACGTCCTTTGGGACATGGGACTGAGTGAGTGAGTGACACGTGTGTATGCGGTTTCAGACCTCAGCTAAACGAGATGCCTCATTTTATTATTTTTAATAATAATTCTTTTATTTATTGTTTTATTTCGAGGATTATGGAAGAAACACTCATGTTCATTTTTGCGTCCAGTCCCTGCGTATATGCAATTTTGTAAATTTTGTCATCTGTTCCCACCTGCACATAATCGCCTACTCTTCCGAAAAGCGGAACAGGATTTAACGTGTGCGTAGGGGTGATCGTAGCAACGGCCCATTAGAGATCTCCGAAGAACTTGCAACCCTTCAAGAGTTGATGGAAACTCAGCATAATAATTATGAAGGGATGAAGTGAAACTGAAACTTACCTCATCATAGATATCGGGCATGAGAAACTATTGAAGCCGATACATGTTTCTTTATAGCTCGATTGAAGATGATGATGATGATGATGATGATGATGATGATGATGATGATGATGATGATGATGATGATGTGATGATGATGATGATGATGATGTTAGTGGTGGTGATGTCGGTGATAATGATGATGGAGGCGATTATGATGATGATAAGTGTGTGCGTGTGTGAGTGTTTTATTTCTATTTTTTATTTTATTTTATTCTTTTATATCGAGGATAATGGGATAAGCACTCATGTGCTTTTTTCATCCAGTCCCCGTGTGTGTGTGTGTGTGTGTGTGTGTGTGTGTGTGTGTGTGTGTGTGTGTGTGTGTGTGTGTGTGCGTGCGTGCGTGCGTGCGTGCGTGCGTGCGTGTGTGCGTGCGTGCGTGTGTGTGTGTGTGTGTGTGCGCGCGCGCGTAAACATGTAGATGTTTTCATTGCAAATTTGTTGCATGCAAAGAAGACCATCGAAAACAACAACAACCAACATAGTAGTTCCCACAGTATATCGAAGTTTCTTCTTCTTGTTCTTTTTTTCTTTTTTTTTTCTTGTTCTTGTTCTTCTTCTTGTTCTTCTTGGTCTTGTTGTTGTTGTTGTTGTTGTTGTTGTTGTTGTTGTTGTTCTTCTTCTTCTTCTTCTTCTTCTTCTTCTTCTTCTTCTTCTTCTTCTTCTTGTCCAATGAGCAGTGTGTATACGCCCTCCTATTAACAACCCTAATACACATAACTACGGTAAATGATATATTGCAGTCGCTGAAAGCCGTCATGTGGAGAGGCCTTGACCATTGCTCTGAAGCACAGTGTACCCCATTGTTAAGAGTACCTAAGGTGCACTCGGCATTCCGATCAGTCCTCCGTGTTCTCCCTTTGTTTGATCTACCCGAGCGCTGCAGGAAAGCAGCACCAGGGTGGGTAGCATTGCAACTGTCAATATTTTGCTTCAGGCTGACAACCACAGTCCACTGACCCTGGGAATTCCCGTTTCTAAGCGGTCTCGTACTGTAATTCAACGGTAAAGCTGTTCCCATAACCTAAGCGGTTGTTGGGGAGCGTAGATGTCAGAGACCTCAGTTTCTCTAAGGGTTTTGAGGGCGGCACCCGTCTCTTCTCCTTCGCTGCTTTACCTTCAGTGACCCTAAAGAGGGCAGGTACCCATTAACAGCTGGTTAAATTAGGGAACTATATTGAAGCCAAGGCGGACGAACGGTCACCCATCCAAGAGGTAACCACGCTCAAAGCTGCTTAACCTTAGCTTGGGGAGAGCGAGATCTGACTTCTGAACTTTGCAGTCCCCCTCATACAAGTAGACATTAGTAAAAAAAAAAAAAAAAAAAAAAAAAAAAAAAAAAAAGAAAGAAAGAAAGAAATAAATAAAAAAGGGGTGGGGGAAGGGGGTGGGGTAGAAGGACCAGAATGATGATTTAAGCAGTATGGGGATGAGTGATGTACACAGTGTTTGCTAGAAGACATCAAACTTTCAAACCAACCAATTCCGTGCAAAAACACATATTGTGTGTAAGAAGCTAGTCTTTTTTTTAAAAAAAAAAACATTAATATGGTTTTTATCTAGGTATATAAAATCGTAGCTGCATGTGTGGCTCAGTTCATTTTTTAAACAGAAGAAAACAGACAAAATAGAGCTGGAAAGTGGCCAAAGGAGTAAGCAATACAAAGAAATTGAAGTCCACACTGCCATGCTACAGGCCCGCTAAGCACACAAACCCACGCACTGCAGGGCATAACGGGCACCTGTTAAAAAGGAGATTTAAAAAAATGAAATAGAAAAGAAAGAAAACTATGAAGGTAGCAAGGTATTAAAAGATAGGAAGACGGGAACAGGAACAAGATTACATAACTATTTACAAGATATGGAAAAGGTTGATATTCAGTGGATTATTCTACATCATGTTGCTTGGTCGATTATTAGACTTAACAATACATCATGTTACTTGTCCGATTATTAGACTTAACAATACATCATGTTACTTGTCCGATTATTAGACTTAACAACACACTCATACATACATACTTCTTTTACGTATCCAAAAACTCAGTCTTAGATGCAGTTTCGAAAGCTAGTTGAGAGAGGAGAGGAATGGGATGGGAAAGGGGGAGGGGCTGCGAGATGGGTGAAGCAGAAGATAGACACTCAAAAGAAGAGAGAGGAGGAAGGGAAGGAGGAGAAAATAGGAGAGTGGAGACAGAAACAACAAAAGAACATAGCGGGAGAAATAAAACACAAAAACCAAAACAATCCAGATTCAAAACAAACCAAACCACAAATCAAAAAGACCAAAACAAAAACATGTAGACAGAAACAACAGCAACCACGATGGTGCTAGCAACAAAACAACAACAATGGAGAAATGCCATCTTCATATATTCTGATAACAAAGGCAATATTTCAAAAAGACACGAAAGGTGTCAAGGAGTCACGACGAAAAAAACAGTATTGGTTATTTCATCCCCACCACATTTTTAAATAACGGAACAGACGACAATACCAAAATTGGGAAGAGGAAGAGTGTGCGGAGTTTCCAGCGCCGAAATGTGGGTTAGGGTCAACAGATCAGCGCTGGAACAGGATTTAGGGGAACGAGGCTTGAGGTGGATGGGATAATTTAAAGGCGCTTTAGAGCCGAACCTATATGCTATAAGATTTACTGCTAATAAACGACACTTGCGGAATTGAATTGATAGGAAAACGAACAGGGGACCCTCCTAAGTAATCCGAGAATGTTCGCTTACCTTAAAAAGTACTGTTTATATGGTGGCTGTGTGTGGTTGTGTGGTTGTGTGTGTGTGTGTGTGTGTGTGTGTGTGTGTGTGTGTGTGTGTGTGTGTGTGTGTGTGTGTGTGTGTGTGTCAGCGCGTAGGCGCGCATGCGCGGTATTGTAAACAGACTGTTTTGAAGCTGCAGCTGTATGCAAATTTTATTGGCAGCGCGACAGGTCCCTGCACTGTTCAATACAACGGGAGGTATTCAGCGGTAAGGGTAAACCCCACTACACTGTGTCTGTTTACAAACATTGCGCACCTGAAAAAGGAAAGGGAAAAAAGTGGTGGGAGCGTAACTGATAAGTCAAAGTAGGGTACAAGTTTGTCAATATTGGCCTACTGCCGCGGAGATTTTGTGCTAAGGTATTGATTGTGTGAGACCCATAACTCAGTGTCTAATATTACAATTCAAGGTGCAATACTTGTGTGCAAGAATCTGACTAAAATATGTGTGAGATCTTCCCACCCAAGTTTTTGTATATTCTTGTGATCCGGTATCACTTTTTTTTTTTTAATCCAAGATTGTAGATCTCTATGTGAGTACTTAAGTTGTGTATATCTGGTTGCATCTCCTGGAAATAAAGTTTAAAAAACCATTTACATGCCATTACAACCATCCAGTCTTATAAG
>CM060323.1:48614805-48616675 GCA_030674155.1 Stramonita haemastoma
GACAGACAGACAGACACGCACAGGCACACAGAGACAGAGCTGACAGAAAGGTACAAACATCCTACATCAAGAACTATTTCGAAATACTTAATCCCTTCCTTTATCTCCCCATCGAACAAAACAGACACAATCATGCCAGGAATGCCTGCCTGCCTGCCTGCCTGCCTGCCTGTGTTGTTCGTGTACCGATGAAAGCAAATGATGATGGGGCAGTTGTGGAAAAAAGGAGTGACACCAGTTGACCCCTGCCGACCAATAGGCAGACAGGCAGCACTGGGGTGGGAAAGAGAAGTATGGAAGGGACAATAGGCCGGCCACCTGACCTTCCAGTCAACTTACTGACCCTGTCATCGTGACTTTGACAGCCTGTCTCGCTCTGAGTCTCTGTCTCTCTGTTTGTCATATACACACACACGCACTCTCTCTCTCCCTCTCTCTATCTCTCACTTGTCATACACACATACACTCTCTCTCTCACTCTTCTCCCCCCCCCTCTCTCTCTCTCTCATTCTTTCCCCCTCCCTCTCTCTGTCTCTGTCATTCTGTCTGTCATTCTGTCTGTCTGTCTGTTTGTCTCTGTTTGTCTCTCTGTCTCTGTCTCTGTCTCTCTCTCCTCTCTCTGCTTTTTGTGTCCCTTGGTTTAAGTGCATCTCTGTCTCTCTGTTTTGCTGTCTCTGTCTCTTTGCCTATGTCTGTCTGTCTGTCTGTTTCTCTCTCTCTCTCAGTCTCTGTCTCTTTCTGTCCCTATGTGTCTGTGTGACTGTTTGTCTCTCTCTCTCTCTCTCTCTCTCTCTCATCTCTCTCCTCTCTCTCTCTCTCTCCTCTCTCTCTCTCTCTCTCTCTCTCTCTCTCTCTCTCCTCTCTCTCTCTCTCTCTCCCTATCACTGTGTGTGTGTGTGTGTGTGTGTGTGTGTGTGTGTATGTGTGTGTGTGTGTGTGTGTGTGTGTGTGTGTGTGCATTGGCGTGCCTCTTCGAGCGTGTCCCTACGAGTAAGAAAAAAAGGCGCAGGTAGTGTATAGTATTTCACCACAGCATTCTTTACACTTGACCCACATTCTGGTCACTCCCTGCCCCATCCTCACGTGCCTGTACACGTTGGGGGATTCCCCTAATCCCTACCTCTCCACCCCCCTCCCCTTCCCTTTACCACCATTACCATCCTGCCTCTTTCACCTCCCCCCACCCCACCCCCGCCCCGAACTCCCTAATGATTATTACAGTTCCGTTTATACCGGACATTGTCAGTGTGACATTGGAAGTGATATAATTTGACTGACCTCTATGCGATGGTGACAGTGCTGAACTGGGGGGGGGGGGGGATGATGACTTAGGTCATGCACACCTCATGCACTCTACAGCTGAAAGACACGTTTTGTGCGGTGATGGGGATAAGTCAGTGCCACCCCCTGGTCACTTTTGTTCCCCTCCCGCCCCCCCCCCCCCCCCCCCCCACACACCACACACTGGTTGTGGTGGTACTGGTGGTTTGGAAGGGGGGGGGGTAACCTAGGGTGATGATTGTGGGTGTTTTTGATTGCTTACAGGTTCGTTATTCATTCATTCATTTATACCTACACTTATACATACATTTCATCATTCTGCTGTTTGTTTTTGCTAATCATACATATTACCTATTCATTCATTCATTCATCATTCATTCATTCATTTCATTCATTCATTTAGACATACATTTGACCATTCTCATATTTGATCATTTTTCCTTCTCCTAAATATCATTCTTCATTTATTCATTCATTCACTCATGCATTTAGTCATTCATTCATTCAAACATTCATTGAATCATTCTTCTATTCATTCATTCTGCTACACATTTGTATTACTCATTCAGTCATTCAGTCATCAATCAAA
>CM060323.1:48616775-48634275 GCA_030674155.1 Stramonita haemastoma
GTTTTTTGTTTTTACCTTGAAGAGAACTCTGAAACTTCATAAAAGTTTTCTTGTCCATCTTCCAAAATTTTTCTATGGCTGCCAAGTATTGAACAACTTCAGTAAAAAGAAGAAAAAAAAAGTCAACTTCCACGAGTTTCGCTGCATCAAGGTTTTCATTATTTCCTTTTGTTCGGAGAAGGGGTTTTTAACACCCCCCAAAAGATGACCCCCAATTTCCTGAAAAACTCCAAGCCCTGCCAGGGTGCGGGCCCCACATTCCGGTTCTTACCAAAAGAATCGGACAAACCTGTCACAGGTAAATAAGGCTTCTTTTTTTCCTTTAATATTTTTTAAATTTTTTTAATTTTGAAAATTTTTTGATTGACTTGTATTTCCTTGTAAAGGGACGTAGGATTTAAATGAATAAAAATGGAATTCAAATTTTAAAACACTGTGATAGTAAAAACAAAGTACTATTGGAACTGGCATATTTTTACAAACATTTTAATCCTCATTGTCAAGATATCTATGCAAAAGCTGTAAATGACCTCAAGAGCAATTACATATCAAAATAACCATTTGTTTGTTATTACCATCTAAAGTTTAATTTTTCTCAACAATATCAGTTAAAAAAAAGTATTATAATGCATCTAAGGGAGACAGTCTAGTAAGTAATAGGGGCTGATGTGATACTTTTGAAGGGAAAAAAGAGAGACTGGGAGAAAAATGTTAGGGAAGAACCAAAACATTATAACAACCATTCCTCCTCGATTATTCTGGATACTGTGAAGAACTCACATCACGCACTATTCCAGTATTACATCAAAGACTTGCATCACTCCCCCATAGAGAAGAGAAGGACAGTCATCCCACCAGTGAAGTGGTGTGAGTGAAACCCCAAACTATACGGGCAACGTTACGTTACGGGGCACAGGGATTTTCCACCACTCTTGGGGTGACCCCACGTTATCGTAACGTGACAGATTAGCCAGGACACCACGCTAACGGGCAAATGGGACAGTACCTACAGCGGTGTGGGTGGGTAGGGTGGGGGGAGTGGGTGGCCAGAAAGACAAAACCGCGGCACTGGCGGCAATTAGCGCGTTTCCTGCATTCCGCAGAGGTCAAAATGGCAAGGGCTTGACACGCGCGGTGCCGTTGTGGTTTAAGAGATTTAGGGGAGAAACGTTTCCAGTGGTTATTTAGTTTAGTGATATACAGTGGGATGGGTCAGCGGGAATGCCGTGAATGGAGGGGGGGCTGTGTTCTATTTTTTTAGAAGGGATGGGTTATCATCTGCTGTGTGGGGTTACCGCTGAGGTTAGGGATGATCTCCCCTCTCTCTCTCCCCTCTCTCCTCTCTCTCTTTTCTCTCTATCTATCTATCTACTATCTATCTTTTCAATCTATATCTCTCCTCGTCAAAGCTCAACACCTAACAATCAGTTTTCTCTGGTTTTCTTCAATCAGTGGACATCTCCTCGTCACCTGCTGTCGGTCAAAGCGGAGGTGGACAGCGGCAAACAAGCACGTGGCAGCCTGACCTATGGCGGCCAGTCAGCAACCAAGGCGTCTGCGAGTGGACACTCGGCCCTGCAGTCCTCTGACCTCCCCACCTGCCACTGCTGGTCAAGGCACTGGACAAGAACTGGCCGGTGGGTTTCTTCCAATGATCGTTTGTTCAATGTGTCTGTCTGTTTGTTTTGGGTTTTGTTTGTTGGTCCAATCTGTGTGTGTGTGTGTGTGTGTGTGTGGTGTGTGTGGTGTGGTGTGGGTGGTTGAGAGAGAGAGAGAGAGAGAGAGAGAGAGAGAGAGAAGAGAAGAGAGAGAGAGAGAGAGAGAGAGAGTTGTCGGGGTTGCCTTTAACAACTTTTCACCGATTAAAATCAAAAGTGGCATGACACTGAAGATTTTCGTGTCAGGCCGAGGGGAGGCTGTAGAGTGTGACAGTTACTGTAAAGGGGGGGGGGGGGGGGGGGGGGGAGTTCAGATTTCTGTACAAGTCAAAGATCAAGTGCTTTTTGAGTAAAATGTAACGCTGACCTTAATTTGTATAACACAACTTTTTAAAAAGAGCGAAGAAGAGCAGGGGTTTAAAATGGGATAAGACACAGAGAGAGAGAGAGAGAGAGAGAGAGAGAGAGAGAGGGGGAGAGAGAGGAGAGAGAGAGAAAAGTATCCAAGACCTTTATATGTCACACCTTTTTTATCCAACCCAACTGCAAAAAAAAAAAGAAGAAAAAAAATCTGACCTAGTGCCTGCTATGTACACTCAACCCCCTGACCCTGACAACCGATAAACTTTGATCATCACAAGCAACAGTCGACTGATCGATCGCTGATCGATAGGTCGCCCTGAGTCAGTCAGTCAGTCAGGACTCGCCAGTCACCGCACATTCCTTGCAGCCTCTTACAAGGGGGTGACTGACACCGGGGGACGACCTACAAGTAATCTTTAGTAACTGGGGCCACCCTCAACCTGCCCACCGGGGTGTAAGGGGCGACTCCCATGCAACACAAACCCACTTTTCACCTATACTTTTTTAAAAAAATCGATATTCGTTAAACTGACGCTTCAGGTGCACTTCAGCACTTTACAAACTGATAAAGATCTGTTCTAAAAAAAAAAAAAAAAAAAAAGAGGACAAGTTTTAAAACGTTGCATAAGAATAACATAATAAAATCAAAACAATTTATGGCAGTAATAATTTGAAAGAGCCCCCCTACAAGCCATAAAAAGAATGAAAAGAAAGAAAGAGAGGGGGGGGGGGGGGGGGGGGGGGGGGGGGGGGGGGGGGGAGGGGGGGGGGGGGGGGGGGGGGGGGGGGGAGGAGACGGCGACAGCGTTAAAAAAAGTTAAACCCTTTTTTAGCGTAGAAACGAATTGAGCCCGCCACAAAAACTTGCAATAATAAAAGGCTTTTTGGGCCCTGGTCAGACTTTTAATGAAATCAAATAAGGACCCCCCTCCGTGGAGTGCTTCACATAGTTTCTATTGACGCAGAGAGTGAGTGGCAGGCACTCCGTCGTCTCCTGCTCTCTCTATTCAAGGAGCCCAGCCAGCGCCCCTCTGCCATACAGGCCCCTGTCCTCAGCTGTACCACCTCCGTTTCCTTGTTGCTAAGCGCTCTGTTTACAAAACACAACTTGCAGCGACCCATATACATTGACTGCTAGAAAAGGGCGGCTTCAAGTAAGCTCGCACGCAAACAAATAGAACTCAAGAGAGAGGAGAGAGAGAGAGAGTAGAGGAGAGAGAGGAAGGAGAGAGAAGAGAGAGAGAGAGAATTTATAATCCTACTTAATCCGCCATCAATTTGGTGGCGTTCCTTATTTTTCTCCTTCTTTAACGCCGCGCTTTTATCGCATTAACTACTGGGAACCGAGCAAATTTGTCAGGGAAACATCTTTACCACTGACGCTAATTTTTTCAGAAAGCATACTTCCAATGGCAGGATCAAAAACAAAAATTGCGACGGTTTTTAAACGGCGCGATTAGAGGTCGGCTGCAGGCAATTGGTAGTTTTTGACCTGCAAATTAATCTCTTCGGATGATTGGAATCGCTTACGGCACTTCGGACAGAAACCTTGCGCAGATCATCAGATATTCACGGTACTTAGGCTGTAGCGAAGACTTAGAGGCTGTGTGGCGTGGTTAATTAATGCTGTTGACTAGGTTTCATTTTACGTCAAGGTTCCGTGTTGATCAGTAAGGTTTTAATCGGGAGTTTATGTCAAAGTCAAGTGTTGGTCAATTTTCTTAATAATAGCATTCTCTCTCTCTCTCTCTCTCTCTCTTCTCTCTCTCTCTCTCCTCTCTCTCTCTTCTCTCTCTCTGACATACACACATAACAGTGCATTACAGTTGTGCCTTCTTATGTTTCACAGACACAGAACGGCCCCAGAAACTTGCAGTCATCATCAACCCCAACAGCGGCAAGAAGCAGGCGGAAAAGTCTTCTCCAAGAAGGTTCAGCCCACTCTTCAAACTCTGCGGGCATCGAGACCAAAGTTGTCGGTAAGTCCACTGCTTTTGCATCTCTCACTTTCGTGAAGTAAACCAGACACTTTAGGCCTAGTTTTCTGATGATGCTTGTGATGATTGAAGAGATGAAAGAGAAAAGAACAAAAAAGGTATCAGCTAATCTTTTGATTTATCACTGTTTTTGGATTTTTTAGGTTGAGCTATACAATAAATGTTGTGCAATGTTTGTTTTTTTTAAATCAAGAAACTAGTGTATGAAAAAAAGTACAAGGCTGAAACATTAAAGCACAAGTGCTAAAGAATGCAAACACAATGTTTTTCAATACTTAGACATCTTG
This sequence comes from Stramonita haemastoma, assembly GCA_030674155.1. NCBI lineage: Eukaryota > Metazoa > Mollusca > Gastropoda > Neogastropoda > Muricidae > Stramonita > Stramonita haemastoma. The sequence continues at coordinate 48,621,081 of CM060323.1, forward strand.
TTCCTTTTTTTTTTTAAATAGAAGTGTGGATAAACTGTTTCGGGTGTTGATGTGGGTTGTTGCTTTGTTGTGTTGCAGTAACCAAAGCCCCCAAACAAGCAAGGGACGTTCTGCAGACGCTGGAACTGGATGATGTTGATGGGTAAGCATCTCGAGTTTTTCGGTCTTGTATCTTACACACAAACACACACACACACTTACACACACACAACACAAACACACCACACCACCACAACACACACACACACACACACACACACACACACACACACACACACCAGGTAGAGAGAGAGAGAGAGAGAGAGAAGAGAGCGAGAGAGAGAGAGAGGAGAGAGAGAGAGAGAGAGAGAGAGAGTCTTGTTTCGTTTCGTTTCGTTTTCCTTCATTTCCCCAAATTCCTTTCCCACGCACCCTAACACAAACACAACAACCCACCCTCTCCTCTCTGTGTCCTCAACAGCATCATCACAGTGGGCGGGGACGGGCTGTTACTGCGAGGTGCTGAACGGCCTGATTCTGCGCACCCAGAAAGACAGCGGGGTGGACGTGCACGACGTGGAGGCGCGGGTGGTGCCAGCCCCATCCCATCGGTATCATCCCGCCGGCACCGGCGACATGGTGGTGCAGTACCTCCACGGCACCCGTGACGTCATGACGGCCGCGGTTCGCATCCTCCTGGCGCCTCCATGCCGGCCAATGCCGTGTCGGTGCACCAGGCGGCCAGCTGTCCGCCTACTCCGGTCTGGTCCTCGGCTTCGGCCTGCAGGGCGACATGATGGCCGACTGCGAGCGCTTCCGCTGGATGGGGCACAGCCCGTTATAAAAGGTGAGTAGTGAGGGGATTTTTTGGTGTGTTTTTAGGAAGGAGTTTTGGGGTTAGATATGACAAAGGTTTAAGTAAATGTAAAGATGGAGCTTTTAAGTCGCATCTGAATAATATTTTTTTAGTTCTCTTAGCAGTAACTTGTGAAAAAGAGTCTCTTGATCAAAAATCTGAAAAGAAAAGTAAGGGAAAAATGGGGATGTACTTTCTCAATAAGAAAAAAAATGTTCATAACAGCAGTAAAGACAGTGTCTGAAAATGTAGAAAACAAAAGAAAAGTGTTAAAATATGAAGGTAAATAGAAACTATCAGAACTTGTTGACTTATACGAACCTTTCTTCTTTGTGTGTGAACAGTGATCCCCATCGGCACAGTCCTCAGCCGCCGCTCTCTGGACCTGGAGGGGACTACCTGGACGAGAATACGGGCACGGTGCACAAGTGACTGACGCCAATGTGACAGCGTCGACACCTACGGTGTCCAAGCAGGAGGTGGGCGAGCACAATGCAGCACGTCTTCGGCGCGGACTCCATGCACACGTGCACATGACCAGCAAGTGCGCCCTTGGCAAGCACGTGCAGCAGCTGACCCAAGCTGAAGAGAACACGGCTGAGCTGTAAGTATCTGCTTGTTTCCTTCACTGCCTCTGTAGTTAGCTGTGGAGAAAACAATAATGAGGCCTGTAGTCTTCTCTGATGCAATAACTGGTATGGCCTCAGATGTAAAATATTTTCGTGGCAGAATCTCTTGACAGCAATGTTCAATTATTACACTTGCCTTTCAACCTGGCCACAGTTTCCTCTAACACTTATCTCTTGGCAATGTTGATTTTATTTTCAAAATCGCTTCCTTCTGGATTTTTACCACAGCTGTTTTAAATGGAACTAGATTTAAGTTCTTGTTTTCAAAAATAAAATCAACCCATCTGAATACGTTCAAGATGTACAAATGGCATTTGAAATTTTTTCTCTGGAACATAGTATTAGTTTAAGCCATGACTTTATTTTATAGTTTCTATAATTTCTTGTCCACAATTCTGAAAAAGTCTGATGTTACTGACCGATGGTATACAAAACTCCCTTTACCAAGCAATCCATTAAACATTGTTCTCCTCTCTGTTTTGTTCAACAGTTCGATTACGACTTCATGACGACAGCCCGTGTGCAAAGCTACACTGTCCGCCTGTGCAACGCCCCAACTGTGCTGCAGGACGGCAAGAAAGCGTTGAAAGAGACCTACAACATCAACTGCGACGGCGAAATCCTGCGCCTGACGCACCCCGAATACCACGTCAAGCAGCACCGCCACGCAGTCCGCGTCTTTGGCGAAACCATCGTCTAGAGGACCGACCCCTCGCTGCCGTTGTGTGCCTCCACTGATGGTCTGAGCGATCAGACATCGTCTACGTCTTCCAACGGCTTGCAGTCGCCGCTGCGTCTCGGCTGCTGATCTCCCCGAAGTGGCGGGAAGGTCAGGTCAGGTCAGGTCAGGTCAGGTGGGCAATGACTGACCGCTGCCGAGTTGTGGGTCGGGCCCGGAGACAGACTGGTCGACAGTCAAGACACGGGGTCGATGCGTGCGACTGGAGGAGAAGGGAGGTGGGAGTCCTGTCCTTGCAAGGGAGCTGCAGAGAACAGTTTTCCGAAGAACTGCAGCAGTTCCTGTGAGAACGGACCTGAACTTTGCTCTTCCTTGACTGTCAGGAGAGTCAACAGCCATCCTCCTGGACAGACAAAGGAGTCCGGATCAGCTTGCAGGACTGGAATCACCTCGGAATAACGGCTTAGGGACAATCTGATGTATCGGATTCCCGCCGTTGCGAGCCAGTAGAAGATGAGGGAGAGGTGGTGATAGGATCATGGAAACCAACAGCCTGGAACATTCCCTTGTGGAAAGCAGAGGCTGAGGTGCCGGGACTTGCATCGCTTTTTACTGTGACAGCGGTGCGCGCGCATGATCAAGAGAAACAGACGCCGCCCTGGTGTTGTGCTCGTGGTGTTGTGTTGTCATACTCCAGCGTGACGTCACATGTTCGTCAGCAATGACGTCGTGTGCTTGTCATCGCTGCAGAAATATTTTACATGGCTGGAGAGCTGTGTTTTACATTTCGTAGGTAGATTAAGTTTCTACCATATAATTATTGTGTTTTAGTTTGTTTTGTAGTAGATTTGTAGATTATAGTTTAGTAGCTATTGTGCTTATGTTTAATGCCAGGTCTTGATTTTTTGCTTTAGCCATAACCTTTACCAATGATGTGTTCACGTTTAACATTATCAGCAAGTGTAGGTGTGTGTGTGTGTGTGAAATTTTAATTTTGTCATTTTTCAGTTTAAACCAAAATACCTCCCCCCCCAAAAAAAAAGGAAAAATGCAAAAAAGTTACCCCCCAAAAAACAGAAAAAAGAGAAAAAAAACCCCTGTACATAACTGAATTAAAATGGTAGATTCCTGAAATGTAAAAAAGCCCCCCTAGTTTTGACCATTTCCCCCTCATATCTTATGTTAGACAAACACTATTGACTTGTGTCTAATACAGAAAACAAATCATATCATATGTAAAGCTAGAACGGTTTTTGTCATAGTGAATTTTGCCCAAAAGCCTAATTTAGCGAACTGCCATGACTTGTGTCTGTGATATACAAATGTTGTATTGCTCATTGTTTGTTCCATTTTCGTATTTTTTGTTAAGTTTCCATTTTTATTGTTCAAAGTTTTACTGTATTTTGCTATATTTCAGAGAATGTTTGGGATAAGCTTCCATGTGCAATAGATTTGCTATATTTGGTAGTTTTTTATATATTGATGTTTTTGAGAGAGAGAGAGAGAGAAAAGAGAGAGAGAGAGAGAGAGATTAAATTTACAGTAGTTTCAGATTTTTTTAAAAGTGAAAATAAATTTGAAAAAAAATCTACTTTTGTGTCTGTTGTTCTGTGCTGAACATGAACGGAATGTGTGTTTTTCATGTTGTGCCATGTGCCCCCTCACCACCACCACACACACAAGAACACATTTCTTTCTCTTTCTGTGTGTGTGGTGTGTGTGTGTGTGTGTGTGTGAGGCTCGTGCACATACACACATGCACACCTGTGCCCACATGCACGCACGCACACATACAAACACACACACACACAGGTGAAAAAAATGCTGAAAGCAATCCTCCAAGTCAAGGCATTTTGCTAAGAATCTGAGCCATGCAATGACCTTTGCAGATACCTGACGATCATTCCACCATTCACCTCCCTCGCCAATCCGCCCGATAAACGCTTTCACAAACGCCTACCCCCTAAACACACACACACACACACACACACACACACACACAACACACACACACACACACACACACACACACACACACACACACATACACCCTTCACAACTGTATGCTTCATTCATCCTCTACAGGAAGAAAGCATCTCAACCTGTTTTTCAGACCTGTTCTCTAAACAAAAGCTATTGTGATCAACAACATCTCTGGCATAGCCATAGCTACTGGCATCTGATAAACCGCTGTCAATAGTTTGCTCGCTGACAGCATACAGAACAGAAGAATGCCATAGCTTTAACAGCGAGGAAGAAATATGGAGAACTGCATGATTGACGGCACTATGGGACCTACACAGAACAACAAAACGTGTCTGTCATCAGATTCTAAGATCAGTTTCCCGAGGTGGTGGCACAGTATGTGAGAAATACCATATACCCCACGCCTCATTGACAGAGAAATCCATTTTGCAGATACTTCGTCACATTCATAATACCACTCCCCCCCCTTCCCTTCTCTATCTGTTTCCTCCCTCTATACGCTTCTGAAGTCTTTGAATGCATCCAAGGGCGTTTTCGTGTTTCCGCAATTCAACAACATGCAGATTCGAATGACATGCAGATTCGAATGACATGAACTTTTCAAATTACATGACCTTTAAGCTGACCTACAAAGAGTGATATCACTACAGATCTTGGCTCAGATCAGGCAAGTCTGAACGCCACCAAAGCAGCCCAGCAGCAGTGCACGACCATCTCACTGGTGGTCTCGCGGCGGCCTAACATCAATCCCTTAACTAACTGCCTGTGTGCCTCTGACCCTGAGCATGCATCCTCAGCGAGTCTAAGCACAGCTGGGTGGCCGTGGAGAAGTAGAAATAAGCGACAGGGAAACAGCAACAGTACTGGAACTCACAGAGAGTGGACCTGCAAAAAAAAAACACCCAAAATCAACCAACCACAACTCCAGTTTGTAGACATGACCTATACAGAAAGTCAGCACTGTCAACAGATTTGGTCTACAAAGAATTCTATCACATTCAGCAGGTGCAACTCATGAAGAATAATCTACACAGATTATCATCATTCCCTGCAGATATGAATTTAAGAAGGGAGAAGAAACCTAGCAAATAAAAGGACACAACAGTGACCAGATACAATGTTTCCAAAAGAGAAAGAGTTATTGTTAATGTAATCAGCAAATCTGATTGCTGAAGAAAGTAAAAGCAATTTGAGTAGAAACGAAATGGAAAAATAACATCACTGTCAGCAGTTATGACCTACAAAAAATGACATCACTGTCAGTAGATATAACCTACAAAGATTGACATTAATGTCAGCATTATATGACCTACAAAGAATGACATCACTGTCAGCAGATATGACCTACAAAGAATGACATCACTGTCAGCAGATATGACCTGTTTTCAATGACATCACTGTCAGTAGATATGACCTGTTAAGATTGACATCACTGACAGCATATATGACCTACAAAGAATGACATCACTGCTAGCAGATACGACCTATAAAGAATGACATCACTGTCAGCAGATTAAGTATGACCTACAAAGAATGACATCACTGTCAGCAGAGAAATTATAACCTTCAAGGAATGACACCACTGTCAGCAGATAAAGTATTACCTACAAAGAATAACATCAATGTCAGCAGATAAAGTATTACATACAAAGAATGACATCACTGTCAGCAGATTAAGTATGACCTACAAAGAATGACATCACTGTCAGCAGATTAAGTATGACCTGCAAAGAATGACATCACTATCAGCAGATTAAGTATGACCTACAAAGAATGACATCACTGTCAGCAGGTAAGATCTATAAAGGACATCACTGTCAGCAGATATGACCTACAAAGAATGACATCACTGTCAGCAGATTTGACCTACAAAGAATGACATCACTGTCAGCAGATTAAGTATGACCTACAAAGAATGACATCACTGTCAGCAGATATGATCTATAAAGAATGACATCACTGTCAGCAGATTTGACCTACAAAAATGACATCACTGTCAGCAGATTAAGTATGACCTACAAAGAATGACATCACTGTCAGCAGATATGATCTATAAAGAATGACATCACTGTCAGCAGATATGACCTACAAAGAATGACATCACTGTCAGCAGATTTGACCAACAAAGAACGACATCACTGTCAGCAGACAAATTATGACCTTTAAAGAATGACATCACTGTCAGCAGATAAATTATGACCTACAAAGAGTGACATCACTGTCAGCAGATATAACCTACAAAGAATGACATCACTGTCAGCAGATGAGTTATGACTTACCAAGAATGACATCACTGTCAGCAGATATGACCTACAAAGAGTGACATCACTGTCAGCAGATATGACCTACAAATAATGACATCACTGTCAACATATATGACCTACAAAGAATAACATCACTGTCAGCAGATTTGACCTGTTAAGAATGACATCACTGTCAGCATAAGGTATGACCTACAAAGAATGACAACACTGTCAGCATATATGACCTACAAATAATGACATCACTGTCAGCAGATATGACCTACAAAGAGTGACATCACTGTCAGCAGATGAATTATGACCTATAAAGAATGACATCACTGTCCGCAGACATGACTTACTCCCTGGACCAACAGTGTACTCCTGCCAAGGTAAAAAGCAACGATGCTCTGAAGGTCTTAAGTTAAGGCAATAAACGATGAAAAAGGACCTTAAAGATTTGCGATCAGATGAATGTAATTATAGCTACTCCAAGACGAAAATGAAAAGTTAATTCCTTTATTGATCATCAGTGTACTTCCTTTCTGTGGTTAATTTTTTTTAGTTAGTGCGGCCAAGTGAGCCATAACCTAGGCGGAAGATATGCTGGCCAGGTGAGCCTAATTACTGAACAGGTGAATGTAATTTAAAAGTTTAAGAGAATGAGTGAATACCTCCCGTCGTTGTGAAAGTGCTGAGCTCGTACCATTTTGATAAGGTATGAGGGTTTCTTTTTTTGTCTCTTTCTCGTTTTTTTTTTCTTTCCTTTTCTTTGTTCCTTCTGCTTTCTTCTTTTCTATTTATATAGTCAGTTGGGTTTTTTTAAGGGACAAAAATTTAGTTCAAGGAGATACAGAGAGAGAGAGAGAGAGAGAGAGAGAGAGAGAGAGAGAGACAGACAGACAGACAGACAGACAGACAGAGAGACAGACAGACAGACAGACAGACAGACAGACAGACAGACAGACAGACAGACAGAAGAAGAGACATACAGATAAAGAATCAAACTTTTGAAAAGGGCACTTTTGTTTTCTCTCTCTCTCTCTCTCTCTCTCTCTCTCTCTCTCTCTCCTCTCTCTCTCTCTCTCTCTCTCTCTCTCTCTCTCTCTCTCTCTCTCTCTCTCCGCTCGCTCGCTCGCTCGCTCGCTCGCTCGCTCGCTCGCTCTCATAGCAACAACAGCAACAATAACAACAACCGTAACAAACAACCGAAAACGATACGACCGGTAATCTCCAACCGGCTGAATTTACAGTGGATAGTGCTGTTTGTGAAGGGTGGCTAATATCGGAAATTCCCAATTCCATCCCTAGACAAATCTTTGTTTTCCTATCCTCTCTCCCATCTCCCCCTCTCCCCTTAAAACTTTTTCCCCCTTCAAGGCCAATGCCTCACAAACGGACTGAAATAATAGCAAAATTACTATTAATGATGAAACTTAAACCATAACCATAAGCCGCTCAACCCTAGGTGTCAGCGTAACATTTCTTCAGGTTTTTTTTTTTCTTCTTCTCTATTTCTCCCTATTATCTACTGCCTCTCTGTTTCTATGTGCTCATCTGTTCAGTCTCTCTGTCTTTCTTTCCCTCACTTCATCTCTCTCTCTCTCTCTCTCTCTCTCTCTCTCTCTCTCTCTCTCTCTCTCTCTCTCTCTCTCTCTCTCTCTCTCCCCCCTGCTTCTCTCTGTGTGTGAAGAATTAGAGAATGACGCAGAGCCACATTATTGTTTGTCCCTGTCTGACAAAAAGTCCGGCAGTGTAAAATGATCTCCCTAAACCTCGGAAAACGATTGGTTGGTCACCTAGCTCCTCTCCGCAACACACTACTGCACTACTCCGCTCCCCAAGGTCGTGACACCAGAAGACCCGGACACACTCCTCAGACAACTGTATAATGGAAGCAGCAGCAGCAGGGAATAAAGCAGGGTCGAGCAGGGGAACAGCAAGTTAGGCTGCTGCAGACAATCGTAGAGGCCGTGTCGGCTGTCAGAGGCACTCAGAGGCCCTCCAGCAGAGAAAATGGCCGTTAATTGCTGCAGGCTGTCAACCCGCAGGACAGAGTTCCGCTAACCTCCGGCCTACTTACACCATTACCAGCCCATTTTTTTCTGCTTTTTTTATGAATAGACTTTGACAATGAGTAGGGGAATCCCCTTAGCCTGCCCCACTGTCTGTAATTTGAGAGTGATATCGTAAACAAGTCTCCGTACCGTGGGATAAAGTGGGCTAGCTCTTCTGCGAAGAAGACACACACGTACACACAGTGTGTAGTGTCTTCACTGGGATTTTTTAAAGATGTGACTTTCTTCCTGCTTAGTCTCTGAATGAAACAGTCAAACCATACAATCATGCAGTTTCTCTTTTTTCTTTATATACATATATAACACACTGGGGATGTTCTCACATGTAGATTTCAGCCAGGCATTCCAGCGGCCATACAAAAACCAAATTCTCATTGATGAGGAACATTTTGTCCGAACACAACCTGAGAGTCTTTTTCTTCCTTTGCAGTGATGTGCGCTGGGTGCTTGTAAACTCTAATGCAAAATGAAGATTGTCCTTTGTGCCATGAAAAGTCTGTCAGTGTTTCTGTTTTATCAATGTGTCTTTTGTTTTGTCTGGACCTTCTGTTTTTCAAGAGCATTCTGAAAGATTATGCGTTATTTGGTTAACGTAACGGATTCAAAGAGAAGTAAAGGTCAACAGATGAACGTAACCTCTGCAGCTAAAGGTAAATGCTGACTAGTTTGCTTTCCATAAAATAGTACTTAATTTTTTTTCTATACCTACATAAATGAAATTAGGGGTATTCTGTGGTCTCGGTTGCATGTAGCTTATGGAAAACTTTTTGTGTGTGTGTGCCACATATTTTTCTTCATCCCCTGAATAAAAAAATCCATTTTCTCCTTTTTGTGGCCGACTTTTTACCATTTTCTTTTGGACACATTTTCAAACCAAAATCTAAGCATCATTCCCTCGCTTTTCACTGAGAGAAATAAGTGGATTTGTTTGGCTGGCTGGTTGGTTGGTTGGTAGTTTTCTGTGATTTGGGCAGCCACCATTCGCCATAATTATTCTAAAAGGCAACAGCCCCTGAAATGGCCTCTGTGGACAGCAGAGCTATAAACAAGATCGGATAGGACTGAACCGTTTTTGCCGTTTAGTAACAGTCCTTGTTACACTTCTGGAGCCAGGGCTAAATTATTTTCCCTACCAATGAAAGTGTCCTTATCCTTTTCTTTTCTGCAGAATCCACTTCCATTTCCGGAGTCCGCAGCCAGCGGTCAAGTTCGTAGTTCGTTTCTGTCGCGCGTGCGTCATCAAGGGTGTCTGTCCACTTCCTGCTTGCCTCCACATAACAGGTGATGTCACGGTGACCCGACTTCAGCAGTCACGATGGAACGTACGTTTCTTTGTCTGACTGGATCAATGCCCTGTCAGTCCTAAACCAGCTACAATGTAAGCGTTCTAAAGGTATCTAAACCTACAGGCCTAACATGCACTTTACTTTTCTCCCTTTCCATCTTTTTTCAAAGGACTCTGTGTGTGTGTGTGTGTGTGTGTGTGTGTGTGTGTGTGTGTGTGTGTGTGTGTGTGTGTGTGGTGTGTGTGTGTGTGGTGTGGTGTGTGTGTGTGTGTGTGTGTGTGTGTGTGTGTGGTGTGTGTGTGTGTGTGTGGTGTGGTGTGGTGTGGTGTGGTGTGTGTGTGTGTGTGTGTGTGTGTGTGTGTGTGTGTGTGTGTGTGTGTGTGTGTGTGTGTTTGGGATGAGCCAGGTGGTAAAAGTTGTACCGTTGTCATAGAACATGAAGCTGAAGTGAATGTAAAGTATCTCAAGTTCATCGCAGAAAACTTTGAACGGACACTTGACGCTATTCTTGCTTGTTTAATCGTTTTATGTTTGTTTCTGTGTGGTTTCTGATTGGACTTTACATCCCACGGTATGCACATCACAGCTAATGGGGCTAACGTCATCGGCCAAGCTATGACGTCAGTATGTCTCGACGCTTTACGTCACTCCTTAAAAAATTATATCATTCGGAGGCTAGTCTGCCGATGTCTGGATTTTGATCAGGTCACCGATGACTTGGTCTGGGGATCAATATCACGGTGTGAGTCGTATGTAGTCCATCGGGGATGGTTGAGAGTAAGCAGGAGCAATCGGCAAAAACCAAGACAGATTTCAAAATCTTAAGTATTTTTTATTAACCCAGATAACCTCTTGGCCAGTTTTTAGTGAGCATGTAGTTATGTTTGTGACTGCTGACCAAGGTTTGAGTGAGGATCTCAGAGGATGCTTCAGGCAAAAATTATCTCTGTGGCGGACGCCTTGGATGTGAAATCTAACATGAGACGATAAACCGAGGTCCTGTGTGTTACGCAACATTATTTAGCGCACGTAAAAGAACCCATGCACGGCAACAAGACGGCTGTCCCTGGCAAAATTCTGTAGAAAAAAGCCACCCTGATAGGGAAAAAGAACAGTAGCAGACAGGAAAAAAAATGGGTGGCGCTGCACTTGTGGCGACACGCTCTCCTCGGGTAGAAGCAGCCGAGTTTCACGCAGAAAAATCTGTGTGACATAAAGTGGTATAAAAAAAATGAATAAAGATATGTTACGATGAACAATTTACAGAAGTAAATATCAAAGAACTGACAGAATACTATTGAATGTGACATGAGTGATACTGGCCCAGCCAAAAGCTGGGGGGACACACAACAACAGCGGTAGTAGCAGCGGCAGCAGCAGCAGCAGCAGCAGCAGCAGCAGCAGCAGCCAAACAGCAGTAGCAGGAACTACAACTTGTTAAATAATAAAAATAGTGGAGACAGAATGAGTGTCTGAAAGGGCTGATCTCTGACAAGTGAACATCCAATAACATAAAACAAAGACGTTCCTCAAATTTCAATGTGATGCTTTTAACTGTTTCTGGGCAATGTAGGGTTTAAACATGAATTAATTAACATGAAACATGGTATTCAAAACCATGAGATAGCTGCATGCACACAATTGAAAACTAAACAATGATTAAAGTTTCTGAATCAACAAATTTCGTTCCTTATAATAACATCAGATTGTAAGACCGCAGAAAGTGAAAACTAAATCGTGAAAAGATGTTTGGAAACTGCTTTTGTGTAAAGATCCGCAAATTTGCGATATTTTTACATGGCAGAATTCGTCCTTATTCACTGACAGTTTAACCTGGGATAGTGTCCTACTAATCCGAACTGTGGCCTGTCGGTAGCAGATATGGACATTCATTGACCCCAGTCAGGTTGTCTTAGAGTGACTCTTACAAAACTGCAGCTGTGGTCCACAACGGTACATAACAGACACCAGTTTTCTTTTTAGATGTGCCGTCACTCCCTAGACTCTTATGTCTTCCAAAAATGCGGACAAACCGTTATCTAAAGAAAATAATAGATTCAGAAATACTCTCAGAAACTTTGAATTTAAAATGTCAGAGAAGAAAACTAATAATCAACCGTTTTTCTCAAACTTTACAATAAATAATAGAGGTGATTGGCTTAGAAGATTGAAATGTAAAAAAAAAAAACCCCACCATCTCACAAATGAGCATTATCATTGGCCAAATACTGTCTGTCGTGCCCTTTCTTCATTTTGTTATGGATTTTCCCACCAAACTAGTAGAAGGAAATATAGAAGGAGAGAAAAAAAACCCATTCCAGGTAATCACACTGGGTTTTGCCTGAGCTAAATGAGCACGGGCCCTATACCTTTCAACAAGCTGAAAAGAAAGGTTCCCTGAATACACCCAGAAATAGCACCTGGGAAGAATACCATACCACACAGTCTGAAAACTTGAAGCTTTAGCACAGCAGGTGGGGTGTAAATGGTAGGTAAGGATCAGAGGTGTCAGGGGTGGGATTTGGGATGAGTTCACCACCCACATTTTTTTTTCAACACTTTTTTTTTTCAAAACTTCTTTTTTTCAGTAAGTACTTGAAGCTGAGACAGGGTTTAATTTCTGAGTCTTGTCATGGTCTGACGATTGGAAACTATGAAGAAGGACATGGCAGGTTGCCAAGCCTGTCACATGTGCAGGTAGGGGGCAGGGATAGAACCGTGGTATTGCTTTCTCAGAAGACGGCAGGTAGTAGGTCATTTTCATTTCAAAGCAAAGGAAATTCGAGATTCCCCTCCCTCCACACACACGCACGCACGCACGAGCGCGCCTCAAACTCTGTCTGTCTGTCTGTCTGTCTGTCCTGTCTGTCTTCTGTCTGTCTGTCTGTCTGTCTGTCTGTCTGTCTGTCTGTCTGTCCTCCTCCCTCTCTCTCTCTTCTCTCTCTCTCTCTCTCTCTCTCTCTCTCTCTCTCTCTCTCTCTCTCTCTCAGTTATGCCTGTGAAGGGGCTGGAAGAGTGTAGGCCTATACTTATTTCCATGATATACAGGATCAAATAAATCAGTTCTCCTCTCTCCCACCCCCGCACCCTTACTTTGATCCCTACACTCGAACGACGCTAGATCGACCCTCCACCCTATACAGCACTCTAAAGCTCGATCCTCGTAACCGCAGACCTGTACTGTAGTTTTCAGTGAGCTGTCTCGTGTCAGGGCGCTCTGCCATGGCATCGCCCTCTGAGAGCAATGTCCGCACTTCTGAGAAATAAATCATACACAGGATACTTCCTCTCCAGCTGCCAATGCTAAAAATGAGGCATGAGAACACACACCCAAGCCAGTTGCCTATCTAGAAGGAAAGAAATGACAGCGTCCCTGCAACTCTTCTCGCAGCAAATCTGTCCAAGAGAGGAGTGTCATGAATAAAAAATAAAAATAAAATAAATAACAAAATAAGTAAAGGT
>CM060323.1:48639275-48651775 GCA_030674155.1 Stramonita haemastoma
AAAAGCAGTGGTTTTTTGTGCAGCTGGGGTGGGATTAAAGATGAAGGAAGGGGGAAAGGAAGGGAATGGCGCCTTTGTTGATGTGCATCTATCTATCTATCTATCTATCTATCTATCTATCTATCTATCTATCTATCTATCTATCTATCTATCTATCTATCTATCTATCTATCTATCTATCTATCTATCTATCAATCTATCTATCTATCTATCTATCTATCTATCTATCTATCTATCTATCTATCTATCTATCTATCTATCTATCTATCTATCTATCTGTCTGTCTGTCTGTCTGTCCGTCTGTCTGTCTGTCTGTCTAGCTATCTAGCTATCTAGCTATCTAGCTATCCCTTAGTTCGGCGACCGTGGGGACACCCCTGAAGACTTGACAACCAGTTCCTTCCATTTCTCTCTCTGTTCTGTCTTTCTCACTTTTGTTGAGTTCTAGGCCTGTCCATTCGCTGATGTCCTCCCATCTCTTCCTTGGTCTGCTTCTTTTTCTTCCTCCTTGGACAGTGCCTTGCAGTATTGTTTTTGCATGTCCTTTTGGTCTTGTGACATGCCTGTACCATTTCAGTCTACGCTTCTTTACGATTGATAGAAACTTTTCGGAGAGACCAATGGTCCCATTGGTTGATGTGCATACATCTTAAAAAAGAAATTCGTGTAGAATTTTACCAGGAGTAACTTTGTTGTGGTGGGGCCTTTTGGGAATACAAGGTGTATGCTGCCAGTGGCACATTGTTGGGCAGCCACACTAGCACCCAAAGGTCATGCGGCAAGGAAGACATTAGTGGAGGAGTGGGGGAAAATCTGGGTCTTTGGGGAATCAAACCATAGACCATAGACTTGCTCGTGTCCTTGATAGGTATGCTACCTTCAGCAAATGTTAGTGTGTGTGTTGTGTTGTGTTGTGTTGTGTTGTGGTGTGGTGTGTGTGTGTGTGTGTGTGTGTGTGTGTGTGTGTATGTGTGTGTGTGTGTTTGGTGTGTGTGTGCGCGCGCGTGTGTGCGTGTGTGTGTACGTACGTACGTACGTACGTACGTGTGTGTACGTACGTACGTACTTACGTCCGTCCGTCCGTACGTCCGTCCGTATGTACGTACGTACGCAACAACCGCTATGCAGGTGACTGAAATCAGGGATAGATAAGTACATAAATGCTATGCAATCTGATCTTTTTGACACATGGATGTTTCGTTTCTATCTAGTTATCACTTTTCATAACTGGTAACCCTTTAAAAATACTTGGTGTGTGTCAGTGGTCTGCATAGGCAGTTACTGTTATGCTCGGTCAGATAATGTGATGAAAACGAAGACAACAGATTGTATAAAACTGTCTCATAAACTACAATATAAACACACATTTTGCCTGAGCAGAAGAGTAAGGGAAAATTGCTGGATTATGTATATAATTTCTCATCTATGTTACTTACAGAGAGAGGAAGAGGGGGATGGACAGAGAGAGAGGCTCTCTTGAGAGAGAGGAGAGAGAGAGAGAGAGAGAGAGAGAGAGAGAGAGAGAGAGAGAGAGGGAGAGAGAGAGAGAGAGAGAGAGAGAGAGAGAGAGACAGACAGACAGACAGACAGACAGACAGACAGACAGACAGACAGACAGACAGACAGACAGACAGACAGACAGACAGAGAGTTATTATTTATTGAGGTCAGCAGAGCAATAAGCAATGTACACCAGTTTGTGTGGTGTTTTTTTCATATAACCCTCAGTATGAAACAGATCATTTCCAAACAAGGTTAGGTTGATGATGCTGTGCAGAAAAACCACAAACCAAAAAGAGTACATTTCAGAGAGAGAGAGAGAGAGAGAGAGAGAGAGAGAGAGAGAGAGAGAGAGAGAGAGAGAGAGAGAGAGAGAGAGAGGAGAGAGAGAGAGAGAGAGGTGTACGTCAATGCACATTAGATGTTGATGGATGGGTGGACTTTCCTTACATCACCTTCACATCGCATACCTTGTTAATCACACCCACACAGCCAAAGCCATTAATTCCAAGTTTTATTTCTTTTTCATTTCAGTTTTATCGTCAAATCGTCCTCATTGCCATCGACAAATCAGGTGATGAACAAAAAAAATGCCTCATATTTATCAGTTACTGAACTTCGGACAAGGCTGAGTCTCCAGTTTTTGCCATATGATGTTGATTGTGTCTTTTTTGGAATGCTGTGTGCACATACACACTATCATAATCATCAGATTCTTTTTTTTTATCAACAACACACACACACACACACACACACACACACACACACACACACACACACACACACACACACACACACACGCACGCACACACACACACACACACATATGCATGCATGTCTAATCTTGCACTTTATTCTCTCTCTCTCTCGCTCTCTCTCTGTATGTGTGTGCGTGTGCGTGTGTGTGTGTGTGTGTGTGTGTGTGTGTGTGTGTGTGTGTGTGTGTGTGTGTGTGTGTTTGCGCGCTTATGTACGTGCGCGTGCACACGTTTGTGATGTAAAATTTAAAGATTTGTGGTTTGACAGTTGTGTATTTTAAAAGCATACACGCTGATATTCGTCACAGGTATGTATGACAACATAAAACCAGCTAACTGAAAAAATACGCCCAAAGCTCCCCCCCCCCCCACTTCCCTTGCCTTGTGGGCATAATCATGTTCAATCCTCCTGAAGTCGAATAAGGCGTGACATCACCAGCAACATCCAAGTTTTTGGAACATGGGGAAAATGCACGGAGTCTTTCCTTTGTACTGAAGCATCTTAACATCTACAGGCTCTACATTTTTACCTGTGCAGAGCTTTGATTTTTCCGTGGACTAAGAGAAATGATGGTGGCTTTTGCCGTTGGCGTTACACGAATCCTACTTTAGAAGGAGTGAACATACGGCATTCTACTGCGTGGGTTGTGACCAGAGTGGCTGTATAAGGGGTGTACGGGAGATGACCCCCTCGTAGCTTCTCAGTCATCAAGTTTGCGGGACTGCATTGTATGAGAATTACATGTAAACACTAACAACCGCAGGAGATTTCTATCTGTGAAATTCAGCCTACGCTCCCAGGGGAAACCAAACCGCCAATGTACAACGCTCCCAAGTTTCATGTATATGTTGAGTTGTTTTTTAAAATCTTTATATAGATTCTATATGAAATGTGAAGGTGTCCCCAGAGTCTATGGGGTCGTTGGGGAGTGAAGAGTCAGAGACCTCAGCTTCTAGGGGGTGGGAGTGGGGGTTAGCAGTATCTTAAGGGTGGCCCATCTCCTCTCCCTCGCTGCTTTACCTTCCCTGATTCTAAAGAGGGCAGGTACATATCTAGAGGTGGGTGAACTGGGGACTGTATTCAAGCCAAGGTGCACGAGCGATCACCCATCCGCCAGGCAACCGCGCTCAACACTGCCTACTCTTAGATATATATATATAATATATAGATAGATAGATAGATAGATAGATAGATAGATAGATAGATAGATAGATAGATAGATAGATTATGTGTGTGTGTTTGTGTTGTGTTGTGTGTCTGTGTGTGTGTGTCCCAACCAGGGTTGCCTTTTACTTTTCTTTTTAACAGACTTTGTCCTAAGTAAACTGTTGACACCTGCTTCAGTCTGCACCTCAGGTAGTTATCTGATCCAAATGATAGCACCCAGACCATGACTCACAGTCTTGTGGGCCAGGAACAGTTTGGTGTCACTGAGCCTTGAACCAGCCACACCTCACTGTCGTGACCACTGAGCTACCGTATGTACCGTCTGATTGGTAGCCATCACGCAAGAGCAAAGTGTCGTCTTGATCTTTACCTCACCACAGATGCCCATTCTATTTTGTTGCTTGTTTCCAGTGTGCTAGATGTTTCTGCAGGGATACTTGCCCCTGTTTCTTGTCACAAACAAATCCGAAATGTCCTGTAAATGCATTCCTGGCGACATGTCAAGCAAACCAGTCAGTTGCAAGCCTCCTTCCTCGTTTTCATGAACCAACTCACTAAGAGTCACCAGAACTCTGTCTGTAAATGCGGTGTCTTGAATTCTTTCATTTTTGTCGGCTATGTGCCAAATCTTGAGTCTTCGATAAAGGTTCCCCTTTTCATGCTGCAGTGTTGTTGTTCTTATTTATTCTATCTATCAACTAGTTCGTACCCCCCCACCCCTCCCCCTACATTTTTTTTAGAGAGTTTATCTGTTTTGCCATGCCATGGGATTTTGCCACTGGCTATTTGGACACATCAACGTGGTTGCTGTTTTACTTTCTTATTGTTTGTTGTTTTTCTTCTCCGATATCAACAGATCTGGTTGTATGTACCAGTCCACAGATGACAAACCAAACTGTCCATGTACAGATTCAGCACGCACGAGTATAGGCACGCATTAAACAATCACTAATCAACCTTGTTATCTAAGAGAAATGAAACGCGTTCGTGAACACGTGATCTGAGTGTGTTTCCAAGGTACTTATAGTACACTTCAAGTGTCTTGTCCCGTATTGCAGTAAAAGGTACATGGTTCCGGAAACTCCTTACCTAGGGTGATCTTTTCAATAACAAAAACAACACACCAGAAACTCTCGTGTTTTTTTCTTCTAAATTTAGATGTTGATCACATCTTTTACATTTCAGTTTGAAATGGCATCAAATCCAACCGAGTAACGGAAATACGGAGGACATTTTTTTCCGAAGACCGTTATGTGGGCGGATCTAAACAGAACGGAACAGAGCACCAGCAAGAACACTGCTAACACTCCCTTCATTTCAAACTGTGCTTCCTGTTTACATGGACAGAGAAGTCTGGTTTGTTGAAAGCCTGCTCCGTTTATTCTCCTCTCCTCACTCCCTGAAGAGTCGTTGGGGACGTAACTCTGAATTTTTCAGGCCGCGTCTCTTGGGCAAGTTGAACCTAGGGGAACTCATCCCTCTTCAGGTGCATGCTGGGTATATTTGTGTTTCCTTAACTTAACGAATGTTAACAGAGAGAAGGGGTCTTTTACGTACTTGATCGTTTGCATGCACATATATATATATATATATCCGAAAGAAACTGAGGCAT
Organism: Stramonita haemastoma; assembly: GCA_030674155.1. Classification (NCBI taxonomy): domain Eukaryota; kingdom Metazoa; phylum Mollusca; class Gastropoda; order Neogastropoda; family Muricidae; genus Stramonita; species Stramonita haemastoma. The sequence goes on from CM060323.1 coordinate 48,644,313, forward strand.
GAACAGGTCTGCAGTTTAAGATTGCCCTGGATAAGGTAAAAATCCCAATCCTTAATTTGCTAAGCCCTGTTGTTGAGATTCGAACACGCACCTTTAAGGACAAGCTGAGAAATACACATTTCATAAAGCAAACAACATTTTATGTTTAAGTCAGCAAAGCGTTTCTTGCAATGCTCAACATGGGGCCGTGTATATCTTCCATGACCAGTTTGGCAATAATGCATTTTGCTAAATCAATGACTTTGGTCAACAACTCTGCAGTACATCACCATAATCACTCCCCACAGACTGGACAGAAAAGTAGAATTTTATGCATGGTTCCAAAACATTTTAATTCTGATACTTATTTCACTCATTATCTCCGGATAAATATCTTTGTCATTTTTCTCTTTAAACTTTGAAGTCAATGACTATAAGGAGTTGGAGAACAGCTTACACTCATAATGGAAAACGTTAACGGCTTGCATTCATTTCAGAACGAATACGGCGTTAAACCTCAACAAGCCATCTCAGGTTCCCTGCTTGGAATCAGCTGGCGTGAACACGGAAGATCTGGTCATGGCTCATTACACTGATCGATTACAATTCATGGCATTCTCCAGGGGAGGTCTGTTGTTGTGGCGAAAGGGCAAGGTTAAAGTGTTTACCTGTTCAAAAATGTACTTTTACCCCTTTACCCTATCTGTGAACTATGAAATCACGCCTTTACATCCACCCCTTTAAAGTTCATTGACTTCAAAAGTTTGTTCTATCAGAAGTCGAAACCACGCGTGCTCGGGGTTTAATTTGTGTGTGTGTGTGTGCCAAAAACACAGGATAGAATTTTTTTAAAAATGTAAACATCATCGTACTATGATGAGTGCAAAGATCTCTGTATGCACAGCACTAGTGGCTGCAACCCAGCATACTATTATGACAGGTTCTAAGGAGAAAATATGGAAAGTAGATGGTACAATCAACGTCAACGGAAGTATGTGTGCACAGTATCAAACGGTTACACACACACACACACACACACACACACACCACACACACACACACACACACACACACACACACACACACACACACACACACACACCACACGCGCGCGCGCGCGCGCGCGCGCGCGCCACACACACACACACTCTCTCTCTCTCTCTCTTGATACATACATACATACATACATACATACATATATATATATATATAATATATATATATATATATATATATATATATATATATATATATATATATATATATATATATATATATATATATCCTACCTGTCTGCTCTTTGACTTCGTATTTTTTTTAAAATTTGAATTAGTAAGCTACACATTTTTAGTTATAATTTATGATTTTTAGGGGATTCCTGGAAAGGGCTTTACACTGAACCTGTTACCATCAGATCATCTCTCTCTCTCTCTCTCTCTCTCTCTCTCTCTCTCTCTCTCTCCTCTCTCTCCCCCCCTCAATCAAACAATCAATCAATCTTCAAAAGCAGAAGAAAACAAGGACCCTCCAAATGTCTCTCCGCCCAAGCCAGCCAGCTAGCCAACAGGCCACAAACTAATCCTGTAAAACTGGACAGGTAAGGTAGGCAGGTAAGGTAAAGGTAATTGGGCGCCTGTCAGTCAGCTCCCCCCGCTTCCAAATCCACCCTAAATCTTCTCCTTTCGGCCAGCAGCTGATTTACATCCCCGCGGTGACGTCCGAACACCCCGCTATCTACCCGGTTTGATCCCCCAAGTGTATGCAGAGGTGTCGGTCGTTATCACTCCTGGCGGTTTACAGAAGAAGGGCAGGAGGCTTGCATGCATTAGCTATCCAGGCTGGGAACTCAATGGCCATTGGTTGCGACGGAGGGCGTTGCTCTTATCGGTTTTGGATGGACGGTCCATAATTCTACATTGCTGGCATTTTTCTTCAGCTCTCAGGCCAAAGTCTTACGTAGAGAGGGGGTGGGAGGCGGGGGTGGGTGAGGTATTTACAGGCGTACATAACACATGTCTTGGACAAAGTGCAGAATGGAACAGGGCTGGCATGTGATGTTGGAGAGGGGGTGGGGGTGGGGGTGGGGTGTTAAGGACGTATGGAAGAACTTAAGCTGTGCGGATTAATGGTGGTCTTACCGAACGATATTTTTGGAGGGGTTTGAATTCAAGGCCAAGTGTTTCTGCCTCTGTCTATTTTTCTGTCTCTCGCTCTCTGCTGTACGCGCGTGGTGTGTGTGTGTGTGTGTGTGTGTGTGTGTGTGTGTGTGCGTGCGTGCGTGCGTGCGTGCGTGCGTGCGTGCGTGCGTGCGTGCGTGCGCACACGCACACGAGTGTGTATGTGTATGCGTGAATGTGTGTTTGCATGTGTGTGTATATGCACACGTGCGCGTGCATGCATACCTGCAACACTTCATACATCTTACATCTGGTATCTTTATTCAGTTACGGGATACATAAGATTTCGCGAATAAGTAACAGTATATAAACGATGCCTTGAACTCGAAGTGAAGAAAAAGACTAAACGTAAGCAATAAGGTGAAAACAAGTATGGACATTGATTTTCTCTCAATCGAATGCAGGTTTTTTTCCCCAACATCTTAAATACTATCACCCTTAAAAAACTGAACATTATCTTAAGGAACCCTTCTTGACAAGAACACACTCACACATATGCATACACACACGCGCGCGTGCACACACACACATACGCATACACACACACTAGTCCCCCCGCGCGCGCGCACACACACCCACACACACATCCCCTCCACACACACACACACACACACACACACACACACACACACACACACACACACACACACACACACACACACACACACACACATTTACTCCAGTTACATAAACCCGTGTCCTTCTTATCCAAGAGAATTAGACCATGCAATAAAGCACTGGTTTCAAAAGATTATCCAAAAAACTTATTTAAAAAAAGAAAGAAAAACAACAACCCCCTCCCCCAAAAATGCGGACTATGGAGGTAGCGATCGCTCACTTCAATCCGAGTTGAGCCTCGTCAATCCTCAAATAGACTCCACCCTCTCCACATTTATCCTCGGCAGGCCCAGAATAGCCGGGCAGGTGACGGACACGTACGTTCCAATAGCGATCCTTCCTTACGGCAAATTCCACACTGGTCAGTGCGCTTGACCTGCCAGTGACCTACAGTTTGGACATGCACACCTGTCTTGGGTCTACTTGCCTGCTGGCCTGCCTGGCCTGGCCTGCCTACCTGGCTGCTGTTGAAGACTACAGTGTCCTGTCATCCCAGTGGGGCAAAGGTCTTTGTGGCAAACACAATGTTTACTTCATTTTCTGCTTGTGCTCAGTTTGCTCGTTATCGGACGGTGCAGTACACAGGGTGAACTGAAGGAGATAGTGGGGGAAAATATGATGACTGGGTGGAAAACTTTAGTCTTAGGGGGTACCAGGACACCAGCGCACGCGCGCGCGAGTGTGTGTGCGCGTGCACACACGCACCCACGCACGCACCCACGCACGCATCCACGCACGCATCCACGCACGCACGTGCACACACACAGACGCATGCACCTACGAACACACGCACGCATACGCGCGCACACACACACGCACGTACGTATGCACGCACGCACGCACGCACGCACGCGCGCGCGCACACACAAACACACGAACCCACGCATGCACCCACACACGCACGCGCACACATACACACACACATGCACCTATGCGCGCACGAACGCATACATGCGCGCACACACACACGCACGTACGCACGCACGCGGGGACACACACATACACACACGCGCGCGCGCGCGCTCGCGTGGAATAAACATGTTATCGGCAGGGGTGGGGAGAGAGAGAGAGAGAGAGAGAGAGAGAGAGAGAGAGGAGGAGAGAGAGAGAGAGAGAGAGGAGAGAGAGAGAGAGAGAGACTCAGACAGGGAGATTAAAACAGAGAGAGAGAGAGACAGATAGGGGGAACACAGAGAAAGAGACCCAGAAACATAGACAAAGAGTTCAGTGCTAGAAATACAGAGAGAGAGACAAGAGAGAGAGAGAGAGAGAGAGAGAGAGAGAGAGAGAGAGAGAGAGAGAGAGAGAGAGAGAGAGAGAGAGAGAGAGAGAGAGCGTTATCCCCTCATGACATCTCAAGGACTGTAGCAGGAGATGTTTAATCTGACAGCTGACAGTGCTCATAGCCATGTTCATAATAGGCATGAATCATAATATTTAAACAGGTCATATCAATCACTTGGCTTGTCCGACCACAAGCAGGCCTGACGGGTGGAAATACCGGTTTAATTTAGGGTAGGCCTATAGCTTTGCGGGTACGTAACCTGGTAAAAAAGAAAAAGAAAAAAAAGAAACAAAACATTGCACGAGGTGACAGTTGTTACATATGCTAGGGCAAGGATTTTTCCATACCATATAATAAAAAACAGTGTACTGAATTCTGGACACCACATTTGAATAGGGAGCATTGGTACAGGACCCCCTACCCCACACCTTCTCTACTCTGCTGTCCTATCTATCCCCCTCCCCCTTCTCCCTCCATATGTATGGAAGTCTTATCTATTTCTGAAGGTATGTTATCTAAGTCTTGGTGCAGTGGTTAATGCAATGTCAGGTGGGTTTTGTTTCTTTGCTTGTTTTTGATTTTTTTTCCGTTTAGTTTTGTTCCTCGGCTAGAGCTCCGAGGTTCACCAGGGAGTAAGATTTTTCGCATGCGACCGTTTTTGCCCACCATGAAAGTAGCCACATTCCGACTTCAGGGATATATGCTGGGTATGTTCATGTTTCCGAAACCCACTGAATGCTGACATGAATTACGGGATATTTAACGTCCATATATTTTTTTTATCTTCTGCATGTGTCTATATACACAAACGGAATCAAGACACTCTCAGGTCTGCATTTTGAGTTGATCTGGGAGATCGTAAAAATACCCACCCTTTATTCACCAGACGCCGCCGAGATTCGAACCCACGACTTCACTGACCCATGAGATTGAATTCAAACGATCTTAACCACCAGCTATAGCGTGCGTCAGGTAGTGGGTTTAAACCTCCTCTGGGACGGACATAATTATAATGTGTGGACTGTCCAGGGTTCTTGCGGGCTTCTAATGAGAATATTATTGAAGCTTTGTAAAGAATTGGGATTTACTGAAGGGGGAATCCTACATACACCATGCAGATGCCAGGATGGTGTACATCACTCTGTCACATCACTCTGTCCCATTACTGGATCTTGCAGACCTTTACTTGTGGGTTTTCTTTCTTTTGTTGTTTTGTTGTACCCCTCTTTCATTGTTTTTACATTATGGTCATAGGATTCGTTCATTTAGACTTAACAGTCTGGAACAAAGGTTGCCTCTATGTGAGGGGTGTGGCGTGCGGTCTGTATGCATGCGACGATTGCATACATTTGTCGGTATTCAATGATATGCTAATGTGTGCAGGTGCATGCGTTTACACTATATCATCATCAACTTCATCATCATCATCATCATCATCATCATCATCATCATCATCATCATCATCATCATCATCATCATCATCATCATCATCATCATCAATAAAGTATCTGTGTCTCTTATCGGAGGCATACACCATAATATTTTAAACTCTGATAGGATTTATTACAGTCTGTTTTGCAGTCACAAAAACCTTGACCTAGGAGAAAAAAAAAGCCCAGTTTGATGTCCAGTAAAGTGTAAGGTTATTTTTGTCTAATATGAATTTTGAACCTCAATGAATATAAGTATGTTCAAAACATGATCGGAAACCGGCTTAAGAGAGCGTGAAGAAAGAACAAGAACTGCAAGGTACAGTTACACAAGAAAGGTATTTTCACTGTGCGCATGCCAATACTTAAGCTTGTATGTGTGTGTGTGTGTGTGTGGTGTTGTGTGTGTGTGTTGTGTGTGTGTGTGTGTGTGGTTGTGTGTGTGTGTGTTGTGTGTGTGTGTGTGTTGTGTGTGTGTGTGTGTGTGTGTGGTGTGTGTGTGTGTGTGTGTGGTGTGTGTGTGTGTGTGTGTGTGTGTGGGTGTGTGTGTGTGTGTTGTGTGTTTTGTTGTGTGTGTTGCGTGTGTGTGTGTATGTTGTGTGCGTGTGTGTGTGTGTGTGTGTGTGTGTGTGTGTGTGTGTGTGTGGTGTGTGTGTGTGTGTGCGTGCGTGCGTGTATGTGTGTTGTGTGTGTATGTGTGCGTTTCTCTCTCTCTCTCTCTCTCCTCTCTCTCTCTCTCTCTCTCTCTCTCTCTCTCTCTCTCTCTCTCTCTCTCATCTCATCTCATCTCATCATCCACTGCATCAGTACATCAGTGATCAGCGTGCACATCCATAACCCGTGCCCCCTGAACAGCCATCCCGCCTTGTGCTCAAAGAGGAAATGAGGGGTGTTCCTGGCCTGCTGGCTGATTGGCTCACTGACTGAGCCCTGGACAATCTTCCGGGCATTGAGGAATGCCAGAAATGCCGCGAGCTGCCTGCCTACCTACCTACCTCCTTACCTGCCTACCTACCTCCTCACCTGCCTACCTATACCCCCTTACCTGCCTGCCTGCCAGAGGGGGGATTAAGATTAGCAGCATGCCTCAAGGGTTTTGCTTTGTTGAAATCGCTGAGCTAGGCTAGCTTTCAAGTGGCACCGCCAGTAGTTTATTTTAGTATACCCCAAACGATCTGCCTGCTGGGTGCTTTGCACTGGCTGAACTGGAAGATCGGAACTAAATCATTGGTTCCCCCCACCCCCCTAAACTTCCCCCACCCCCCTAAACTTCCCCCACCCCCGAAAACAACAAAGCCCCCAAAACCCAACCCACCAAACAAAATTATAAACAAAAAACCCCAAACCAAACCAAAACAAAAACAAAAACCGGCCCACGCGTTGCTTAACGGAATCCTTAGCTTTCCAGGAAAATACGGGATTGGTTTTTTCAATGCACACGAGCAGGCTTGTGTGCACACTTTTATTTCATTTCATGTTGTCTATAGCCCCGCCGGCCGATATAGCCATATCAGGGCTGTTGTTACCTTTCAGCAATTTCAGCAACTTAAACAGCAGTCAACTCAAGTCTAATATCCCTTCAAATATCTGTCAGCATCAATCTGAAGAAAAAAAACCCAAACAAACATTAAATGTCAAAAGACCATAACTTTTTTTTTTTTTTTATTCCTTAAGGCCTGTAAAACCAAGCCGTGCTGAGGACGCTAGCCGCACTATTTAGTTTATCATCTTCGGGTTACAAAAAAAGCGTAAAAAAGGATAATGAACACTTCATTGTACTAAACAATAAATAGGAAAAATGTCATACGGTCAAACAACATTGTAGACTGGACACTCTGCTCATCCCAGTATTCACAATACCACAACCAGAACAAGGCGATGCTTTTAAAATGCCATAATTATAATACATGAAAAAAATTGGTCAGATTTGCTCAAAAAACGGCAGAAGAATGGACTGAGGCATAAAAATTAGCG
>CM060323.1:48667957-48677957 GCA_030674155.1 Stramonita haemastoma
CTTTCTGCAGGAAATGTCTCTGACATCGTACAAAATCGACGGCAGAGAGAATCAAACTGTGATTGTGTTGCGCCTGTCACCGGCCCACCGGCATCCTGCTACACACAGCCACGGTGACAGTGTTGGTAACAGTGTTGTTTACCGTAAGAAAGGGGCAGCGCAAATTGCAAGGGACAAAAAGCGAGTGGAGACACATAAGGTCAGTGTAATGAACAAACAACATGAACATTCTGTCTCCCCTTCGAATTTGTTTCTCCCGACGCCCCCAAGTTTATTTTATAACAACAAAAATGAAATGGCCATGGACACATTCAAAGGTGACACGCCCACTGGCCCTCCTCGCTGCGCTGCTAAATCCGCACGTGCAACACGGCCAGCCGTCTCCTCTCCGTCATGCATGCCTGATGTTGACCCCGTGTCCGTGACAGTGCAACAGCACGAATTGGCGCTTAAAGACTGGAGTCTCGACTCTGACACGGACAAGAATACTGACAATGAAGAAGTCATATCTGTGAGCAGTGACGCGCCAACAATACCGCATGTGACACTGACAGAGCACAGCTCTACAGAAGATGTGACAGGGAACAGCAAGAGAGCAGAACCACTGGAAACGAATGCCGAAAGTGCAACTGCCATCGACGAAGCAGGAGGCGGCTCCACTGTGTCCGGCGAGGATCGCAGGGAATTGATGGAACTTCTACAACAATTTGCAGACGCAATGAACAGGGGCTTTGAGTCATTAAAGAAAGCAAATGAAGACGGGAAAGCAGCTGAAGACGAGAATCTTCCCGACACGTCCAGTGACCAGCCAGCAGTACAACCACATGGCTGATGCCGCTCTGTGACAGTTCCTCCGTCCCTGCTACGACATGGGTTGTTACCAGTGACATCCACACAAACTATTATAAACAATACCGCGTTTCGGTTACCAATCGCGAAGAATCCTTGATATTGTACAGTTTGAAATTTTGTTGTATCTTTCGAATTCGGTCCCCTCCCCCATCTACCCATTTGTGAAAGGGTTGAAAAACCTAACACAATAAATCTTTGTCATTGTCATTGTCATTGTCTCCAGATAAAGCCAATAATATCCCATTCCTTATACGGCATGTAGCACTTTAGGATCTAGACATCTCTGCACTTCAGATTGGGGAAATGATTAAGTTGGCTGCCTAAATCAGCTCCTGTATGGCCAGTTGGCTAGGATTTATTAAACACATCAAAGCATAGAACATGTCCAGTTCTGCATGAACTGCAAGATTGATTGATTCAACGCCGAAGTTATAAATGGGATGTTGTATCCAAAACAGAGTTGATTTGTAAAGAACGTCGTCCACTGGACATAATTAAACGTGTGTATAAAAAGGAGCATCTAAAATAGTATGCAGACTGTCAACATATAGGTTTAGTATATGGGTACTTGCCCTCTTTAGGGACAAGGAAGGTAAAGCATCGAGGTAAAGGAGATGGGCGCCCCCCTCAAGATGTTGACCCCCAGAAAAGCTGAGGTCTCTGAGACCTCGCTTTCCAACGATTGCGCAGGTTATGGGAACACCTGACCTTTTACCATTTTTCGAAATTTCAGATTGTTTATTTTACAGAAAACTTTTTTGACATGAACTTGATTTATCCTGAGTTTATTGTTTTCTTTCGAACAGATTGAGTACATGGTTTGCATTTTATTTTGTGAAGTCCTGAATTATACAATACGGTAGAAGACATTATCTACATAGACTGATTTTATGAAATTCAAAGTGTTCCTGCTGCGTGTTCTTTAGCTTCTTTAACCGAAAATATTGTATAAACAACGTATATTTTTTATTCACATGTACGACAAAAGTCCAAAGATTTGTTTTGTTCTGATAAATATCATTGTTCATGAAGCTGTTTTAATTTACGGGAACATAACAGTCATGTTTAAGCCGTAGGAAAACTTGTGGAAAAAACACTGTAATGAGTGCATTCAAAGGCAGAACAATTGCACCCTGGCTTTGCATTGTTTTTATTCCTGTGAGTTTGCTTAATGTTTTGTGGGGGGTTGTTTGTTTGTTTTCTTTTATATAACTGCCCTTATATCACGCTGATGTACATTGAACTCTTTTATAGGGTCTAACGGTCTTTACATGAATAAACAGTTTCAAACCGGATCTTCACACACACACACACACACACACACACACACACACACACACACACACACACACACACACACACACACACACTACTACTACTACTACTACTACTACTACATACGTACGTACGTACGTACGTACGTACGTACGTACGTACGTACATACATACATACATACATACATACATACATACATACATACATACATACATACACGCGCGCGCGCGCGCGCGCGCGCGCGCCAACACACACACACACACACACACACACACACACACACTTACTTCCTGTTTATATAATACCGCTGACAGACTTTTCAAACAATGCCTGTTGAAATCAAACCTGTAATGATGGCCAGTTCTTCTAAATAGACCGGTTAACCCACCGTTATTTCTGGAAAACCGACGGTTGTGGTACTGAATTAAATGGCGTGTTTTGTGCTCAGCCAATAAAAGCGCCTATAAAGTTGAAGGACACCTGTCATTGTTGTCACTTTTCTGCAACATCCTGTTTGTCATGGTACTTTTAGTGGATTCACTTGCGCGTGATGTTGCAATTAAGGGATTGCAAGAAACGGGGGTGGGGGGCGGGGGCGGGGGCGGGGTCAGACACTTTGATCAAGAAATGCAATGACGGCCTCGTCATGTTAACGCGCGCTACCAGCAGGTCTGACTTGACTTTCTAATAATGGCATAAGTTGTTTTTTTTGTTGTTTTGGGGTTGTTTTGTTGGGTTTTTTTTTTTTTTTTTTGGGGGGTAGCTTTTTTTCTTAAAGATAAAATTGACTTAAACCGTAAAACACTGCCTTGATCTGGTTGTTATTGGTGGTGGTGGTGATGGTATTTGTTGTCGTTTGGGGTTTATTTTTTTGAAAATCTATTATTCGTGCTTGGTGATTTTTAGACTAATTTAGTCCTTTGTCAGGCCTAAAGTGCCATCCGACGTCGGCTGGTTTGTAAATGAGGAGAAAAATGAAAATGAGTGAAGTTACACACACACACACTACTTGAATAATGGTTATACAGGACACTAACATGTACACTGTCTGTTTCAGCTCCCTGCACAACTTTCGAAAAGAAACTCCAGATTTGACTTTCTTTAAAAAAAAAAAAAAGAATAAAAAGGAAAGCAGATATAATTTATGAATGATTTGATACTTTTCTTGCATGCTTACTCTTCCAAAAATCATTGTAAATGCTAAAACCGTGTGTGCTCGGACACACACACACACACACACACACACACACACACACACACACACACACACACCATGCACGCACGCACGCACGCACGCACGCACGCACGCACGCATGGAAAAGGAGGGAGGAGAAGAGAGGGGAGCAGGAAGAAAGGGGGTAGGAGGATAGTGGGGAAAGGAGGAATGAACTTTACATAGTTTGCTGCACTTTGGCCAGCGGCCGATAAACAAACCTAGAACATAATGTGGATTCAGGAAATGTAGCAGTCAAAAACTGCGGCTACATTTCAGAGAGAGAGAGAGAGAGAGAGAGAGAGAGAGAGAGAGAGAGAGAGAGAGAGAGAGAGAGAGAGAGAGAGAGAGAGAGAGACACGCGCACGCGCGCGCGTGCACGCGGGCGGTCAAAGAGAGAAAAACAGGAACATAGAAAAACAAGAATACAAACAGGAACACAGACAGACAAAGCTGATAATCAGGAGATTCGACTTTTTTAAAATCCCAGACAAAGCAATGAGGACCAGGTGGATGCAGTAGAGGTGTCCGAACTTCAACAATGATAATGACCTGAAGTCTGTAGGAGTCCGTTTGGAATACCTGCAAACATCTCAGAATGTTCTGTCCTGTCCCGTCTCATTATAGTATACGGAATAGGCAGATATTCTTTATTCTTTCAATTCGAGGATAATGGAATAAGCACTCATGCGTTTTTCTTTACATCCAGTCCCCGAGTGTATGTATCTTGACTAGACGATGATACTGAAAAGAAGTTCTTAGCCACCATCTCAGTTTTATAAACAGCTGACACAAATTGTATGTAGAATACCACGGGCTGTTGTTCATCGCGTATGAATGTTTCAAGATCTACCATTGCTAATTCAAAAGAACCTTAGTTGTAGTTAGCTTTTGTTTTGCATTCTTGAGAACAAAATCGACAATTATTTGGAGGGAAACATTTAAGGAAAAAGTATTAGTTTAACAAAGTGGCAAATTTGACATCAGTTTCGTTGCTAGACGCTGCTTAAATTTCAGAACAAATTCAAAGATGTCGAACTAATGGAAATACTTATGATAACTGTATTTCTACATCCTTTTCTGCTCTTTAAAAACTCCCTCCAACAAAATTGAAACGTTGATATGTGTACTAAAATCTCAATGTCAGCATTCTACATACGGCATAGAAATTGAATACTTTGCAACGACGGGGATGTACATGCTTTATGAGAGAATAATAGCCTGCAATGCAAGGGGCGATTTTTTTTTTCTTAATTCAGAGATGTCGGCAGGGTCACGAGATAGGCTTATCTAATGTTAACATATATTTCCTGTGTATCCTAAATTACAAAAGGAGATTTGAAAGGCTATAAGTAAGCAACATGTTACATGGGCAATGTATAACCCCCCCCCCCCCCCAGCCCCACCGCTCTTTAAAAACAAAAACAGAAATTAAGGAGCAGTCTCCATGGATACAACTTTAAAATACTGTTATTTTTCTATGTTTAACTACAACTGGGGGTGTCTGTGTCCTCTGGATTTAAGTAATACTGTAAGGTGCTACCGGGGTCATTGACCTTAAATATGAATGTTTATATTCGTCATCTCAGTGCAATCAACCTTACGATACCAAAAAAAAGGTTTGAAAGTAGCATTTTTCTGTGCCTGACTTTCAGAATAGTCTCATTATCAGAGTCTCATATGAAAGCTGTAAATGGGTACCTGCCCTCTTTAGGGTCAAGAAAGGTAAAGCAGCGAAGGAGAGGAGATGGGCGCCGCCCTCAACATGCTGGCCCCTAGGGAAGCTGAGGTCTCTGACGCCTCGCTCCCCTACGATCGCCTAGGTTATGGGACACCTTTACCTATTTTGTTTGTTTGTTGTTGTTTTTTATTCATGACACTCCTCTCTTGGACAGATTTGCTGCGAGAAGAGTTGCAGGGACGCTGTCATTTCTTTCCTTCTAGATAGGCAACTGGCTTGGGTGTGTGTTCTCATGCCTCATTTTTAGCATTGGCAGCTGGAGAGGAAGTATCCTGTGTATGATTTATTTCTCAGAAGTGCGGACATTGCTCTCAGAGGGCGATGCCATGGCAGAGCGCCCTGACACGAGACAGCTCACTGAAAACTACAGTACAGGTCTGCGGTTACGAGGATCGAGCTTTAGAGTGCTGTATAGGGTGGAGGGTCGACCTAGCGTCGTTCGAGTGTAGGGATCAAAGTAAGGGTGCGGGGGTGGGAGAGAGGAGAACTGATTTATTTGATCCTGTATATCATGGAAATAAGTATAGGCCGACACCTTCACAGGCATAACTGAGAGAGAGAAAGAGAGAGAGAGAGAGAGAGAGAGAGAGAGGAGAGAGAGAGAGAGAGAGAAGAGAGAGAGAGAGAGAGAGAGAGAGACAGACAGACAGACAGACAGACAGACAGACAGACAGACAGACAGACAGACGGACAGACAGAGTTTGAGGCGCGCTCGTGCGTGCGTGCGTGTGTGTGGAGGGAGGGGAATCTCGAATTTCCTTTGCTTTGAAATGAAAATGACCTACTACCTGCCGTCTTCTGAGAAAGCAATACCACGGTTCTATCCCTGCCCCCTACCTGCACATGTGACAGGCTTGGCAACCTGCCATGTCCTTCTTCATAGTTTCCAATCGTCAGACCATGACAAGACTCAGAAATTAAACCCTGTCTCAGCTTAAAGTACTTACTGAAAAAAAGAAGTTTTGAAAAAAAAAAGTGTTGAAAAAAAAATGTGGGTGGTGAACTCATCCCAAATCCCACCCCCTGACACCTCTGATCCTTACCTACCATTTACACCCCACCTGCTGTGCTAAAGCTTCAAGTTTTCAGACTGTGTGGTATGGTATTCTTCCCAGGTGCTATTTCTGGGTGTATTCAGGGAACCTTTCTTTTCAGCTTGTTGAGAGGTATTGGGTCCGTGTTCATTTAGCTCAGGCAAAACCCAGTGTGATTACCTGGAATGGGGTATTTTTTCTCTCCTTCTATATTACCAACTACTAGGTTGGTGGGAAAATCCATAACAAAACGAAGAAAGGGCACCGACAGACAGTATTCGGCCAATTATGATAATGCTAATTTCTCTGATGGTGGGTTTTTTATATTTCAATCTTCTAAGCCAATCACCTCTATTATTTATTGTAAAGTTTGAGAAAAACGGTGAATTATGAGTTTTCTTCTCTGCCATTTTAAATACAGAGTTTCTGAGAATATTTTTGAATCTACCATTTTCTTTAGATAACGGTTTGTCCGCATTTTTGGAAGACATAAGAGTCTAGGGAGTGACGGCACATCTAAAAAGAAAACTGGTGTCTGTTATGTACCGTTGCGGACCACAGCTGCAGTTTTGTAAGAGTCACTCTAAGACAACCTGACTGGGGTCAATGAATGTCCATATCTGCTACCGACAGGCCACAGTTCGGATTAGTAGGACACTATCCCAGGTTAAACTGTCTGTGAATAAGGACGAATTCTGCCATGTAAAAATATCGCAAATTTGCGGATCTTTACACAAAAGCAGTTTCCAAACATCTTTTCACGATTTAGTTTTCACTTTCTGCGGTCTTACAATCTGATGTTATTATAAGGAACGAAATTTGTTGATTCAGAAACTGTAATCATTGTTTAGTTTTCAATTGTGTGCATGCAGCTATCTCATGGTTTTGAATACCATGTTTCATGTTAATTAACTCATGTTTAAACCCTACATTGCCCAGAAACAGTTAAAAGCATCACATTGAAATTTGAGGAACATCTTTGTTTTATGTTATTGGATGTTCACTTGTCAGAGATCATCCCTTTCAGACACTCATTCTGTCTCCACTATTTTTATTATTTAACAAGTTGTAGTTCCTGCTGCTGCTGCCGCTGCTACTGCTGCTGCTGCTGCTGCTGCTGCTGCTGCTGCCGCTGCTACTACCGCTGTTGTGTGTTCCCCCAGCTTTTGGCTGGGCCAGTATCACTCATGTCACATTCAATAGTATTCTGTCAGTTCTTTGATATTTACTTCTGTAAATTGTTCATCGTAACATATCTTTATTCTTTTTTTTTTTTATACCACTTTATGTCACACAGATTTCTCTGCGTGAAACTCGGCTGCTTCTACCCGAGGAGAGCGTGTCGGCACAAGTGCAGCGCCACCCATTTTTTTTCCTGTCTGCTACTGTACTTTTTCCCTATCAGGGTGGCTTTTTTCTACAGAATTTTGCCAGGGACAGCCGTCTTGTTGCCGTGCATGGGTTCTTTTACGTGCGCTAAATAATGTTGCGTAACACACAGGACCTCGGTTTATCGTCTCATGTTAGATTTCACATCCAAGGCGTCCGCCACAGAGATAATTTTTGCCTGAAGCATCCTCTGAGATCCTCACTCAAACCTTGGTCAGCAGTCACAAACATAACTACATGCTCACTAAAAACTGGCCAAGAGGTTATCTGGGTTAATAAAAAATACTTAAGATTTTGAAATCTGTCTTGGTTTTTGCCGATTGCTCCTGCTTACTCTCAACCATCCCCGATGGACTACATACGACTCACACCGTGATATTGATCCCCCAGACCAAGTCATCGGTGACCTGATCAAAATCCAGACATCGACAGCCTAGCCTCCGAATGATATAATTTTTTTAAGGAGTGACGTAAAACGTCGAGACATACTGACGTCATATCTTGGCCGGTGACGTTAGCCCCTTTACCTGTGATGTGCATCCTGTGAGATGTAAAGTCCTATCAGAAACCACACAGAAACAAACATAAAACGATTAAACAAGCAAGAATAGCGTCAAGTGTCCGTTCAAAGTTTTCTGCGATGAACTTGAGATACTTTACATTCACTTCAGCTTCATGTTCTATGACAACGGTACAACTTTTACCACCTGGCTCATCCCAACACACACACACACACACACACACACACACACACACACACACACACACACACACACACACCACACCACACCACACCACACCACCACACCACACACACACACACACCACACACACACACACACACACACACACACACACACACACTCACACCACACACACACACACACACACACACACACACACACACACACACACACACACACACACACACACACACACACACACAGAGTCCTTTGAGAAAGGATGGAAAGGGTAGAAAAGTAAAGTGCATGTTATAGGTTTAGGTAACTTTAGAACGCTTACATTGTAGCTGGTTTAGAACTGACAGGGCATTGATCCAGTCAGACAAAGAAACGTACGTTCCATCGTGACTGCTGAAGTCGGGTCACCGTGACATCACCTGTTAGGTGGAGGCAATCAGGAAGTGGACAGGCACTCGTGGTGACGCACGCGCGACAGAAACGAACTTGACCGCTGGCTGCGGACTCCGGAAATGGAAGTGGATTCTGCAGATAAGTAAAGGATAAGGACACTTTCCTTGGTAGGGAAAATAATTTAGCCCTGGCTCCAGAAGTGTAACAAGGACTGTTACTAAATGGCAAAAACGGTTCAGTCCTATCCGATCTTGTTGTGTATAGCTCTGCTGTCCACAGAGGCCATTTCAGGGGCTGTTGCCTTTTAGAATAATTATGGCGAATGGTGGCTGCCCAAATCACAGAAAACTACCAACCAACCAACCAGCCAGCCAAACAAATCCACTTATTTCTCTCAGTGAAAAGCGAGGGAATGATGCTTAGATTTTGGTTTGAAAATGTGTCCAAAAGAAATGGTAAAAAGTCGGCCACAAAAAGGAGAAAATGGATTTTTTTTATTCAGGGGATGAAAAAAAATATGTGGCACACACACAAAAAAAGTTTTCCATAAGCTACATGCAACCGAGACCACAGAATACCCCTAATTTCATTTATGTAGGTATAGAAAAAAAAAGTACTATTTTATGGAAAGCAAACTAGTCAGCATTTACCTTTAGCTGCAGAGGTCACGTTCATCTGTTGACCTTTACTTCTCTTTGAATCCGTTACGTTAACCAAATAACGCATAATCTTTCAGAATGCTCTTGAAAAACAGAAGGTCCAGACAAAACAAAAAAGACACATTGATAAAACAGAAACACTGACAGACTTTTCATGGCACAAAGGACAATCTTCATTTTGCATTAGAGTTTACAAGCACCCAGCGCACATCACTGCAAAGGAAGAAAAAGACTTTCAGGTTGTGTTCGGACAAAATGTTCCTCATCAATGAGAATTTGGTTTTTGTATGGCCGCTGGAATGCCTGGCTGAAATCTACATGTGAGAACATCCCCAGTGTGTTATATATGTATATAAAGAAAAAAAGAGAAACTGCATGATTGTATGGTTTGACTGTTTCATTCAGAGACTAAGCAGGAAGAAAGTCACATCTTTAAAAAATCCCAGTGAAGACACTACACACTGTGTGTACGTGTGTGTGAGTGTCTTCTTCGCAGAAGAGCTAGCCTACTTTATCCCACGGTACGGAGACTTGTTTACGATATCACTCTCAAATTACAGACAGTGGGGCAGGCTAAGGGGATTCCCCTACTCATTGTCAAAGTCTATTCATAAAAAAAGCAGAAAAAAATGGGCTGGTAATGGTGTAAGTAGGCCGGAGGTTAGCGGAACTCTGTCCTGCGGGTTGACAGCCTGCAGCAATTAGCGGCCATTTTCTCTGCTGGAGGGCCTCTGAGTGCCTC
>CM060323.1:48682957-48697957 GCA_030674155.1 Stramonita haemastoma
TGATGTCATTGAAAACAGGTCATATCTGCTGACAGTGATGTCATTCTTTGTAGGTCATATCTGCTGACAGTGATGTCATTCTTTGTAGGTCATATAATGCTGACATTAATGTCAATCTTTGTAGGTTATATCTACTGACAGTGATGTCATTTTTTGTAGGTCATAACTGCTGACAGTGATGTTATTTTTCCATTTCGTTTCTACTCAAATTGCTTTTACTTTCTTCAGCAATCAGATTTGCTGATTACATTAACAATAACTCTTTCCCTTTTGGAAACATTGTATCTGGTCACTGTTGTGTCCTTTTATTTGCTAGGTTTCTTCTCCCTTCTTAAATTCATATCTGCAGGGAATGATGATAATCTGTGTAGATTATTCTTCATGAGTTGCACCTGCTGAATGTGATAGAATTCTTTGTAGACCAAATCTGTTGACAGTGCTGACTTTCTGTATAGGTCATGTCTACAAACTGGAGTTGTGGTTGGTTGATTTTGGGTGTTTTTGTTTTTGCAGGTCCACTCTCTGTGAGTTCCAGTACTGTTGCTGTTTCCCTGTCGCTTATTTCTACTTCTCCACGGCCACCCAGCTGTGCTTAGACTCGCTGAGGATGCATGCTCAGGGTCAGAGGCACACAGGCAGTTAGTTAAGGGATTGATGTTAGGCCGCCGCGAGACCACCAGTGAGATGGTCGTGCACTGCTGCTGGGCTGCTTTGGTGGCGTTCAGACTTGCCTGATCTCAGCCAAGATCTGTAGTGATATCACTCTTTGTAGGTCAGCTTAAAGGTCATGTAATTTGAAAAGTTCATGTCATTCGAATCTGCATGTCATTCGAATCTGCATGTTGTTGAATTGCGGAAACACGAAAACGCCCTTGGATGCATTCAAAGACTTCAGAAGCGTATAGAGGGAGGAAACAGATAGAGAAGGGAAGGGGGGGGGAGTGGTATTATGAATGTGACGAAGTATCTGCAAAATGGATTTCTCTGTCAATGAGGCGTGGGGTATATGGTATTTCTCACATACTGTGCCACCACCTCGGGAAACTGATCTTAGAATCTGATGACAGACACGTTTTGTTGTTCTGTGTAGGTCCCATAGTGCCGTCAATCATGCAGTTCTCCATATTTCTTCCTCGCTGTTAAAGCTATGGCATTCTTCTGTTCTGTATGCTGTCAGCGAGCAAGCTATTGACAGCGGTTTATCAGATGCCAGTAGCTATGGCTATGCCAGAGATGTTGTTGATCACAATAGCTTTTGTTTAGAGAACAGGTCTGAAAAACAGGTTGAGATGCTTTCTTCCTGTAGAGGATGAATGAAGCATACAGTTGTGAAAGGGTGTATGTGTGTGTGTGTGTGTGTGTGTGTGTGTGTTTTAGGGGGTAGGCGTTTGTGAAAGCGTTTATCGGGCGGATTGGCGAGGGAGGTGAATGGTGGAATGATCGTCAGGTATCTGCAAAGGTCATTGCGTGGCTCAGATTCTTAGCAAAATGCCTTGACTTGGAGGATTGCTTTCAGCATTTTTTTCACCTGTGTGTGTGTGTGTTTGTATGTGTGCGTGCGTGCATGTGGGCACAGGTGTGCATGTGTGTATGTGCACGAGCCTCACACACACACACACACACACACACACACACACACACACACAGAAAGAGAAAGAAATGTGTTCTTGTGTGTGTGGTGGTGGTGAGGGGGCACATGGCACAACATGAAAAACACACATTCCGTTCATGTTCAGCACAGAACAACAGACACAAAAGTAGATTTTTTTTCAAATTTATTTTCACTTTTAAAAAAATCTGAAACTACTGTAAATTTAATCTCTCTCTCTCTCTCTCTCTCTCTCTCTCTCTCTCTCTCTCTCTCTCTCTCTCTCTCTCAAAAACATCAATATATAAAAACTACCAAATATAGCAAATCTATTGCACATGGAAGCTTATCCCAAAACATTCTCTGAAAATATAGCAAAATACAGTAAAACTTTGAACAATAAAAATGGAAACTTAACAAAAAATACGAAAATGAAACAAACAATGAGCAATACAACATTTGTATATCACAGACACAAGTCATGGCAGTTCGCTAAATTAGGCTTTTGGGCAAAATTCACTATGACAAAAACCGTTCTAGCTTTACATATGATATGATTTGTTTTCTGTATTAGACACAAGTCAATAGTGTTTGTCTAACATAAGATATGAGGGGGAAATGGTCAAAACTAGGGGGGCTTTTTTACATTTCAGGAATCTACCATTTTAATTCAGTTATGTACATGGGTTTTTTTCTCTTTTTTCTGTTTTTTGGGGGGTAACTTTTTTGCATTTTCCTTTTTTTTTTGGGGGGGAGGTATTTTGGTTTAAACTGAAAAAATGACAAAATTAAAATTTCACACACACACACACACCTACACTTGCTGATAAGTGTTAAACGTGAACACATCATTGGTAAAGGTTATGGCTAAAGCAAAAAATCAAGACCTGGCATTAAACATAAGCACAATAAGCTACTAAACTATAATCTACAAATCTACTACAAAAACAAACTAAAACACAATAATTATATGGTAGAAATTTAATCTACCTACGAAATGTAAAACACAGCTCTCCAGCCATGTAAAATATTTCTGCAGCGATGACAAGCACACGACGTCATTGCTGACGAACATGTGACGTCACGCTGGAGTATGACAACACAACACCACGAGCACAACACCAGGGCGGCGTCTGTTTCTCTTGATCATGCGCGCGCACCGCTGTCACAGTAACAGCGATGCAAGTCCCGGCACCTCAGCCTCTGCTTTCCACAAGGGAATGTTCCAGGCTGTTGGTTTCCATGATCCTATCACCACCTCTCCCTCATCTTCTACTGGCTCGCAACGGCGGGAATCCGATACATCAGATTGTCCCTAAGCCGTTATTCCGAGGTGATTCCAGTCCTGCAAGCTGATCCGGACTCCTTTGTCTGTCCAGGAGGATGGCTGTTGACTCTCCTGACAGTCAAGGAAGAGCAAAGTTCAGGTCCGTTCTCACAGGAACTGCTGCAGTTCTTCGGAAAACTGTTCTTCTCTGCAGCTCCCTTGCAAGGACAGGACTCCCACCTCCCTTCTCCTCCAGTCGCACGCATCGACCCCGTGTCTTGACTGTCGACCAGTCTGTCTCCGGGCCCGACCCACACTCGGCAGCGGTCAGTCATTGCCCACCTGACCTGACCTGACCTGACCTGACCTTCCCGCCACTTCGGGGAGATCAGCAGCCGAGACGCAGCGGCGACTGCAAGCCGTTGGAAGACGTAGACGATGTCTGATCGCTCAGACCATCAGTGGAGGCACACAACGGCAGCGAGGGGTCGGTCCTCTAGACGATGGTTTCGCCAAAGACGCGGACTGCGTGGCGGTGCTGCTTGACGTGGTATTCGGGGTGCGTCAGGCGCAGGATTTCGCCGTCGCAGTTGATGTTGTAGGTCTCTTTCAACGCTTTCTTGCCGTCCTGCAGCACAGTTGGGGCGTTGCACAGGCGGACAGTGTAGCTTTGCACACGGGCTGTCGTCATGAAGTCGTAATCGAACTGTTGAACAAACAGAGAGGAGAACAATGTTTAATGGATTGCTTGGTAAAGGGAGTTTTGTATACCATCGGTCAGTAACATCAGACTTTTTCAGAATTGTGGACAAGAAATTATAGAAACTATAAAATAAAGTCATGGCTTAAACTAATACTATGTTCCAGAGAAAAAATTTCAAATGCCATTTGTACATCTTGAACGTATTCAGATGGGTTGATTTTATTTTTGAAAACAAGAACTTAAAGCTAGTTCCATTTAAAACAGCTGTGGTAAAAATCCAGAAGGAAGCGATGTGAAAATAAAATCAACATTGCCAAGAGATAAGTGTTAGAGGAAACTGTGGCCAGGTTGAAAGGCAAGTGTAATAATTGAACATTGCTGTCAAGAGATTCTGCCACGAAAATATTTTACATCTGAGGCCATACCAGTTATTGCATCAGAGAAGACTACAGGCCTCATTATTGTTTTCTCCCAGCTAACTACAGAGGGCAGTGAAGGAAACAAAGCAGATACTTACAGCTCCAGCCGTGTTCTCCTTCAGCTTGGTCAGCTGCTGCACGTGCTTGCCAAGGGCGCACTTGCTGGTCATGTGCACGTGCATGGAGTCCGCGCCGAAGACGTGCTGCATGTGCTCGCCCACCTCCTGCTTGGACACCACGTAGGTGTCGACGCTGTACATGGCGTCAGTCACCTTGTGCACCGTGCCCGTGTTCTCGTCCAGGTAGTCCACCTCCAGGTCCAGAGAGCGGCGGCTGAGGACTGTGCCGATGGGGATCACTGTTCACACACAAAGAAGAAAGGTCTGATAAGTCAACAAGTTCTGATAGTTTCTATTTACCTTCATATTTTAACACATTTTTGTCTTACATTTTCAGGACACTGTCTTTACTGCTGTTATGACATTTTTTTCTTAATTGGAAAGTACATCCCATCCCTTACTTTTCTTTTCAGATTTTTGATCAAGAGACTCTTTTCACAAGTTACTGCTAAGAGACTAAAAAAATATTATTCAGATGCGACTTAAAAGCTCCATCTTTACATTTACTTAAACCTTTGTCATACCTAACCCCAAAACTCCTTCCTAAAAACACACCACAAAAATCCCCTCACTACTCACCATTATAACGGCTGTGCCCCATCCAGCGGAAGCGCTCGCAGTCGGCCATCATGTCGCCCTGCAGGCCGAAGCCGAGGACCAGACCGGAGTAGGCGGACAGCTGGCCGCCCTGGTGCACCGACACGGCATTGGCCGGCATGGAGGCGCCCAGGAGGATGCGAACCGCGGCCGTCATGACGTCACGGGTGCCGTGGAGGTACTGCACCACCATGTCGCCGGTGCCGGCGGGGATGATACCGATGGGGATGGGGCTGGGCACCACCCGCGCCTCCACGTCGTGCACGTCCACCCCGCTGTCTTTCTGGGTGCGCAGAATCAGGCCGTTCAGCACCTCGCAGTACAGCCCGTCCCCGCCCACTGTGATGATGCTGTTGAGGACACAGAGAGGAGAGGGTGGGTTAGTTGTGTTTGTGTTAGGGTGCGTGGGGAAAGGAATTTGGGGGAAATGAAGGAAAAACGAAACGAAACGAAACAAGACTCTCTCTCTCTCTCTCTCTCTCTCTCTCTCTCTCTCTCTCTCTCTCTCTCTCTCTCTCTCTCTCTACCTGTGTGTGTGTGTGTGTGTGTGTGTGTGTGTGTGTGTAAGTGTGTGTGTGTGTTTGTGTGTAAGATACAAAGACCGAAAAACTCGAGATGCTTACCCATCAACATCATCCAGTTCCAGCGTCTGCAGAACGTCCCTTGCTTGTTTGGGGGCTTTGGTTACTGCAACACAACAAAGCACAACCCACATCAACACCCGAACAGTTTATCCACACTTCTATTTAAAAAATAAAAGGAACAAGATGTCTAAGTATTGAAAACATTGTGTTTGCATTCTTTAGCACTTGTGCTTTAATGTTTCAGCCTTGTACTTTTTTCATACACCAGTTTCTTGATTTAAAAAAAAACAAACATTGCACAACATTTATTGTATGGCTCAACCTAAAAAATCCAAAACAGTGATAAATCAAAAGATTAGCTGATACCTTTTTTTGTTCTTTTCTCTTTCATCTCTTCAATCATCACAAGCATCATCAGAAAACTAGGCCTAAGTGTCTGGTTTACTTCACGAAAGTGAGAGATGACAAAAGCAGTGGACTTACCGACAACTTTGGTCTCGATGCCGCAGAGTTTGAAGAGTGGCTGAACCTTCTTGGAGAAGACTTTCTCGGCCTGCTTCTTGCCGCTGTTGGGGTTGATGATGACTGCAAGCTTCTGGGGCCGTTCTGTGTCTGTGAAACATAAGACAGGCACAACTGTAATGCACTGTTATGTGTGTATGTCAACACACAGAGAGAGAGAGAGAGAGAGAGAGAGAGAGAGAGAGAGAGAGAGAGAGAGAGAGAGAGAATGCTATTTTAAGAAAATTGACCAACACTTGACTTTGACATAACTCCCAATTAAAACCTTACTGATCAACACGGAACCTTGACGTAAATGAAACCTAGTCAACAGCATTAATTAACCACGCCACACAGCCTCTAAGTCTTCGCTACAGCCTAAGTACCGTGAATATCTGATGATCTGCGCAAGGTTTCTGTCCGAAGTGCCGTAAGCGATTCCAATCATCCAGAAGAGATTAATTTGCAGGTCAAAAACTACCAATTGCCTGCAGCCGAGCTAATCGCGCCGTTTAACCGTCGCAATTTTTGTTTTGATCCTGCCATTGGAAGTATGCTTTCTGAAAAAATTAGCGTCAGTGGTAAAGATGTTTCCCTGACAAATTTGCTCGGTTCCCAGTAGTTAATGCGATAAAAGCGCGGCGCTAAAGAAGGAGAAAAATAAGGAACCCACCAAATTGATGGCAGGATTAAGTAGGATTATAAAATCTCTCTCTCTCTCTCTCTCTCTCTCTCTCTCTCTCTCTCTTCTCTCTCTCTCTCTCTCTCTGAATTCTATTATGTTTTGCGTGCGAGCTTACTTGAAGCCGCCCTTTCTAGCAGTCAATGTATATGGGTCGCTGCAAGTTGTGTTTTGTAAACAGAGCGCTACGCAACAAGGAAACGGAGTGACAGCTGAGGACAGGGGCCTGTATGGCAGAGGGCGCTGGCTGGCTCCTTGAATAGAGAGAGCCAGGAGACGACGGAGTGCCTGCCACTCACTCTCTGCGTCAATAGAAACTATGTGAAGCACTCCACGGAGGGTGTCCTTATTTGCATTTCATTAAAAGTCTGACCAGGGCACAAAAAGCCTTATTATTAGCAAGTATGTGGCGGGCTCAATTCGTATCTACGCTAAAAAAGGGATTACTTTTTTTAAGCTGTCGCCGTCCTCCTCCCCCCCCCCCCCCTCTCTCTTCTTTCTTCACTTCTTTATATGGCAGTGTAGGGGGGCTCTTTCAAATTATTATTGCCATCATTGTATTTGATTTATTATGTTATTCTTATGCAACGTCTTAAATTCTGTCCTCTTTTTTTTTATTTTGTTTTTTAGAACTGATCTTTATCAGTTTGTAAAGTGCTGAAGTGCACCTGAAGCGTCAGTTTATACGAATATCGATTTTAAAAAAATAGTATAGGTGAAAAGTGGGTTTGTGTTGCATGGGAGTCGCCCCTTACGCCGCAGGTAGGGCAGGTTGAGGGTGGCTCCAGTTACTAAAGATTACTTGTAGGTCGTCACGGTGTCAGTCACCGCTTGTAAGAGGCTGCAAGGAATGTGCGTGTGACTGGCGAGTGCCTGACTGACTGACTGACTCAGGGCGACCTATCGATACAGCGATCGCTGCGATCGATCAGTCGACTGTTGCTTGTGACTGATCAAAGTTTATCGGTTGTCACGGGTCACGGGGTTGAGTGTACATAGCAGGCACTAGGTCAGATTTTTTTTTTTTTTTTTTTTTTGCAGTTGGGTTGGATAAAAATAGGTGTGACATATAAGGGTCTTGGATCTCTCTCTCTCTCTCTCTCTCTCTCTCTCTCTCTCTCTCTCTCTTCTCTCTCTCTCTCCCGTGTCTTATCCCATCTCATCCCGCCTCTTCTTCGCCCTTATCTTAAAGTTGTGTTACACAAATAAATTATTAAGGTCAGCGTTACATAGTACTCAGAAGCACTTGATCTTTGACTTGTACAGAAATATGAACTGTGTCCCCCCCACCACCCCCTTTACAGTAAGTAACTGTCACACTCTACAGCCTCCCCTCAGGCCTGACACGAGATCTTCACGTGTCACTGCACACTCTGTTGATTTTAATCGGTGCAAAGTTGTTAAAGGCAACCACCGACAACATCTCTCTCTCTCTCTCTGTCTCTCTCTGTCTCTCTCTCTCTCTCTCTCTCTCTCTCTCTCCTCTCTCTCTCTCTCTCTCTCTCTCTCTCTCACACACACACACACACACACACACACACACACACACACACACACACACACACACACACAGATTGGACCAACAAACAAAACCCAGACAAACAGACAGACACACTGACAAGCGATCACTGGAAGACACTCACCGGCCAGTTCTTGCTCCAGAGCCTTGACCAGCAGCTGGCAGGTGGGGAGGTCAGAGGACTGCAGGGTCAGAGTGTCCACTCGCAGACGCCTGTTGCTGACAGGCCGCACATAGGTCAGGCTGACCACGTGCTTGTTGCCGCTGTCCACCTCCGCTTTGACCGACAGCAGGTAGACGTAGGAGATGTCCACTGGTTGGAGAAAACACAGAGAAAACTGATGGTTAGGATGTTGAGCTTTGACGAGAGAGATATAGATTGATAGATTTATTGATAGATAGATAGATAGATAGATAGATAGATAGATAGAGAGAGAGAGAGAGAGAGAGAGAGAGAGAGAGAGAGAGAGAGAGAGAGAGAGAGAGAGAGAGATCATCCCTAACCTTAGCGGTAAGGTAACCCTACACCAGCAGATTGATAACCCCATCCATTCTAAACATAGCACACAGCCCTCCCTCCATTCACGGCATTCCCGCTGACCCATCCCACTGTATATCACTAAACTAAACCACACCACTGGAAACGTCTTCTCCCCTAATCTCTTAATCCACAGCGTGCACCGCGCGTGTTAAGCCCTTGCCATTGTGACCTCTGCAGGAATGCAGGAAACGCGCTACTTGTCGTGCCGTGCCGCGGTTTTGTCTTTACTAGGCCACCCACTCCACCCCACCCTACCCACCCACACCGCTGTAGGTACTGTCCCATCTGCCCGTTAGCTGTGGTGTCCTGGCTAATCTGTCACGTTACGATAACGTGGGGTCACCCCAAGAGTGGTGGAAAATGCCCTGTGCCCGTAACGTAACGTTTTGACCCTGTCATAGTTCGGGGTTTCCACTCACACCACTTCACTTCACTGGTGGGACTGACTGTCCTTCTCTTCTCTATGGGGGAGTGATGCAAGCTCTTTGATGTAATACTGGAATAGTGCGTGATGTTACGTTCTTCACAGTATCACAGAATAATCGAGGAGGAATGGTTGTTATAATCGTTTTGGTTCTTCCCTAACATTTCTCTCCCAGTCTCTTCTTTTTTCCCTTCAAAAGTATCACATCAGCACATATTATTTACTAGACTAGTCTCCATAGATGCATTATAATACTATTTTTTGACTGATATTGTTGAGAAAATTCACTTTTAGATGGTAATAACAAACAATGGTTATTTTGATATGTAATTGCTCTTGAGGTCATATACAGCTTTAGCATAGATATTCTCTGACAATGAGGATTAAAATGTTTTGTAAAACTATGTCAGTTCCAATAGTACTTTGTTTTACTATCACAGTGTTTTAAATGTATTTGAATTCCATCTTTATTCATAACTCCTACAGTCACCTTCTACAAGAGAAATACAAGTCAATCAAAAAAATTTACAAAATTAAAATGTAAAGATATTAAAGAGAGAAAAAAGAAGCCATTTATTTACCTGTGACAGGTTTGTCCGACTTCTTCAGGTAAGACACCTGGACACTGCTGGAGTGCAGCACCACCTGGCAGGGCTTGGAGTTCTTCAGGAAATTCAGGGTGGTCATCTTGGCTGGAGTGTTAAAATCCCACTTCTCCGAACAAAAGGAAATGATGAAAACCTTCGATGCAGCGAAACTTCGTTGGAAGTTGACTTTTTTTCTCTTCTTTTTACTGAAGTTGTTCAATCACTTGGTCAGTCCAGTAGTATACTTTTGGAAGATGGTACAAGAAAACGTGCACTGAAGAATTTCAGAGTTCTCTTCAAGGTAGAAACAAAAAACCCAAACTTGGAAGGTAGAGAGCGTTTCAAAGAAACCGTTCGTGGATACGAGCTTGGTTGTGAGTGGTAATTCCATGCGGTGTGTTATTTATAAGCGGGAGCCGCGCAAAGCCTACAGCCGTCAGCCAATCACAGGAGAGAGAAAAGGAATGTCGTCACGAGGCCAAACAGGGCCCACCCATCTCTCCTTCTCTGCCCACCGCCACCGCCTGCCAGCTCTTGCCATGACATGACTACAGGAAAAAGAAGACGAAGAAAAAAAAGAAAAAAAGAAACCGCGCGCTCGCCTTGTTCAGCGCTTAGGAACGATATGATTGTAGCGTAACACTGTACATGGCTGGGGGTCCACGGTAGCTCAATCCAGACACCTCGCAACGCGAGGGTAACACCAGCAGAGAGCGAGCGAGAGACGGAGAGAGAGAGAATTCCTCCTAGCTCAGTCATCTGCGAACCGGCACGCGCCACATTCGCTTGACGCGTGCGAATAGTCGACTTCCTTTTCCACTGGGAACTTTGTACAGACAGCATAGGTAGTAGATCTAGTAGGTAACCACTTCGTCCAGTTATTGCGTGGATAAGACAACTAGAGGTGGAACTTTGTTCCTTTATTAATAATTATTGGACGTGTCTTCGATCACATGGACACGTGTAAAACTTAGAACATCTGTGAAAGAACTGCAAACAATAGCTCTTCTCTCTCTCTCTCTCTCTCTCTCTCTCTCTCTCTCTCTCTCTCTGATTTCCGGCAATTCCTGAAGATCTAGAAAGCCTCGTAATTTTACGTGCTTGGAAATAAGAGAAAAGGAACATTTCGTGTTTGCAAAATGTGTCATGAAGTGATACCAGCGGGTGACTTTACAAGGGGAAGTCAAGCGCGTATATTTTGCGACTTTTTTTTCGAAATATTTGCATCTCATTAAATTGATACAGGTATTCCCAGGAATAATACACCTTTCTGGTATTTCAAAAATGTCGTTTTAATGCGTGACTTGTTATTGTGATGATTCTTAAATTAAACTTCGTAAAGATGCGCGGGTTTCCGGGTAGGCTACTTGAGTGTCTTCCTTCAGTAATCCAGTGTGCATTTTCCTTAGAGGTTGAGAAAGGGGACACCATCATGAGGTGTGTCCGTTTCTGTTTGATTAGGATGCCTAGCTTTGCTCTTGTGTGTGTGTGTGTGTGTGTGTGTGTGTGTGTGTGTGTGTGTGTGTGTGTGTGTGTGTGAGAGAGAGAGAGAGAGAGAGAGAGAGAGAGAGAGAGAGAGAGAGAGAGAGAGAGAGAGGCTTGAATAGATATTTGCAAGTGTCCTGTTTTGCAACGATTCGGGAGAAATAGATTTTCTGTGAATGTCATATTCAACTGTTACATTTAGACAAAGAGAGAAAGAGCCCAACAGATAGACTCTAAATAAAAACAATCACGGGTCCCAGAAGTACCTTTTTTTAAAATCCTACACATCAGCATATCTTTTTCCTGCCATTTTCTTCATAACACCCCACACAAAGCAAACACTCCCCATCAGATATTTAAAAATCAATCATCACCCCCCAAGGAGATAAACTTTCCACCTAGGGATTAGCGCACAGAACGGACAGAAAATGAATCCGGTACAGATTTTCCACAGCGCGCCTCATCCCACATGGCCGGCCTCTGGTGGACCTGGGAAACGTTTTGTGTGTTATCATCAAGACCCCTGTCTGAAGTGAAAACAATACCCCCCAGACACCTCTGTGATGATAACTGCAGAAGTAGCCTACCTGTAGACCAGAGAGAAGTAGCGAGCCATTGTTGAACAGCCTATAATTATCTGAGGGACGACTGATAACCCCGAAACTCCTAGCATCCTAGATCAGACCCCATGCATTGTCCCCTGCACAGACAGGCTTGGCTTCTAAACTCTAGTCTTCCTGGTCTACATTTTGCATGGAATTTACGCGCCAAGTGGATTGTGTTGGGTTAGCTTGACACTGACAGACCAAAAGCTACCACTCTTTTTTCCCCCCCTGTTATTTATAAAACAAAAAAAATCGATGAGACACAGTAGTAGTAGTAGTAGTAGTAGTAGTAGTAGTAGTAGTAGTAGTAGTAGTAGTAGTAGTAGTAGTAGTAGTGGAGCAGCAACAACTAGTAGTAGTAGTAGTAGTAGTAGTAGTAGTAGTAGTAGTAAGTAGTAGTAGTCGTCGTCGTCGTCGTCGCCCTCACAGTCGTAGTCTTAGTAGTAGTGGAGCAGCAACAACAATAACAGCAGTAGCAGAACATGTTAAGTTCTGGCTTTATTTTCTTCCGAAACTGTAATGTGAAGTTGTCAAGCTGCAGCCTTCATAAGCGAATGCTTGTTGTGCTCATACTCCCTGTGTTTATGCAATGTTGTTTAGATCTTGTAAATTCTGCGGCGTTGGCCGCAGCAAGGAGAAGAATAGCAGTAGCATGAGAAGCGATAGTGAGAGAACTAGCAGAAGCATCTGAAGAGGAAAACTGACAGACCTAGCTATTGCAGTAGCAGTGATAGCAGAAGTATTATCTCCACTACTGGAAGTACTGAGTAGAAGTAGGTGAAGTAGTCAAAGCAGCGAGAGTGGGAGCGATTGTCACATTAGTAGCTCCGGTGGTAACAGTGGAGGTAGCAGAAGTAGCTGAAGTTTTAACGGTAGTCGTAGTACCAACTGCAGGTACAGTATCATCGGTATTAATTGTGATAATAACAGCAGCATGCAGCAGTAATGGTATCCAGATAGATAATAATTATCGCAGCAATAATAGCCGCAACTTCTCAGCGATGACATCAACATAAATTTTAATAACATCGCCGCGATAATAGCAGCACCAACAATGCCATTGATACAGCCACAATAACAGCAATAACATTTGCATCAGTAAAGATTCTATAGCAGCAATAACAGCAGCAGCAGCAGCAATGGCATGAGTATAAGTAGTACACCAGTTGTAAGAATACAGTGGTAACAGCAAAGGCAGCAGCAGCAGTAGCAGTACAGTGGTAACTGTAGCAGTAGCAGTAGTAGCAGCAGCACTAATATCATTGATATCACTGTCGATGGCAGTAGCAGTAGCATTGCTGACAGTACAGCTGTGTCTAGTAGTTGTACATAGCAGTGTGGCAGCAAAAGGACCAGGGAAACTTTTGTGTGGCGGTCATGCCGCTGGTGCTCTCGATGGCAGAGGGGTCTGAGGCAAAATCAGCAGAAAATGTTTGATACTTACACCATTTGAATTGTCGAAACAAACGCTTTTTGTCTCTGCCTCTTTCTCTCTGTCCCTCTGTCTGTGTGTCTTTTTGTCTGTCTGTCTGTCTTGTCTGTCCGTCTGCCTTGTCTGTCCGTCTCTATCTATCTATCTATCTATCTATCTATCTATCTATCTATCTATCTATCTATCTATCTATCTATCTATCTATCTATCTATCTAACACACACACACACACACACACACACACACACACACACACACACACACACACACACACACACACACACAACACTCATCGCAATGCATGGTTAGCTGCAAAAGGTGCCCCACATAGCTACATCGCAGGATGATTCTTGTAATGACTTCCGGAAATTCCTGCATGTTCGGAGAGGCTCTGTGTGTGTATGCGTGCCTGCAATAGAGGGAGGGAGGGACAGGAGAGAGAGAGACAGTGCATAATAACAACGCCCATACAGAGCTGACTTGCTAAGAATGCCATCAAGCCAACATGCTCAAATACCGCAGATAAAGCCCTCCTCTAAGTGAGCGGCGCAAGATATCTCTCACCAGGAGTGAAACAGTCCAATCTATAGCAAACATTTTCTTCCCCTCAGTGGGCATGATGCAACGGTTAGGGCGTTGGATTCGTGGCTGGGAGGTTGCGAGTTCGAATCCCATTTGAGTCGTAGGAGTTATTTTGCTTTAGGTCTGATTTTAAAAAAAACAAAAAAAACTCCTGCTGACTTCTTACCCAAACTGAGTTTACTATGAACTTATACAGTGAGTGTTGCCACACAGTCGAGTATCATTCACTTTTGAAGATTCGATTTCGAGAGTTTTGCTGAAAATTTTTGACCATCACAGCAGGTGTGTGTATCTTTCGGGTCTGGTTGACGCCCGGGTATATTATACAGGAAGCGTAGAGTACAGCCTCGTCAGAAGGTCTCAAAATTGGCGTTCTTCCATAATTATCTTCATCAATGCACCATCCTCCTATTCATTAACCTTCATGCAAGAAAAGAAAATATTGTCTGTGTTTCAGTGACCCTTGTTGTGGTGGTCTCATTGTGCCCTCTGCATAAGTTTCCTACACACTCCTGAGTCTAAAATGAACTGGTCAAAGCCTGTGGGGTTATTTATTTATTTATTTTTATTTATTTATTTATTCTTTTTTATTGAGGATAATGGAATAAGAACTCATGTGCTTTTTTACACCCAGTCCCCGTGTGTATGCAGTTTTCTAAACCTTGTCATCTGTTCCCACCGGCACACAATGGCCTACTCTTAAGAAAAGCGGAACAGGATTTAACGCGTGCGCAAGATTTTCTGCATGCATTTGCGTTAGAGGTTTACGTGAGCTTGTCGAAGGGATCGATGTTGTGATGGTAGCCATCCTAGGTGCCTGTCCACTGAATCTGGCTGCGCCACAAAGCTGTCATTGTGGTGAGGGGGGGGGGGGGGGACATCGTAGGTGGTGTCCTGTATACCTTAGGTCACACAGGCACCTATGGATAATTATGTGGTCTAGTCGTAACGCACCCATGTAGGTTGCGAGAAGTCGTAGGTTCGATCCCTGTTTGATCTTGAACATTTTTACCTCATCCACCAGACCGTGAGTGGCAGTATGGGTGCTAGTCTTTCGAATGAGTCCACAACTGAGGTTACGTGTACTAGAGATCAGAGATTGGTGTTTTAATTATTGTAGACATCTTGCTAGTCTGGGAATAAGCAACATTAATGAGTTAATAAATTAAGCAATGAATATTTTTTTCTTGTTTGTATCATTGTGGTAATCTGCACTTTTAACAGTATGAATGAAGGAATGATTGGTATTTGGGTTGTTGTTGTTTTTTGGTTTGTTGTCTTTTAGCCGAGCATCGGTCTTACAACCTCTGCATACGTTTCGTGTCATGCGGTAGATTCTTGCCTTTGTCGAGAAGAGGAGTGAGT
>CM060323.1:48702957-48710457 GCA_030674155.1 Stramonita haemastoma
TCCTATGGATTTTACAATACCCTTTTCCCTGTGCGTCTGTCTGTGTCTGTTACTCAGTATGTATATATTTTAGAGTCTCTGTGACCATCTGTCTGTCTGTCTGTCTGTCTGTCTGTCTGTCTGTCTGTCCTTTCTGTCTGTCGTCTGCTCTCTCTCTCTCTCTCTCTCTCTCTCTCTCTCTCCCTCTCTCTCTCATACTTGATTCCACACTTGTTTACAGATTACATCTCATTTACAGCAAAAGCGAAGAAGCTTCTCGGCAGGAAATATTCTGGAGGTTATAGTATTGGTTGAAAGTCATTTGAAGAGTATGTACAGTTAATTCCATTGAATATTGAAAATACTGTGGTTTTGAAATTACATAAAGATTTATTATGCACAGATAAAGATATCATGTTTATTAGTTCTTATGTACCTCCCAGTGATTCTCCTTACTGGAAATCGCAGGAGGATGCTTATGGCATTGAATTAATTGAACAATGTATAATGGATCTGAATGAAATGTATAATGATTTCCATATTTTGTTGAATGGTGACATGAATGCAAGAACTGCTTCTGAAAACATGTATTTCTCTGGGGACGCTACTGATTTTGATGAAATACCTATAAAAAACCACATATTTTCAAGAAAATCACATGATAATCAAACCAACAACTTTGGTGCTCAGTTGATTGACTTGTGCAATCTTTTTGAATGTGTTATTTTGAATGGTCTGAATGAACATAGATTTGATGAGAGCTGTACTTTTATTGCCTCTTCTGGAGCAAGTACAGTGGATTATTTTATTGTTTCTTGTGATTTGTTGTTATCCATGAGTTGTATATCACTATTTGTTGAAAACTTAACAGATTCAGATCACTTACCTGTTGTCCTACAAGTAGAAAATAAGTTTAGTAATGTGGATGTGGGACAAACAAATCAAAATACAAGCATGGCACATGAAAAATGTATTTGGAAAGAAGAAAAAGAAAGCAAATTTACTGAAATGTTACAAAGCAGTGAAATTCAAAGTAGAATGATAGAAGCAAATCAAAAGCTAGATACAGATGTTGATAGTGCTTTGGATGTGTTTGTAGAATGTCTGAAAGACTCAAGCCAGTGTATGTTTCAAGTGATTTTTGCTAAGAAAAAGAGAAAGTCAGTATGGTTTGACGAAGAATGTTGCAACTTAAAAAAAGAAAGTCGGAAAAAATTAAGCCTGTTTAGAAAATCTCGTAATGAAGAAGATAGAAAATTATATGTAGAAGCAAGGAAAAAATATAGAACTCTACTAAAGACAAAGAAACAAGCATTCAGAAAACTACAAACAGATAACTTAGTTAAAGAAATGAATGATTCACCGCAGTTTTGGAAACACTTGAGAAACATGGGATGTGGTGGTAAACAAAAAATAGATAACAAAATAGGCCTTGATGACTGGGTCAATCACTTTAAATCCTTGTACCAAAACAGTAATAGAACTCAAGCAGAGGAAATCAGTATTGAAAACGAGCTTTCAGAAGAACTTGATCATGACTTAAATCAAACTATTCGTGAGGAAGAAGTTATGCATGCCATTTCTAAGCTTAAGAGAGGAAAAGCATCTGGCATAGATGATATTTCTGCAGAAATGTTGAAAGCTGGTGGAAGTATTGTTCTTAAATTTTTAACAAAACTGTTTAATAATATATTCAACCAAGGAATTTATCCTCAACAGTGGTCTAAAGCTATAATAATTCCAATCTTCAAAAAAGGAGACCCTGAAAATGTTGACAATTATAGAGGTGTATCTTTATTAAGCATAATTTCAAAGTGCTATACTTCAATCCTAAATACTAGACTATATACCTGGTTAGAAACTAACGATTTAATTTCAGACAAACAAGCAGGATTTCGGAAAAAGCATTCTACAGTAGATCACATTTTTTACTCTATATGCCTCAGTTCAGAAATGTTTAAGTAAAAAAGGTAGGAAGTTGTATGTAGCCTTTGTAGATTTTAGAAAGGCTTTTGACTCAGTGCAACATGATAAACTTCTAGAGTGCTTACATAGTCAGGGTGTTAAAGGAAAATTTCTCGCTTCTCTCACAGCAATGTACAATTCACTGCTATCATGTGTTCGTTCAAAATCTCAACTTTCTGAGTTGTTTGAGTGTCCAACCGGAGTTAGACAGGGCTGTGTTTTGAGCCCTACTTTATTTTCAATGTTCATTAATCAATTAGCTAATGATGTTGAGGAAAAGGGCAAACATGGTGTTCAGATGTTGCCTAATATTGGGGAACTGCTCATTCTGTTGTTTGCAGATGATGTGGCTTTGCTGTCAATCACCCCCAGAGGCCTTCAAAATCAGTTAGATATCTTACATATGTTTGTGATAAAATGAAATTATGCGTAAACAATGATAAGACAAAAATCATGGTATTTAGGAAAGGAGGGTTTTTGGGTCAACAGGAGAAATGGTTCTATAATGGTAAGCGGATAGAAGTGGTCAACAGTTATTCTTATTTAGGGTTTAATTTCACCACTAAGATAAGTGTTAAAAGGGGTACAGATCTTTTAGCAATTAAAGGAAAGAAAGCTGTTATGCAAATTCACAGAGTTTTTCACAGATACAAGGAAATGACCCCGAGTGTATTCTTTAAAATTTTTGACATAAAAATTCAACCAATATTGTTATATGCATCTGAGGTATGGGGTATTAATAGACTAGCCCACATTGAAAAAGTGCACTTAATGGCCTGTAAAAGATTCTTAGGTGTTCCAGTGAGGACACCAAACAAGATGGTTTATGGAGAGTTAGCAAGATTCCCATTATACATTAATTCATATGTTGCTTGTGTAAGATACTGGCTTAAATTAGTTCAAATGGATAATGAAAGAGTACCCTATAGAGCATACATTATGTTATTTGATCTGGACAGAAATGGTAAAAGTTGTTGGGTTTCAAATGTGAGAGAGATTCTGTGTGAGGCTGGTTATGGTATTGTTTGGTTACAGCAAGGAGTAGGAGATGCTAAAATATTTTTGAGAGCATTTAAACAAAGACTTGTCGACTGGTTTGTTCAAGAATGGAATGGAACTGTACAAGAGCGAGAAAGATATCAGATATATAATTCATATAAAACAATTTTTGAAAGAGAAAAATATGTAAATGACATGGATATTTATTGTTTCCGTGTTGCTGTTACCCAGCTAAGATTTGGTGTACTTCCCATTAATAATAACATTCATAGATACAGTGAATCTGCTCAGGATAGAAATTGTGCCTTCTGTGATAATCAAGTTGAAAATGAACACCATTTTTTGTTTGACTGCAGCATTTACAAAGACCTCAGAGCTAAATTTTTGAAGGAATCATCAGAGGCATCTTTTTATGTTTTGCTTAAATCATCTAATGTAAATCACAGGCATAATGTATCCAGATATGTTTTTCATGCAGTCAGTAGAAGGAAGATGATACTTGGTTTATAATGATAGCTTAAACATGTCTTTTTGGTGTTTAGTTTTCAAAGTACAATGGTAGGCACACTTGTGTTGCGCATTTGTTTTGTTTTGATTTTTTTTCAAATGAAAATACAAACACAGTAGCTGGTGTGTGTGTGTGTGTGTGTGTGTGTGTGTGTGTGTGTGTGTGTGTGTGTGTGTGTGTGTTTTAAAGGGAAGCAAGTGATGTGCAAAATGAAATTTACCCCTGGACTTATCTCCCCTCCTTATTGCTTTTATTTTCTATAAAGGATCATTGGACTATTGAAGATTTTGTAGTACAGCTTTATTTTGAGAGTTGAACATTGTTGGTATATGATTGCTATGAAAATGATATCATGTAATTGTTTTGTATAAGGATGTTGCTAAAGGTGTAGATTTTCTGTTTGGTTGGTGTGAGCATGGGATTGATAGGGTTGTTTTGAGGAGAAGAAAAAAGATGATGTACTCATGAGTCATGGACTCAATCCCCTTTGGTTCATGCTGATTGCGGGTCATTTTCAATGTAGTGAGTGGCAGGCACATTACCATGGACAGTCTCACATGGGGAGAGTTGGGGATGTTTATTTACATAGGTGTAAATTCATGATTAACTATGGTGTGTTTGAAATGTTCACATGTGCAGATATTTCATTTCCTTCACCTCCCCCCCTCCCACCCCCCCTTCACTTGGTGTATTATGGCCTAAGGCCAACTACTGTAAAACTATTTCAGGGCTTCCCTGTTTCCATTTTTCAGTATTATAGTATGTGGGATAATTTCCCCTGTTTTCATATTTTATTGTTATAGTATGTGTAAAATTTACTCATGCTTTCAGTTTTCATCACCCATTTTTCCATTTTTCATTGTTGTAGTATGTGGGAATTTTTTCCATGTTTTCATTCTTTATTGTTATAGTATGTGTAAAATTTACCCATGCTTTCATTTTTCATTGCTATAGTATATGTGAATTGTATCCATGTTCTCATTCTACATTGCTATAGTATGTGTGAATTGTTTTTTTTTTTTTTTTTTTTTTTTTTTTTTTTTTTTTTTTTTTTTTTTTTTAAAGGGAAGCAAGTGGATGTACAAAATGAAATTTACTCCTGGACTTATCTCCCCTCCTCATTCCTTTTATTTTCTATAAAGGATCATTGGACTATTGAAGATTTTGTAGTACAGCTTTATTTTTGAGAGTTGAACATTGTTGGCATATGATTGCTATGAAAATGATATCATGTGATTGCTTTGTATAAGGATGTTGCTAAAGGTGTAGATTTTCTGTTTGGTTTGTGTGAGCATGGGATTGATAGGGTTGTTTTGAGGAGAAGAAAAAAGATGATGTACTCATGAGTCATGGACTCAATCCCCTTTGGTTCATGCTGATTGCAGGTCATTTTCAATGTAGTGAGTGGCAGGCACATTACCATGGACAGTCTCACATGGGGAGAGTTGGGGATGTTTATTTTCATAAGTGTAAATTCATGATTGACTATGGTGTGTTTGAAATGTTTCACATATGTAGATATTGCATTTCCTTCACCTCCCCACCTCCCCCCCTTCACTTGGTGTATTGTGGCCTAAGGCCAACTACTATAAAACTATTTCAGGGCTTCCCTGTTTCCATTTTTCAGTACTATAGTATGTGGGATAATTTCCTGTTTTCATATTTTATTGTTATAGTATGTGTAAAATTTACTCATGCTTTCAGTTTTCATCGCTATAGTATGAGTGAAGTTTGCCCATCTTTCCATTTTTCATTGCTATAGTATGTGTGAATTTTACCCATGTTTTCATTCTTTATTGGTAT
The DNA here is from genome assembly GCA_030674155.1 of Stramonita haemastoma. NCBI lineage: Eukaryota > Metazoa > Mollusca > Gastropoda > Neogastropoda > Muricidae > Stramonita > Stramonita haemastoma. Next base: position 48,708,212 of record CM060323.1, read on the forward strand.
AGTATGTGTAAAATTTACTCATGCTCTCATTTTTCATTGCTATAGTATGTGTGAATTGTATCCATGTTCTCATTGTACATCGCTATAGTTTGTGTGAATTTTTTTTTTTTTTTTTTTTTTTTTTTTTTTTTTTTTTTTTTTTTTTTAAAGTATCTGTGAAATTTATCCATACTTTCAATATTGATTGCTGTGGTATGTGTGAAACTTACCAATGCTTTCATTTTTCAGTGCCATAGTATATGCGAAATGCATACATGCTTTCAATATTTTGCTATAGTTTGTGTGAAATATATCAATGATCTCATTTTTCATTGCTATAGTATGTGTGAAATTTATCAATGCTTTCATTTTTCATTGATAAAGTATTTGGGAAATGTACCCACGATTTCATTTTTCACTGATATAGTAGGCGTGAATTTATACATGTTTTTTTCCTTTTTCTATGGCTATAGTATGTGTGGAATTTATCAATGGTTTCGTATTTCATTGCTATAGTAGGTGGGAAATATATCCATGCTTTGATCTATGATTGTCACAGTATGTGGGAAATCTTTCCATGCTTTCATTTTCTCACTGCCATAGTATGTTTGAAATGTATACATGATGTCATTTTGCATTACACTCACACCCCTGCCCCCCTCATCTGGTGTATTGTGGTCCAAGGCCAAAGTACCATTAAACCATTTCAGTGTTCAGTGTGTTCAGTGTTCTCTCTCTCTCTCTCTCTCTCTCCTCTCTCTCTCTCTCTCTCTCTATGTATATATATATATATATATATCTGTCTGTCTATCTATCTATCTATCTATCTATCTATCTATCTATCTATCTATCTATCTATCTGTCTGTCTGTCTGTCTGTCTGTCTGTCTGTCTGTCTGTCTTTCTGTCTGTCTGTCTATCTATCTGTCTGTCTGTCTGTCTGTCTATCTATCTATCTATCTATCTATCTATCTGTCTGTCTATCTGTCTCTCTGTGCACTCAATCTGTGCCTGCCTGACAGTTGCTGACCAGAAGAGGTTTCTTTCTTTCTTTCTTTCTTTCTTCACTGTCATAAAGATCCATAGCGTGGTTAAAAATGGACCATCAGAGGTGACTGACAGCCAGGCGATGAAAGGGAGATCAAACTTCAAAAGGGGAAGAAACTCGGTCGTCCTTTTGAGGACTGGCAGGAGGCAGTAAATATAGCTACAGCTGCTGCAGGCCTCATTTTCTTCCCCTTGCTGCCCGTGGGTGCTCCCATTCACCACAGAGAGAGAGAGAGAAAGGAATGAAGATAATTATTGAATTTGTGTTTCTCTCTGTCTCTCTGTCACTGTCTCTGTCTCTGTCTGTCTGTCTGTCTGTCTGTCTCTGTCTGTCTGTCTGTCTGTCTGTCTGTCTGTCTGTCTGTCTGTCTGTCTGTCTGTCTCTCTCTCTCTCTCTCCTCTCTCTCTCTCTCTCTCTCTCTCTCTGTATCTCTCTGTCTTATCTGTCTGCCTGCCTCTTGCCTTTTCCCTATGTCTTTTTATGTCTACCTCTCTGTCTGTCTGTTTCTCTCTCTCTCCTCTCCTCTCTCTCTCTCTCTCTCTCTCTCTCTCTCTCTCTCTCTCTCTCTCTCTCTCTCTCTCCTCTCTCTCTCTCTCTCTCTCTCCTCTCTCTCTCTCTCTCTCTCTCTCCCCTCTCCAATGATCCAAGATTGGACTATCTCACCTACCTACTGCCTGTAGACAGAAAAGTCTATGAAGGTTTTATTTTCAGAGCTAGTTGGGCCTAAATCAGCATCGGTACATCACGGCTATGATGAAATCTTATGCCGCTTCCACTGCTGTGTGGGATGAAAGAGGAGTACTTTGTGCCCTGTGGCTGGCCTTATAATGATACCTTTCACTTATTCTGGGAAGTTCTGTCTGCATGCTGTAAGTAGAACTGCTCCAGAAGTTTTCTGCATTGTACTGTACTGTACTGTACTGTTCTGTATTGTGTTGTACTGTACTGTTCTGTATTGTGTTTGTACTGTACTGTACTGTTCTCTTCTGTATGGTGTTGTACTGTACTGTACTGTTCTCTTCTGTATGGTGTTGTACTGTACTATACTGTTCTGTATTGTGTTGTACTGTATTGTACTGTTCTGTATTGTGTTGTACTGTATTGTACTGCTCTGTTCTGTTCTGTTTTGTGTTGTACTGTACTTTATTGTGTTGTACTGTACTGTTCTCTTCTATATTGTTGTTGTACTGTACTGTTCTATATTGTGTTGTACTGTATTG
>CM060323.1:48712957-48720457 GCA_030674155.1 Stramonita haemastoma
CCTATCTCTGTATCTGTGTGCCCACCTCTCTCTGTCTCTGTCACTGCCTCTGTCTGTCTCTGTCTGTCTCTCTTTGTCTGTCTGTCTGCCTCTCTCTCTCTCACTCTCTCTCTCTCCTTACTTATCTATCCCCTCCCTCCCCTTCTTTCTCCCTCAATTCTACTCCCTTCCCCCTCCCCAATCTCGATCCACCCCGGTACTCTCTCCACATCCTCATAACACATTATGTACAAGTATGCTAAGAATGCCAAACATTCACTACTACCTTACACACTTCAAGTAGAAATTCACGAACCCTGTTCAAAGCCTCGTTAAAAGCTAATCACGGAAAGAGGCAGACTGAAGTGTGCGTACACGGCTGTTGACAACCCAGCACTTGACCCACAGGGTTGCTGGCTTTGAGATTCTTCACAGCATTCCCCTCACCACACTGTTCAAGGAGCTAGTTTCCAAGCGTACCCGCCACTTACATACATACTTACATACATACATACACAGACAACGCCGCTCCAAGGTTATGATGGCAATCGACTATGTAGTTAACGATAGAACTCCATTATTTTGTTTCCAAAAATAGAAACATTTACAGCCCCGAACATCAAACTGAAACAGAATTAGAAACACGTAGTAGATAGTGATGAAATTAGATTATTTTTTGTTTTCCACAAATAGAAACATTTACGGGGGGAGATGTGAAATCAAAAGATAATTAGAATTGTACAAACTGTTTTTTAAAAATGCGTTTCGCAACAAACAGTTATAGGCTGCCTTTAAAACTTTCGTGGAAGGTATTGGTGTGGAATGTTGTTAGCTGTCATACTCCTTTTCAGTCTTTGTCTGTCTGAAATTGGAAAACGTGTCTCTATAGCACATTTTGAAGAAGGTTAGAGACTGGAACATTGAGACACGAGCACAGATAAAGTTCTTGATAAACTAAGTTCATAGCAGATGAAAAATATAAAAATCGGATCAGCTGACAAAAGTCCTAGTGATTAAATGAAAGAACATTTGTCTTTTGCCCAATTGCCTACTCGGTGTGCGCCCATCTCCCGCGCCTCTCTCTCTCTCTCTCTCTCTCAGTTGGGGATTATACATTTGTTGGATGTATACCTGTCTTCTTTTTGTTGTTGGTGACGGTAGTTTTTGTGAGGGAGGGGGTTGCTATTACTTCTAATTTTGGTTTTGGTTTGTTTTGGTGTGGGGTTCTTTTTTTGTTTCATTCTTTCTTTTTTTTATTTTGTTGTTGGTGGTTTTCCGTTGTTTTGATATTCCCTATCAGGGCAAGGACTGGATGAAAAAAAAGTGTTGACCACTTTATTCTGTAACCCTTGAAAAATGAAGATCATCCATTCATTCTCCAAAATGGATTGTTGGTCACCATGACTGTGGAGCGGTGGTCCAGAAGTAATGCACCTACTTAGAGAATGAACAGTCTGGGATGGAAGTGTACGGTGGTTTGATCCCCATTTGGGCCTGAAACTTTCCCCCCATCCATTAGACCACCAGTGGTGGTCTAGCGTCTTTGGATGAAACGTGGTCCCGTGTGTTGCTCATAAGTATTTAACGCACATAAAAGAACCCATGACAACAAGGGAGTTGTCCTTAGCAAAATTCTGTAGAAAAAAATTCACTTTGATAAAGATCCAAATAGAGCTGCAGACAGGAAAAGAAAAAAAATGGGTGGCGCAGCTCTTGTGGCGACGCGTTCTCCTTTTTTACCTTTGTGTTGGTGACTCTGTTTTGTCATCGCGTATTGTGTTTCAATGTGATTTGATGTACGGCAGCATAGTTCTGTGGTCAGAGTGTCCATCTAGCACGTATCCTAAAGTGCTCTGAGAATGCAGGTTTGAGTTGACAATGGTCTCTCTGTTAGGGGTGGGAGGGGGAGGGGGTTCCTAGAGCCGGGCCTTTGAAGCTGACAATGGCTCCGAATCCATTCCATGCAAGTTTCCAGATTGAAACTATAAACCGAAGTCCTTTGTGCGATCACACGTGTAACATCTTGCATGCACTATACACACAGTTACCCAGCTTTTATAGAGCTAAAGAGAAGGTCAACAATGGCCAGTGGTCAAGGATGACAGTCATGACCATGCCCAGCATGCAGACTGCGACCTGGGGAGCATGAGCACCGCCAGAATAGACTTGTACAGTGCACACTTCATGATCATGGCTGTGTACTCGCTGCCCACTCCTTAGGGAGCTGTTCTAACGATGTTGTCCTAAGGAAATTAAGAGAAAAGAGAAGTGTTTTGGTGCGGTGTGGTTTGGTGGGACATGATGTAGCAAGTTTTCGTGTTGTGTGGGAGTTTTACTTTGATGTGACATGTTTTTTGGTGTGTTGGGGTGGCGTTTGGTGTTGGGTGAGGTTTTAATGTCTTTTTCATAGTTTTGTCCTTTTGTGTTCTCTGTGTGTGTGTGTGTGTGTGTGTGTGTGTGTGTGTGTGTGTGTGTGTGTGTGTGTGTGTGTGTGTGTGTGTGTGTTTGTTTGTGTGTATATGTGTGCGTTCGCGCGCGCCGCAGGGCACTTGGACCTGAACCTGACCTCCAACCCTCATCACGGGTCCCGGGTCTGAAGAGAAGGAAAAGCAAAACAGGGGAAAGCAGACAGCCGGCGATGACATGACATGACAGATGATGACAGAGTCTTGTCGTCGAGGCGTTCGGACTAACTCGCGTCATCAGCATATATTTCTATATTTCAAGACACCACCACAGCCCCTGTGTTTAGCCCCGGGCAAATCCGCGTAGGTGGCGGAGAATTTCGAAAGCGAAGTTTATTGACAGACATCTGTCGGAAAGTACCTGTATACTACTACATGTGTAATTATGTTTCCTACAGGTCTGTTTTCCTTATATGTCCAGGAGTTGGCTGGGCAGTTTGAACTGGTCGATAATTATAGGATTGGAGGGGGAGGGGGGACAACAGGACGGGGAGTGGTGGTGTGGGAAGGTGAGGAGAAGAGAGTGGGTGCGGGGAGGTGTGTGTGTGTATGTGTTTGTGTGTGTGTGTGTGTGTGTGTGTGTGTGTGTGTGTGTGTGTGTGTGTGTGTGTGTGCGCGTGTGTGTGTGTGTGTGTGTGGTGTGTGTGTGTGTGTGTGTGTGTGGTGTGGTGTGGTGTGTGTGTGTGGGTGTGTTTTGGTGTGTGTGGTGTGTGTGTGTGTGTGTGTGTGTGTGTGTGTGTGTGTGTGTGTGTGTGTGTGTGTGGTGTGTGGTGTGTGGTGTAGTGTGTGTTGTGTGTGTGTGTGTAGTGTGTGTTGTTTTGTGTGTGTGTTGGAGGGATAGTAGACGTGATTATTTCAGCCATGTGTTACCTCCGCCACCGTTCTCACTGATTTCATAAGGGTTTGGGCGGAGGGTGAAAGGATTAGCAAAGAATTCTAGGTTTGTCCGTCTGTCTGTCTTTCTATCTGTCTCTGTCTGTATCTTTACTCTGTCAGTCTGTCTGTTTCTGTGCTTCTGTATGTCTGTTTGAATCTATCTATCTGCCCGACTCTGCTGTCTTTACTGTCCCTGTCTGTCTGTCTGCTGTTTTGCTATAAATTTTGACAGATTGATATTCTATAACATTGGGTGAAAAGCAAGTCTGTGAAAATCGTATGTAACTTGCCCAGAAAAAAAGTCTGGGAAGTCACAGACACAGACACAGACACAGAACAGACACACACACACACACACACACACACACACACACACACACACACACACACACACACACACACACACACACACACCATACACACACGCACGCACGCACTTACGCTCCCTCTCTCTCTCTCTCTCTCTCTCTCCTCTCTCTCTCTCTCTCTCTCTCTCTCTCTCTCTCTCTCTCTCTCTCTCTCTCTCCTTCTTCTCTCTCTCTCTCTCTCTCTCTCCACTTCTATGATGATTTGTTATCAGCCCTCTTTCTTTCTTTGCAAGATCACGAAGTTTACCACTTCTTTGATTTTATTGTAATGAAAACACACTGTTGTTTAGCTGCAGATCGAATTGAAATTTATGTTGCATGTAGTTATAGAATGTATCTCTGTTGACCTCATTTACATCTGTTCTTGTGTTCGTGTTATCGAAATGTTACTCCATACTCATATTTCAACCATGAATTGATTATTTTTTATCGACAACTTAAAAAAAAACCTGTTGTTGAATTATTCTGAAAAATAGAAGAAAAAATAAGAAGAACCCATTTTTCCATGTTTTAAGTGGGTACATACACTGGTCAGACAGAAAACAAATGAAAGCATTCTTGATGAACTCTGAGTATAAAGTAAACGTTGGCTTAAAATTAACAACGCGCAGACTGAATTATGTTGGTCATGCAAACAGAACACACAGACAAATCTGATGGGACAGTTTTCCAGGGTAAGGTTGAGGGCAGGAAGGAAAAGAGGCAGACCACCAACATCCTCCATTGCCAACATCAATGAGATCACTGGTTTGGAGGGCTACAGGAGATCGTAGAACTCAGCAGCGACAGAAAAGTAGCGAACCCTGGTGGCAATGGTGGATCCCTCACCGCTTAATACAGCGGCGATGAGACAGTTGATTTGACTACTGGCTTGACAACAATAGTAACACTTACGTGTGATTCTAATCCTTTTTTTTAAAAATAACTTTTCCTTTGCCTTGCCTTGCTTTGCCGTGCCTTGCCTTGTTGTTGTTTGGTTAATATATGCAATAATGTGATGTTTCATGTACCATTGGTGGGTTTTTTAAAACAATATTCCTTGCCTTCAGGTGACTTTATGCAATATGTAACCTTTCTATGTACTTTCTGATGGGTTTTAAATAAATTTTGTCTTGCTTGCCTTGTCTTGTCTTGCCTTTTCTACTTGCCTTGCCTTCCTGCCTGTTTGCTGTCATGGTGCTTATACATTTATTGATTGGCATTTTCAGACGAAGTTTGGTTCAAATCTATTAAACGTCTAGGTTACAAGTGTGACACAGCAGAAAATTTGGTTTTAGGGGCATTGATGTGTCAGGCTTCCGTGTTATGTGTCAAAGTGTAAGAGATGAAAGAGAGAGGGAGTAAAAGTAAGTCAGGGTGCTCCAGTGATCTGACACCAGGGCAGGAGTGAGAAGTGAATTTTTATGTGTGTGCATCAAAAAGAAGTGCACGCACGCACGCACGCACGCACCACACACACACACACACACACAACACACACACACACACACACACACACACACACACAATATATATATATATATATATATAATATATTTTATATATATATATATATATATATATATATAATATATATAATATATATATATATATATATATATAATGTATAGAAGACAAACATAGGCGAACTGTAACATCGTATCCACAATAAAAAGTAAATTCAGCTCCGCCATCATTTTAACCAAACATAATACAAATATAATATTACATAAATATAACAACTACACGAATGTAATTAAGTCTTATATGTATGTATGTATATATATATGTATATATATGTATATATATACTGTTATAGAGAGACAGAAATACACAGAGGCAGAACTGTTCTCTATCGTGATCTTTCTGTAAAATGAAAAAAGAAAATTCATAAGCCCAAGCCATGATGAACCAAAACATAAACACAATAAATACGTCTACACTCAAAACACCAGCAACTACAACGAATAGTAAATTTAAAGTCTTTGGCTCAACCAAGAAAAAGCTTTGTCAGCTATTGATGTAAGTGGTCACATAAGATGTATTATCTTGTAAAATGCTATGTTGAGGTTGCCCTCAGCCATGAACAAAACCTCTTTAAGGAAAAAAACTTCAGAAGTCGGAATATGACTGATTTTAATTACAGCGATATTCATTAAAAAAAAAAAAAAAAAACAGTCCTACACGCAAACTTCTCAACCAGGGTGTATTTTCTCAACTTCACAGCAATTCTCAGGTGGGATGAATGAGTCAGAGCGTATATTCTGGGTGACCCCCCTCAGGGTGTTAAGCTGGGGAACACGCAACAGCAACAACTTAAAAGTCTCTCCTCCCTTTCCTCTTCCGGCATGGATGACATCAACGAAGAGAAGAAGACCCCCACTAAAGTGATCCTAAAATAAAGAGAACACAGGTACAATCCATCGATCATCAATCCCTTCACTCCCCTCCTGACTGTCAAAACCCGTACAATCCCTACCTACCTACCTACCTAGGCTAAAACGTACACTTAACGTAAGCAGTGGGTGATAGAGGGAAGAGTATATAATGATATAGAAGAGAGGACAGGAGGAAAGGGACAGTCCTATGAAGCGGTGGGATTACGGATGAGCATTGGCGATTCAAGCATGACGTCGGTAGTTCACTTCAAAGGCGACGCCGCCCGCCGCCCACGACGGATCATAACGACTCTTTCCGATCTTGTCCGGAAGTGATCGGTTTCCGTTATAGAAATGGGTGTGTGTGTGGGGTGGGGGGGGGGGGGGGGGGGGGGGGGGGTCGTGTGGTTGTGTGTGTGTGTGTGTGTGTGTGTGTGTGTGTGTGTGTGTGTGTACATGGATGCATGCGAGTGTGTGGTGTGTGTTGTGTGTGTGTGTGGTGTGTGTGTGTGTGTGTGTGTGTGCATGATTTCACGAGTGCATAATTTTTATGAAGTGTGTAAGTGTGTATGTGTGCGCGCGGGCGCGCGCGCGCGAACAATGATAAACAGGAGGATAATTAAGAATTTACAAATATTTCACCTGTATCACTGCAACTAGATGTAGCAGCAAAGACATACACTTGAATAGTGTTTTTTTTAAATTTCTTTTAGCCGAAGACTGTTTCCTTGTGTCCCTGTTTGTTCTATAAATAGAAAACCTCGACGTTCTAGCTGTCAAGGTTGTAAGTCAGTTGACAAGGCAACTCTATTTTAACTGACTAAACTAATGGCTGCTGTCACTGTGAGGAACGGTTGTGTGCACTTTGCCTTCCTGCTCTTGGCAACAATTCTCTCTCTCCTCTCTCTCTCTCTCTCTCCTCTCTCTCTCTCTCTCTCTCCTCTCTCTCTCTCTCTCCGGTCGAGGAGATTTTTCCCCTGGAGTTAACATCAGTGCTGACTCCACTCTTCCCAAAAGTCCTTCGGATGAGACTTTAAACCGAGGCCCCGTGTGCGAATGCACGCAGAACATCTTGCGCACACGTTAAATCCTGTTCCGCTTTTCGGAAGAGTAGGCCATCGTGTGCCGGTGGGAACAGATGACATTTACAAAACTGCATACACACGGGGACTGGATGAAAAAAAGCACAAGGGTGCTTATTCCATTATCCTCGATGTAAAAGAATAAATCAAATCAAATCAAATCTCTCTCTCATGAAGTTGACTTTAATTGTGCATAAAGAAACGGTTCTTTTGATTCAGAAGTATGATGTTTCCCCCAGTCATTGAAATAAATCTATACCAAGCAGATGTTCTTTTATTATTTTTTTTAAAATCAACTTTACTTACTCTGTAGATCAGAACAGAAAATCAGAAATAACAGTAATCTGTAACAACAAAAGGTAACAGCAACACA
>CM060323.1:48725457-48727957 GCA_030674155.1 Stramonita haemastoma
TTCATTCGCGGCTGATTTTTCTGCAGGAAATTCGGCCCGTTCTCTCGTGGGGAAAGAGCATCGCCACAAGACCAGTGCCGCCTCGTTTTGTTCGCCATGTCTAACTATTCCCCAATCACAGTGGCTTTCCTCTACAGAAGATGGCTGGGGACAGCTCCCCTTTTCCTATGGTTCTTTTACATGCGCTAAATGCTTGCTTTACACAGGGTTACGTATTGATCGTCTCACCTGAAAGACTGGTACCCAGACCACCATTATTCAAGGTTTAGTTGACGGGAGAAAAGTTGGGTTCATGGGGATTAAACCCTTGACTTCTCGCTATCTAGACAGGTGTGTTGCCATTAGACCCCAAAATATATTTGTTCGATTCGGTATAATTTTTTTCCTCTTTGCTTTGTTTTGCTTTCTTTTTTATCACATGAAACGTAAATCAATCTAAAAAAAAATAGTTTTAAGCATGTATATTATCTTCATGTTCAAAAAATGTGTTTGCGACAGCGCGCCCGCCCCCCACCCACACACACACACACACACACACATTACACAAATTCAAAAAACAACACACGATAGAGGTTTCTGTCGTTAAAGTTGTTTTTTTTAAGTGATAATGATAATTTTGTTTAATTTAACAAAACTTGTTTTTAAAAAAAACCGAAAAACTTTATCTCCCATTGATTTTCTGCAAAGCGTAACATATGTTTATTGTTTCTCCAAAATTCAAAGAAAACTGAAAGGAGGGCAGGGGGAGAGGGGGGGGGGGGGGGTTTTGCGGGTGGGAGGGCTGAGAATGACAAAACTGATTAAAGACCACCACAACACATACTTGCCTCTCAAGGTTTGTTTGTCCTAGTTTTTGGATGGTGTTGTTTTTTTTTTTTACGGGCATATTCATCCATGGATTTTTTTAAGTCAATATTGTTTAGCATTCTATTGGCGGTATCATTTTCTTTTCTATCAAGAACAGAAAATATTCCTGATGCAATTTCGGACTGTATTGAATTAAAGGAGCTAATGTTTTGTTTTTACGACGAAAGAATTCGGTCTGTACATTTATTTCTGAGAGTAATAACAGGTGGGTGGTTTGGTTTGGGTTTCGGGAGGTTGTTTTTGTTTTATTTATTTTTGTTGTTTTTTGTTTTTTTTGTTTTGTTTATTGTTTTTTTGTTTGTTGTTTGATTGATGGTTATGTTTTGTTGTTTTTGTTGTTGTTTTAGTTATGTGGCTGGGTTTTCATTTGAGGGGAGGGGGGTTGAAGGAGGAGTTACAGAAAGAAAAAGTGATAACTCGGTAAGTGGTTGCTTTTCCATAGTGTTTTTTCAGCCTAACTTTTCGTTGTTTCATCCATTTTGACTTGACTTCTCCTTTCCTCCTTGCAGAATGGTTGAGGCTGACACCTTTCTGCACTGCAGTTGTCGTCAGGCCCTCGCTGTGTGGGCAAGCTGTGTGTATCTGGCAGATCAATGCTTGCTGAATGGTTCGTCTCTTCTATGCTACCGACCTTGCCTGGGGACGGGATAGCCTATGGACAGAACATTGCGCTGGCAATTTGACGACCTGAGTTCGATTCCCGTTCGAGGGGATTTTTCCCCTGGAGTTAGCCTCAGTGCTGACTCCACTCTCCCCAAAAGCCCTTCGGATGGGACTATAAACCGAGGCCCCGTGTGCGAACGCACGCAGAACATCCTGCGCACCCGTTAAATTCTGTTCCGGTTTTCGTAAGAGTAGGCCATTGTATGCCGGTGGGAACAGATGACAAAATTTACAAAACTGCATACACATAGGGACTGGACGTAAATAAAAGCACATGAGTGCTTATTCCATTATCCTCGATATAAAAGATAAATAAATGATGAATAAATGAATAGTCTTCCACAGAAGACAGAAGCAAGGTCTTTTACTTGTGCACGTCATGTCCTGCGTGTGATCCTTGCACAGAACTTCGGTTTCTAGTTTCATCTGAAGACCCTGCCGGGGAATGGAGTCAGTAACATAGGTTAATTCGGGGAATGGGGTTGGGGTGGAGGGGTCTATTGAACAGAACCCTACGTAGAGACTAGAACCCACTCTCTAAGTTACTGTTAGATTATGAGTTCGATGCCCTAACCACTCGACCCAACTTTCCCCATTTCTTTTGTTTTAAACTCGTTTAATTCGGAAAGCATCATAACAAAATCATACAGTTCATCATTCTGAGCAACAACAACAAGCTTATATCGTGCACAGTCTGACAGACATATTTATTAACGAACGTATGCAATTTAATAACAGACATTTTAAAGTAAAACATGTTTTACAAAAAACAAAACAAATCTAAAATGGTTATTGAAATATTACCAGCAGTCGATATCATCGCAATCAGAATCACATATTAAAAAAAAAAGTAACCACACAGGGACACAAACAAGTGAACAAAAAATTGATGTAACAGCAAAACAGTAAACGAATGAAACCGGGTCAACACAATTAGATACAAAATAATCGCACTAGATAAAACATCAAG
>CM060323.1:48735457-48747957 GCA_030674155.1 Stramonita haemastoma
ATGGTGAAAACTTCTTTTTGCTAGAAAATAGATCTTAGATGAGTCAGATGGACGATGAGACACTTGCAGCAGTAGACAGGAAAGTCGTGCTATGCTTTCAAAAGTCACCCTCCGAAACAAACGATCTGTGACTGTGAAGGTCTCCGTTCTACCCCCGGTTTGTTCATCTGCCGAAAGGAGTGTTGGATCTAGATGACAGCGATCTAGACAGTCATTCAACTACCAAATGGCCTCCCAATCGATTGTTTGTTTTTTTTCGAAAAATTCCATCACAATAGTTGGTTACCCATTGAAGAATTTTGAAATATCCCGTTAAAAGAGTTCGCAAAGCTTTAAAATATTGATTTTAAAAGATAAATCTCGTAAATAAATATCTGGCATATCCGGGTTTGTGATCAGGTTAGAGCCCAAAATTACGGTGACACCGATTTCGGATTTAAGTTAAAGAAAGGCTGTGATAGGCCAAACAACAGTTTGTTAGGTTCGTTACAAATATAAGAATACTTTCATTTTTTTCTACCCCCGACCCACACCAGGTCCTAACTGACTCACAAAGTGCAAGAATGCCATCCATGTCTCCACTCATTTCCGATGGTAGGCTTCCGCACTGGAAAAGAGAAGAAAAAAACCCGCGACAAAAGTGACATAAAGATGATTAAACAGGAAGGGAGAGGGGGAAAAGAAAAGATGAAACCTAAGCCCGTATCTTTGAAAAACTTGACGCCTTCTTTTTGTATATCTTTTCCAGCGTTGGGTGTTGTTGACATTCCAGCCTTTCTTTCTTTCTTTTCTTTCTTCTGCTCTTACCCCACCCCACCTACCCTTCTGCCCCTAGCTGGTGCCGCCGGTGACACATAGGAAAATGATTCCCCCCTGACATTGCTGCCCTGACCCGGAAAATCTGAACACCCCGGGTTATAGGACCCCCACCTGGCCGGGTGACACGTCATTAGAAATGAGTTCAAAACAGGCATCAAAGAGGTGGGGGGGGGGGGGGGGGTGTCACGCCAAACTGCTCAATTAAAATAATTATGGAGGGGGGGGGGGGTATGATAGGAGAATTCATAACATTACGGGAAGACTGAAAGTAGATGTAGGGCAAATGAACAAAGAAAGAAACAGAGAAAGAAAGATAGATAGTAAAGAAAGGTGGACGGAAGGAAGGAGCAAAAAGAGTAAAGAAGGGCGGAAGGGAGAATGGAACAGAGAAAAAGAGTAAAGAATGACGGAAGGAAGAAAGGAACAAAGAAAGAAATATAGATAGTAAAGAAGGATAGAAGGATGGAACAAAGAAAGAAAGAGAGAAAGAGAGTAAAGAATGACGGAAGGAAAGAAGGAACAAAGAAAGAGAGTAAAGAATGACGGAAGGAAAGAAGGAACAAAGAAAGAGAGTAAAGAATGACGGAAGGAAAGAAGGAACAAAAAAAGAGAGTAAAGAATGACGGAAGGAAAGAAGGAACAAAGAAAGAGAGTAAAGAATGACGGAAGGAAGGAAGGAACAAAGAAAGAAAAACACAGAAAGACAGACAGAAAAACAAAAAGACAAACAGAAACAAAGAGAGAAAAGGAAGAGAGGAAATAAAGAGAAAAAATTGAAAGAAACCATCAAAAAAAAAGAGAGAAAGAAATAAAGACAAAAAAGAACAGAAAAGAAACAAAGGAAAAGTACAGAACAAAAAAAAGACCAAAACAAAGAGAGCAGATGGACTGAAGATGATATCAATGTCTTTGTTATCCCATCTGCTATCAAGAGTATGCAAACGAAACGTGTATGCTGATTGAATGGACAGAATACCATGTGACAGACACCACACTGGCTGAAGACTGAAGTCTCCAGCTCCAGGCTGGGATCAAGGGGGGGGGGGGGGGGAGGGTTGAACGATCCTCCAGATCAACATCGTTATGTGCAGACCTGCAAGTGCCTTAACCCTATCAAGTATATTCGCAACCCGACATCCATTTTTGTGTTTGGTGAGTTGTGCAAACAAACATATCCCATGTGATTAAGGGACTTTTGACCAGTGTAGTGGATAATGTTATGTTCAAGTATTTGTAGTGTAGGCTTTTTTTTGTTTTTTTTTTGGGGGGAGGGTGAAGAGATGGGAAGACAACATCAGCGAATGGACAGGCCTAGAACTCAACAAAATTTTGAGAGAGGCAGAACAGACAGAGGAATGGAAGGAACTGGTTGTCAAGTCTTCAGGGGTGCCCCCACGGTCGCCAGACTAAAGGATAGATAAATAAGGGGGGAGGGAGAGGAGGGAGGGCTGCTGCCTGATCTTTATGGTCTATGGCTTTCCTGTCCGGCTGTTCTTACACAGCTCATTCTGATATCTCCGTCACATTCATGCTCAGCTTCGTCATGTCATAACCTCAGAGCCAGAAGTCTGCATGGAGCTTGTTAATGTTAGGCCGACGTAGGGCCACCGATCAGAATGACCCTGCACAGGTGCTGGGTCACTGTAGTGATGTTCAGTGCTGTCAGTTTTGAGCTAAACTTCAATGAAGAGCGCACCAACGTAGTCTAAGCGTATGACTTTTGGAGACTGGTATAGCTATACAAGGAACAATCTCTTACAGTGACACCTTCAAAAAACATTGTCACCTGTCACGTGTCTTTTTCACCGCTTCAAGCGGCAGGAGCTTTACTTAACGTCATCGGAGTTACCTGTCTTCCTCTATCTCCGCTGATTTCTGCGATCTCCTGTTAACCCCCCCCCCCCCTCTCCTCCCCAGTATCACTGATGACGTCCATGACGTTGGCACTGCAGGATGTATATATGGTCCGCCTCTTTTCCTTCTGCCCTCAACGTTACCGCCGAGAACTGTCGTCATCAGACTTGTTTGTTTGTTTGTGTGATTCTGTTTGCATGACCAGCGTAACTTAGTCTGCGTTTATAAAATTTCAGCCAACACTTGTCTTTGTACTGAGAGTTCGCCGAGAATGCTCTGATCCGTTCTTCTCTCTGATAGTTTGACTCTGGGAAGTCGCCAGGAGAACCACATTTCGGCTGCATTAATTTTGTCTCTTTCCAATTTGTTTAGTGCCCATGCTACCCATGCAGCAATATATACCATGTTTTGACAATTTTGATTTTGAAATCTTTATGCATGCCTCTATCTTTCCAAATGTTTAACTGGATCATTTTTTTGTTGTTGCTTAGTCATACCGAGTTTAACCTACAGTTGTAGACAGGAAAAGGGGGAAAAAATGGGTAGGTGCTGTACTTGATGTGGCGACGCGCTCTCCCGGGGAGAGCATCGCGAATTTCACGCAGAGAAATCTGCTGTGACATAAATTGGTATAAGATATAAGACCAGATAAGATCTTGTAGACAAGAGCTAGTATTCTCTTTTGCTGAACACATATATTTGAAATTTCGAACATGTTCCAAATCTGAAACAGATTGGAAAAAAAAAAACTTGCACTGATCTTTTTGAGCAACCGCGTACTGGAATAGTGTTTTTTAAAGGAACATTGTAAAATGGGCTTAACACACTAAAGAATTGTTTTTAAAATCCTCTTCGATAAGAAGAGATTAGTTTCTGTAACAATTCTGTGGGAAGAGTCCACGTTTATACATGAAAAAGCCAAATCTACGTTGACAACACCGTAAAGTAAAAACAATACAATACAATGCACTGCACGGTAATGCAACACGGTAAAATGCAATACAATTCACTGTTATACAGTGCAATGCAATACAACGTTATATCGTACAGTGCAATGCAATATAATACAAAATTACACAACATAATACAGAAAAAAATACGTATACTTACTACACAACACAGTACAATGCAACACAACATGATATAAAACAGTGCAGCACACAATGCAACACAAAACAATTCGAGGCAACACAATAAAATGCAATGCAACACAATACAATACAAAGCAACTCACACAACACTTTACTACTTAAAGTAAACTACAGTACAGTACAGTCACACTACACTACATTACACTACATGTACACTACACTACACTATACTACACTACATTATACTACACCACACCACACCACACCACGCACACCCACCACACCACACACCACACTGCTAACACTACACAACTCCCACCCACATCGCACCACACTAAACACCACCAGACCACACCACACCACGACCACCCACACCACCCACCCACACCATACACCCATACCACACCAAACGACACCACACCCACACCACACCACACCACACCCACACCACCCCACACCACACCACACCCACACCCACCCCACACCACACCACCCACACCCACACCACCCACACCCCACACACCCACACAAACCACACCACACCACACCCACCCACACCACACCGCACTAAAAGAAACCCGCGGGGTTGAGGCAGTACAGTGAGTGGTATGTACACAGACTTCTCTGCACACTCCTTTCTGTCCTTGGGAGGGCAGATAGACAGACACACACAGATGCCTGCCTGTCCATTAATCCGCCTGGGTCGTGAAGAAGCATGCCCGCATTGTTGACAACTTAGGGGTGAAAGGACATCTGTCTTTGTGGACGTGGATCTGTCAACAGCGAAAAAGCACGTTCAGTATTTTAACCTGAGGAGGGAGGCTTGGGAAAGGTTTCTTTTGTCATTCAAAATATGACCTGGGAGAATATCTGTGTGTGAATCTGCCCACCACCATAAAGACAAATAAGCTAAAATTGCTGCTTTGGACTTAACAACCTTCTCTTTGTGTGTGTGTGTGTGTGTGTGTGTGTGTGGTGTGTGTGTGTGTGTGTGTGTGTGTGTGGTGTGTGCGTTTGTTTTGAACGTGTGCTTTGGGTAGGGAGATGTTTAAAACCTGAATGGGTGAATACATATTAAATCTATTTGATTAAAAAACAAACATTTACCTGAAATCAACCACAAAAAATGTCCGTCTTGTCACCTTTAACGCAAGTTATTTTTGCAAAATAACAGCTTTTTAACAGATTTTTTATTCTTTTTCGAAAAGTCATTGTAAACCTCACGGGGAATATTTTTTTTAACTTTTGTTTTCCTTAGGGAGGTTTATTGGGTGCGAAATATTCCCCGTCTGTCCTTTGCATCTGCTAAGAAATTCAATACCAGATGCTTTTTCCTATGCATCTAGCTGTTTCAGTGACCAAAGTGACCCAGAAGCAGAGCATGGCCTTTCTGGCTGGTGGACCTCTGACTTAAACATATTGTTTAAATATTGATATATATCACTGAGTGTCAACCAAGTAGATAGCTAATATTGCCCTTAAAGATGTGTGAACATGTTCCAATGAAGTTTATCTTCCTGTCTTAGCCACTGAAGACAACTACTTTTTTTAAGTTGGCCAGGGGTGACTTGGTAGAGAACCTGGCACAAGGCAAACAAGACAAAGTGTATTTACTGTAATCAAAGTGCATACCCAACCCACCCAAAGTGAAGACACGAAGGGAATCCCCGGAAAATATGACTCTGAAGAATTTGATGGCCTTGTTTTCGGAGTTGAATCATCCGCGCAATTTTTAGCCTTTGTCCTCCTCTATGTTGACAGAAGAGAATCTTCAGGTCACAAATCAAATTCGGGACAACCGCAATAATCTACCCGGCGAGGTGGAATGTTGCCAGACTCATTTTGCGGTGAGGTTCGTGCTGGCTTGAATGAAAACTTACTGCTTCTAGTCTAGTGCTCTTTTTTTTCCCCCTGCGTGGCTGTTTTGGTTTGATGTTTCCTACTTAGCATACCTTACTTCTGGGACTGGTATGCTGTGACTGGGAACAATGTGTTTCTGGTGACTTACTGGTAGGGACATCCTTTAAGGGGGGGGGAGTAGTAGTAGATAGTAGTAGTAGTAGTAGTAGGTAGTAGTAGTAGTAGTAGTAGTAGTGTAGTAGTAAGTAGTATTAGTCAGCAGCAGCAGCAGCAGCAGCAGCAGCAGCAGCAGCTGAGCAGCAGAGCTAGCAGTGCAGTAATAGCACCAGCAACTACAGTAGCAGTAGTGTGTATATATGTCATGAGTGTGTCTGTGTCTATATATGCATTTATGTATTGTCACAAAATACGCTTATTGCTGGCATATTATAGGTCATGTAATACTGTTTGTATTTTCCCTCAGCCATTTCATTGTCTGTTTCATTATGTATTCAGTTGAGAAAGAATCCTTACACAATACTGTTTTGTGCATATGACTGAAAAGAAAAGCAATAATTATAATTTAAGTATACATCAAACCTACGTAAAAAAGATAAGAAAGGAATCCCCTGGAAAACATCTCTACAGAATTTGATGGCCATGTTTGTTTGTTGTTTGTTGTTGTTGGTTGTTTTGTTTTGGTTTTTTTGGGGAGGAACTATACCATCCTGCACAATCTTTGGCCCACGTCCAATCTGTTAAGAGAAAATAAAACCTCATCCATCACAAATCAAATTCACAACCACAATAAGAACCTCACACACAAGCCCCGATGTTGCCAGACTCGTTTTGCAGCGAGGTTCGTGCTGACTTGAATGAAAACGTTACAGCTTCTATTCTATTGCCTTGTTCCCCTACGTGGCTGTTTGGGTTTGATGTTTCCCAGTTAACATACCTTACTTCTGGGACTGGTATGCTGTGACTGGGAACATCTGTTGTTTCTTTTGACTGACTTGATGGCACAACAGGGTGGGGGTCGTTTATGAGGGTTGTAGTAGTATTTTATAAAAGTGTTAGTGTGTGTGGTGTGTATATATGTGTGTGAGGAGGTGGGGGGGTGAAAGAAGAGAAAGGAAGAGAAACAGAGTCAAACTGAGAGACAGAGACCAGACAGACAGACAGGTGGGAGGGTCAAAGAGTATGGCACAAAACTTTTATCTGCACTGACTATTCCAGGCAAACTATCAGCTCTACTTTGTGAAACAAACAAAAAACAAAAATTCAATGGTAAGCAGCTTTGAATCTTTCACTAATTAAACTGTTCTGCTTTACACCACACTGCCAGTCATATCAGGCCAGTCACTCAGTGAACAAGAGTGGGCTCCAAGGTTCCAACAACGTTTAGTTTAAGTTTTCTCTTGTTTTGTACGGATACATCTTTCATTGTTAATAAAAAAGTGAATGCTATGTGCAGTTCTTCTGTCCTCGTCTTCTGATCATTCAGAACTGACTTTTAGGATTGCAAGTGTTCATTATAAAACACATTCCAAATGTCCATTTTTAAACACATTCCAAATGCTTATTTTGAAACGCATTCCAAATCTCCTTTTAAAAACACATTTCTAATAACATCCATTTTAAAACACTTTCCAAATGTCCATTTAAAAAACCTTTTCCAAATTACCGTTTCAAAACACTTTCCAAATGGTCACTTAGAACATATTCCAAATGACCATTTTAAATCACTCTCCAAATATTCGTTTAAAACACTTCCAAATGTCATGTAAAACGCATTTCACATGTCCATTTTAAAATCATTCCAATGTCCGTTTTCAAAACTAATTCGAAACATTCTTTTTAAAAACATTAAAAATGTCTATTGTTAAAACACATTCAGATGCGTCCATTTAAACCCATTAAAATGTTCCATTTTTAAAACATTTCAAATGTGAATTTTCAAACAAAGTTCTTTTTGTGACTTCAATCGCCATGATCTCCAAAAACAACTTCCTTCAGTAGTTGGCGGGCATTCTGAATAGCTACCATAGGTGTGTGAGATATCTCTCAAAAGTCACTTTCCACTGCCATATGCTGGAGCAGGCGCAATAGCGGAAGAAGATGAAGTTCCTTGAGATTTGTTTCGTCTATTTTGTGACATCAGTGTCCTTGTGTATCAAGAATTTAACATGGCTTTGTAAACTATCTAAAGCAGAGTTAAGCAGCTATATCGTCAGTTTCATTATCAAAATTGTTATCGTCATTGTCATCACCCCATCATCATCTTCATCACCGTTTTATCATCATCATATCATCATCATCTATCATCATCATCATCATCATATCATCATCCAAAAACAATGTAAAACCAGGGTTATTACTAACACAGAGAGAGAAGAGAAGGAGAGAGAGGAGGGAGAGAGAGAGAGGAGAGAGAGAGAGAGAGAGAGAGAGAGAGAGAGAGAGAGAGAGAGAGAGAGAGAGAGAGAGAGAGAGAGAGAGAGAAGAGAGAGCAATAGTTCAACTCCCCCGCTCCGACAAGGGGCATCATTCACGGGGACAACAGAGACATTCCACTGTTGGGGATGGTCTGTTATGGTGCGAGATTGATCCCCTACCCCTGCCCCTTACCCCCCATTTAACGCCCCCACCCTCTACCCTGCCTGTCCTCCTCTCCCCCACCCATCCTCCGCACCCTTTCTCCATGTAGGTGTTTCTTCTTCTTTCTTTCTTCTCTCTTCTTCTTCTCTCTTCTTCACTGCTGCCTAATCTAGTAAGAGAACTTCCCCCCCCTCCCCCCCCCCCCCCCCCAACGCCCACCCCCCCAACGCCCACCCCCAATCAAAAGAAGAGGGAAAGCAAAAAGAACGAAGACAAAAACTCTCCATGGACGTATTGTCTTCCCCATAACACAGATAGCAGCCTACAGATTGTGAAAATAAGTATTGTACTCACTTGTGTTATGTTGTGTATTGTCGTAATGTCTTGTATTGTCTTGTATTATATTATTTTGTGTTGTATCGTGCTGTCTCGTGATGTCCTTATTGCATTGTTGTGACGTCTTGTTATTTATTTATTTATTTATTCTTTTATATCGAGGATAATGGAATAAGTATCTCGTTGTTTATTTTACACCCAGTCCTCGTGTGTATACAGATATAGTAATATTGTCATCTGTTCCACCAGCAACAATGGCGAACTCTTACGAGGATTTAATGTGTGCGCAAGATGTTCTGCGTGCGTTCGCACACGGGGCCTGGTTTATAGTATCATCCGAAGGACTTTTGGGGAGAGTGGAGTCAGCACTGATGCTAACTCCAGGGGGAAAATCCTCTCGAACGGGAAAATCGAACCTGGGTCGTCAAATTGGGAGCGCTATGTTCTGACCACTAGGCTACCCTGTCCGTTCTTATACTGTGCTTGTTTTGTTGTGTTGTGTTGTTGTGTTGTGTGGTTTGGATTGGACTACATACCACTTTCTGTCACGGCAACTTTCTGTTCCGGATAATCGGGCTGCTTTACTCAAGGAAGTGTGCGTCGCCGCAAGACCTGCTCCACCCATTTGTTAAAAATTCATTTCGACTTTAAATTTTGGTATAATGATGCAGTATTATTGTAAGGGGTGGTGGAAAGAAAGGGATGCATTTCTTTGCAAGGGTTGTTTGGAGGGGGTAGGGTTAGTTGTTTTGTTTCGGTTTATTTGTTATTGTCTGGCTTGGAGGGGGGAGGGAGGGGGTGTTTATGTTTGTTGGTTGTTGTGGTGTTTTTTTTCTCTTTTTCGTGGGTTTTTTTTCTCTTTATATTGAACAATGTGTTTCATTTGCGCAACATTACTTTTCTCTTTATCAGCATCCATCTTTCTTTTCATCAAGGCAAAATTCCTTTGGCACTCCCAATTCCCTGCATTTTTAATAAGTCATACAATCTGGGGATGCGTAAATATATAGACTATCTAGACAGTGCTTTAATCTTACTTGTGAGCTGTTGCAATTATAGCTATTGCACATCTACCATGTGACATAAACATGACTAAACGTCCCATTTCAACCCAAAAGTGTACGTGCTAACATTGTTTGTTGCCATTTCAAGCTACGTTACGGCTGGTTTTCTTTGTGGGAGGGGGGGGGGGGTGTCATCTTTTGGATTTCATATTTTTCTTTGATGCATCATACTGAAAATAGCCCGAATACAGCAACCTCCCCCTTTCTCCTCTCTCTCTCTCTCTCTCTCTCTCTCTCTCTCTCTCTCTCTCTCTCTCTCTCTCTCTCTCTCTCTCTCTCTCTCTCTTCCTCCTACTCTCTCTTATCGCTTGCCTTCTGGAATTCATGCTGAAATCATTGCGCAAAAATTCCAATAAAAGAAAATGGCGGCACAGGCCCCAGGGATGGGTGTGGGGTCTGATAGGCCAGCAATAAACAACGCTAGCTGAGGGAGATGGAGGAACAGGAGGAGGAGGAAGGGGGGGGGGGGGGGGGGAGAAACAGACAACATTCCACTGTTAGCTTCCGGCTAAAGGAATTCTTTTTTAGTGCTACTCCAAGAATTGTGTGTGTGTGCATTTGAAGTCTTTTAAGGTATGAAATAAATGCACAGGATGATCAGTTTTGAGATTAAGGACATAAGCTAAGGCCAGGTAGTCTGAAAAGGCTGGAAAGGATCATTATCTCAGAATTGATTATTTTTTCTTACCCAGATGACTCTGCACACGCATTTTGTGGTTGTGGCATATTGTAGAGTTAGCCAATCTTTTAGCTTGAAGAAGGTTTTGAATAAACCGAAAATTTGCTCTTCCAAACACTTGGGTGTTGTGTCTTTACTTGTCTGCTTGTATATGCATATTGTGGTTTGGAAGCTAGCAGACGACAAAGAAATGAGGGGATACAATGTTTGCTGAGTTTTTTAAATTTGTCTTTTTAGAATTCAAACATACGAAATTTCTGCAAAATCACATGGGTTGAGTTATATGAAAAAAGAAGGAAATAGCCAGCAAATCAAAGCTGGAGTGCAGCCGAAAGGAAGAAGAGGTGGCAGGATCAGCGATAAAGACAGATGAAGGAATGAACATAGCACAACAGCCCTGTAGAGAAGGTGACTGGACGGAGTTGTCTTTCTTCTTATCCTACTGTACTGGTCCTGTCGCCAGTTTGTCTTCAAGTCTGGCCTACGTCTATTTCGAGATAATATCCAAAAAAGGTCCGTGTCGGCTCATGTGCTGATTTCCAGTGCCTTACACTTCGTATGTGTGCAAACGTGTACACAGATTAAAGATGGATCCTTCAGATTCAGTAATATTTATTGGTGTCTGTGATTGGTTATTTGCGCCAACAACACCCAACACAAATCCTTTAGACTTAACCAGCGTATCGTGTTATGATGTAGGTCAAGCATCCGGTGACGTTGTCTTATTTGTATGTTGTTGCTTCTGCGATGCTGCCATTTTTTATTACGGGTTGTACGTTTTCCAGCTTAACACCTGGTATCGCCCAGAATCTATTTCATGCACCTGCCCCACTCATCCTATCCCAAGGATTACTTTAAGACTTATGTATGTATGTATGTTATGTATGTATGTATGTATGTATGTATGTATGTATGTATGTATGTATGTATGTATCTATGTATCTATGTATCTATGTATCTATGTATGTATGTATGTATGTATACACTGGATGAGAAGTTTGCCTGTGTAACTGTTTCAAGTAATTCGCCATATTATAGGCAGACGCATTCTGACTTCAATAATTTCTTTTCCTTTTAAAGCAGAGTGCAGGTTGTTATGCTAAGAGCATGTCATGGCTGAAGACGAAATAAACCCCATAACATTTCACAGCTTACAACATTCTACTGTAAGCCTTGGCACTTAGCTGATATCAATATCGGACCATGTGTTATAGCATGGGCCCATCCCAGGGGATGGCTTAGTGGGTCTCTGGAGCAGAGGAGGGGGGGGGGGGTGGGTGATGATGTGGAATGTTTTGCATGCCTGAAACCGCCATGAAAAAACAACAACTGAAAATGAAACTGAAACAGTGCACGGTCTTAGTTTGGAATTTTTTTAGATAGTATTATGCGTGTTATATATATATATATATATATATATATATATATATATATTAATATTATATATATATATATATATATTATATTGGTGTGATGTGTGTGTGTGTGTGTGTGTGTGTGTGTGTGTGTGGTGTGTGTGGTACATTTTATATATTTATATATATCGCGTGTGTGTGTGTGTGCATGTGTTTGCGCGCGCGCGTGTGTGTTGTGTGGTGTGTGTGTGTGTGTGTGTGTGTGTTTCTTGATATGTATATAACTGGCAAAAAGGCTGGAGATACACATGGTACGATCTGCTGCCTACATAATTATGTAGAAACAGCACTAGCAGTGAATAATTATTACGTCTCTGTAAGTGCAAGAGGTGGAGGAAGGAGGTGCATTGTGAAACAACTGAATACATTCTTCGCCTGCCTCTCCCAGAGACACTGAAGGTCATGCTCTCCCTTATCAATCGGCCTCCCCAAGAATTCCCCTCCATTTCCACTCCTGACTCATTTTTGTGGAGATAGTCATCACTGATGCCTCGCCTGCCTGCCTGCCTGCTCCGTCTGTCTTCCGTTTCCATTTTCCAAACTTAAATCAACAGACCTTTGTGTTCTAGTTCTGTTCTTTTTTTTTTTCTCTCCCTCTAACTTATTCTTTTGCACCCAATTTGTCTTGATGTGTCCTTAACGTGTTTTCTCTGTCTTACTGCCGGTATGTTTATCTCTGTCCGTGTCTGTATTATATCTCTGTCTATCTCTGCTTGTGTGTGTGTGTGTGTGTGTGTGTGTGTGTGTGTGTGTGTGTGTGTGTGTGTGTGTGTGTGTGTGTGTGTGTGTGTGTGTGCAATCTCTC
>CM060323.1:48760457-48762957 GCA_030674155.1 Stramonita haemastoma
GATCGCTGTAGTTCAGAGGGCTTTTGATCCCAGTGTAACCTTCTCTCTAACAGTCAGTCATGCAATTCCCCGCCAACTGAAATTCTAGCTTGTTAAAAAGTGATTTTTAAAAGATTCTTTTGGTAAGGGTTCTGCTGTGTGGTAGAGTGTCGTGGGAGTATCTTTCTTCTGTGGAACGTTCATATGTTTAGTAGAAATCTTTTATTATATGTAATGTTCACATTTATAATAAATCTGTTATGTGTTAATGTATATATTTATTATAGATCTTTTATGCGTTATCTTTTAGACTTATTATAGATCTTTTTATCTGTCAACGTTTACATTTCTCATAAACTGTCATTCTCGGTTCTATTGCACTTTTAGCACCAGATGTGTTTAGGTTGCTCGCACTGCTCGAAAAGGGCGCCTTTCTAAGGATTTAAATAGGTATTAGTAGAAGTTGTGCATGTCATTGTGCTTGATTGATTGCTTACTTTCATCATATCATTATCATTACCACCATCATCATTATCACACCATCAGCAGCAGCAGCAGCAGCAGCAGCAGTAGCAGCAGCAGCAGCAGCAGCAGCAGCAGCAGCAGCAGCAGCATCATCATCATCATCATCATCATCATCATCATCATCATCATCATCATCATCATCACACATCATCATCATCATCAGCAGCATCTTTTTCGTCAAACTTTCAAGATCACATACCTGTGTGTAAAGGTCTAACGTATGTATGTTTGTGCGAGTGCGAATACATACTAACACGTGTTCTTATGCACATCCATAATTATGTATGTGCATTCTTGTGTGTGCATTAGTAGAACAAGTGTAACTTGCCTTTGTGCATCCATTTGCTTGTGCGCTTAATTGGTGCACGTAATCTTGTGAGTACGAATCCTTGCGTGCGTGTGTGCATGCTTATACTGTATGTGTGTGTGCATGCTTATGCTGTATGTGTGTGTGCATGCTTATACTGTATGTGTGTGTGCATGCTTATACTGTATGTGTGTGTGCATGCTTATACTGTATGTGTGTGTGCATGTTTATACTGTATGTGTGAGCGCTTGTGTGTGCTCCGTCTGTCACTGCCTCTGTCTCTGCCTCTCGTTCTGTCTCTATGTGTCTGTCTCTGCGCACACACCCTCTGACTCTGTCTCTGTCTGTCTGTCTGTCCGTCAGCCTGTCTGTCTGTCTGTCTGTCTGTCTGTCTGTCTCTCTCTCTCTCTCTCCTCTCTCTCTCTCTCTCTCTCCTCTCTCTCTCTCTCTCTCTCTCTCTCCTCTCTCTCTCTCTCTCTCTCTCTCTCTGAGAGTATGTGAGTATGTGGAAATCATTATCCAATTTCTAAAAATGTTTTGCTAATTCTATAAACATCTGGGATGTGTTTTTTTTTTTATAATTATTATTATTTTATTATTTTATTTTTTTTATATAGTATTCTCCCCCGCCCCCTTCAAATAAGAATATCATTTATTTTTTCCCCCTTTTATCCAAATGTATGATTTAAATTACTTGTATAACTTTAGACATATGGACGTAGATTGATGTTTCAGTTGTTTATTATAATGTTCTCCTGCTGGCTCCTGCTGGCTCTTTGTTTATTAGCGGTTTTTGTTGTTGTTGTTGTTGTTGTTGTTGTTGTTGTTGTTTGTTTTGTTTGGGTTTTTTGGGGGGTTGTTTGTTTGTTTGTTTCTTTGTTTGTTTGGTTGGGGTTTTTTTGTGTTGTTTTTTTTGTTTATTTGTTTGTTTGTTTGTTTTGTTCTGGGGTTTTTTTTGGGGGGGGTTTCGTTTCTTTTCTTCTTCTTTAATAATCCAAATTATTTTATTGTGACTTCTGATTTTCTCTTCTGAATGAGTGCACCTTTCTCACCTTATTATATGTAGTGTACTGTCGCATTTCTCTTACCTTATTATATGCAGTGTACTTATTTCCGTATGTTGTTTGGTACTGCGTATAGTTTTATTGTTTAATATCTTTTATTTTGATGTTATCCCTGAAAAGGGCGGGGACTGGATGTAAAAAAGCACATGTGTGCTTATCTATTATCCTCGAATAAAAGAATTTGCCTTGAATTTGCCTTGCCTCTCTCTCTCTCTCATTCATGCTATTCTCAAAAAACCTTGGCCATAGTCTTGCAAATGACTGACCAGGGTTGGTGATTTCTTTCTCTTTGAGAAGTCTGCTGCTGCTGCATCCATGTCAATGTTCTTTTACTTCTCTTCTTTGGGGTTTTTGTTGTGATGGATGTTGATGTTGTTGTTGCTTGTTTTAGGTACTTTCTTTTATTTTGTTTTGTTTGGGGTTTGCTTTGTTCATTCATCAGTCAGTGTTTCTTGTTGAGCGTGTGTACCCTACTGGACTGTTGAATGTTGCTGTTTCAATGGTTCCTCTGTGCACTGTCTCTCACTCATCCCACATGGGAATCATTGTGAGATCTAAGTACACACTGAAAGAACAATTTATTTTATTTTATTTGATACCACTTTATGTCACAGCAGATTTCTCT
>CM060323.1:48767957-48770457 GCA_030674155.1 Stramonita haemastoma
CAGGTTTTGATGCTTTCTATGTAAAAATGTCAAAAATGTACAAAGCATTTTAATATATAAAAATATTCTTTGTATGACTATTTGAGAACACTGCGTTACGTGCGTAAATACTGTGCTTTTGTGCTGAAAGTACTACTACTACTCTCTCTCCTCCTCTCTCTCTCTCTCTCCTCTCCTCTCTCTCTCTCTCTCTCTCTCTCTCTCTCTCTCTCTCTCTCTCTCTCTCTCTCTCTCTCTCAGCAGACTGTTTCTTTTTGTTTTATGTTCTACTGTATTCACTCAAATTCTAAGTATCTTATTTTTGTTTTATGTTCTACTGTATTCACTCAAATTCCAAGTATCTTATTTTTGTTTTATGTTCTACCGTATTCACTCAAATTCCAAGTATCTTATTCTCACTTCATTTAACCAACACACAGAGTATATACGCTTGCACACACATATGTAATAGATGCTTGAGCACTCTTGCTAAATCTACCTGAAAACATTCATTATCAAACACAGGTTCGATAAACAGAGGTTACTTACTGTTTGTACATTATTGCTATTTATTGGTGTTGTTATTGTTACAAAAAGCATCCATTTTGGACTTGTTTACTGTGTTTTTTCAGAGTTGCTTTTAACATGTAAGTGCATTCTGACATCGCCTGGTGGGGTTCATTTTGAATTATCACAAACATCCAAGTTTGGAATAGGCATCAGCTATCAGCTATCAGCTATCAGCTTCAGTAGGCAGTTAGAGTACAAATGTTTACAGTCGTATCATACACACTGGGGCTCACACACACACACACACACCACACACACACACACACACACCACACACACACACACACACACACACACACACACACACACACACACACACACACACACACAAAAGTACCATACAGATACAATCCACTTGACATGTATGCACCAGTTAATAGCAAGAATGTGATTAAAATCACTTACTGCTTGAATTGAAGCAATATAATTGCTGATGCCAGGGGCGGGGATAGAGGCGGGGGGGGGGGGGGGGGGGGGGGGAGAGTGGGGGTACGACGTGCTATTGTGAAGATCAAAGCAGAGAGCGATAGATATGGTTTGGGTCTGTTTGTTGGTTGGTTGGTTTGGTTTGGGGTGGGGGTTGGGGGGTTGGGGGGGAGGTTTTGTTGTTGTGTTGTTGTTGGGGGGGGTTTTTTTGGGTTTTTGGGGGGGTGCTTTGTTTTGTTTTTCCCTTGTTTTGCCAGGTAGTTTGCCACGTGATGTGACACAGGGGTCTCCCACGAAGATTGTCGGGTGTCTACATGATCACACCGGTTGTACACATTATCACATGAGTTGTATACATCACCACGTGGTCGGAAAAGGTGATCTCCCACGAAGGTAGCCAAGTGAGAGAGATAGAGACATCAGCCTGGTGAAGAGGACAGATAGACAGCCTTGCTGTGACGTTCAGATGTTTACTGTCTGTATATATATACCACACCGCTGCGATCACCGTGTATCGACTGAAGGCATTCAGGGTCCGTTCTGTCTGCCTCGTTGCTGTTGATTTATTGATTTATTTCGGTTGCCTGTTTTGTTTGTTTGCTTGTTTGTGTGTTGTGACTTTCTTCAGTTTAACGCTGTTCACTCGAAGTGATATTAGACACAGACAAAGAATATGAAGATTAAAAGTGTGTCACATTCAGAGAACGTGTGTATGCATAATAATTATGTGTGTGCGTGCTTGCGTGTGTGTGTGTGTGTGTTGTGTGTGTGTGTGTGTGCATGTGGGTGTGTGTGTGGTGCGCGCGAAGGCGTTGTGTGTTAGTGTGTGTGGTGTGTTGGTGGGTTGTGTGTGTTGTTGCAGAGTAAGGGTGCCATGGGATGCGAAGAGAAAAAGGCTGTTTTGCTGTAGCTTCGCGTGTGTGTTGTGTGTGTGTGCGCGCTGCGTGCCGCGCGCGCGCGCTGTGTGTGTGGTGTGTGTGTGTGTAGCTTCGTGTGTGTGTGTGTGTGTGTGTGTGTGTGTGGTGTGTGTGTGTGTGTGTGTGTGTGTGTGTGCATCCGCGCGCGAAATATGTCTTTTTGAATAAACATTTGTCAAACCTAATATGTATGTTAAAGTATGACATTGTCTATCAACACTTGGCAGGAATGTAAACACGAACATGCAAAGTACGCACCAGAAAGTAGGATAGACTCTTTAAGCTAGTGAAGCTAATGGCCTGAACTAAAGACAAAACTTTGTTCAGGGTAGGAGAGTGAATTTACAGTTCTGTGATGACAGGCATTATAAAAGACTGCAGTTATTCTCATTCTGTTATATCAAGGATAATAGAATAAGCACTCATGTGCTTTTTTCATCCAGTCCCCGTGTGTATGCAGTTGTGTAAATATTGTCATCGTTCCCACCGGCACACAATGGCCTACTCTTACTGCAGATAAGGTGCACGTCTGCACACATAAACACACATAGAGACAGACAGACAGACAGACAGACAGACAGACAGACAGACAACCAGCATAACACAAC
>CM060323.1:48775457-48780457 GCA_030674155.1 Stramonita haemastoma
CTCTCTCTCTCTCTCCCTCTCTCTCTCTCTCTCTCTCTCTCTCTCTCTCTCTCTCTCTCTCTCTCTCTCTCTCTCTCTCTCTCTCCGACCACATGTGTGATCCCTTCATGATAACCGCATTTTGCAGTGAGTCCTTGGTATTACGACTTAAGGCGTCTCTCTCTCTCTCTTCTCTCTCTCTCTCTCTCTCTCTCTCTCTCTCTCTCTCTCTCTCTCTCTCTCTCTCTCTCTCTCTCTCTCTCTCTCTCTCTCTCACATACTCTTGTGACCGCTTCATGATAACTTCATTCACCTTGGCCTAAAACAAAAGAATGTGGTACTATGTAATCTACCTCTCTCTGTTTGTCTATATTCAGTCTTATGTCTGCTCTGTCTGTCTTTCTGTCTCTCTCACCCTCCCTCCCTCTCTCTCTCTCTCTCTCTCTCTCCTCTCTCTCCTCTCTCTCTCTCTCTCTGTGTGATTTATAAACATTTTCAGGCAACGATTGATTGACCGCCGATGGCAGCAATGGAGTGATCACATACAAACCAGTGAAAGATATCAAATGTACAGACAATTTGCTAGTACACATGATGTCAAACCTTATCTAAAGCTTGATGTGGACATTCATCTGAAAAGAATTATGTCAAAGTTTAGACTTGGTGTATCAGATTTAAATGTTCATAAGTTCAGATATAGAAACATGATGTTGATGACCCCAGGTCACTATGTCCATTATGTAAGCAAGCACCTGAGGATGAAGTACATTTTGTGTTATGCTGTCCAGTATTAGAGGATGTTAGGCAGAATTACATCCCTGTAAAATATAGTAGGCAGCCTAATTCTTTTCGACTCTGTTTGCTCATGGCGTCAAGTCAGCCTGAGGTTGTGCGTAGCCTAACTTTATATTTGTGTAAAGCTTTCAGAATAAGAGATATATTGTTGTCGTAGGTCATATTTGTGTATCTGACTTTTTTATACAGTAATTTTTGTTGTTGTTATTGGGTTGTTGTTGGTTGTTTTTTTGTGTTTTTTTCCCCACACC
This sequence comes from Stramonita haemastoma, assembly GCA_030674155.1. Classification (NCBI taxonomy): domain Eukaryota; kingdom Metazoa; phylum Mollusca; class Gastropoda; order Neogastropoda; family Muricidae; genus Stramonita; species Stramonita haemastoma. The sequence continues at coordinate 48,776,483 of CM060323.1, forward strand.
AAAATACTAAGCAGCTCGGCATCCCCCCTTCATGTATGGGCCAATGGCCTTTTTGTGAATTAAGTTTTCGAGTTCGAGTTCGAGTTCTCTCTCTCTGTGTTTTTGTGTGTGTCTGTCTGTCTTTCTGTCTCTGTCTGTCTCTCTCAGTGACTACTTCTGTGTGTGCGTGTGTGCGTGCGCGCGCGTGTGTGTGTGTGTGTGTGTGTGCGCGCGTGTGTGTGTGTGTATGCGCGCGCGCGTGTGTGTGTATGTGTGTGTGTGCGCACGCATGTGTGTGTGTTCCGTATAGGGACTAGAGAGATTGTGATGGTTTCAGACATGGCAACAATTTATGTCAAGAGGACACCCCACCAACCCCCTCAGAGACATAGGGACACAGGATTCTGATGGCCTTTTGTGTTTCTAGTGTACTCTCTCTCTCTCTCTCGTATCAAAACAACTTTCTTTATGTTTGATTATTATCAGTTGTGAGTACTAAGGATAGTCCCGTCTCAGAGCAAGGGCCGGATGAAAAAAAAAGTATGTCAGTACTTATCTGTAGCCCTTGGGAAAAAACTCTCTCTGTCTGTCTGTCTGTCTTTGTCTCTGTCTGTCTCTGTCTCTGTCTGTCTGTCTGTCTGTCTGTCTGTCTGTCTCTCTCTCTCTCTCTCTCTCTCTCTCTCTCTACACACACACACACACACACACACACACACACACACACACACACACACACACACACACACACACACACACACACACACATGACATTTTGAGCTCCATCTTTTTTTTTTTTCAATTTAGTCGTCTTTCTCTCTTCTTTCTTCACTGGTTTTTGTGGAGTTTTTCACTCTGCTTGTCCTTTTGAGATGGTTTCTTTTTGTCTTCGATTATTTATTGGTTCCATTTACTGTTTTGAAGTGTGTTTGTTGTTTGTATGGGGGTTTTCAGAGCGTGGGGAGCGGGGTTTGGCTCGTTGGTTGGTTGATTGGTTTATTGCTTGTTGTTTTCATCTCTTTTTTTTGCAAAGTATTTATCAGTTTTCAGTTAAATTTCCCCCCCCCCCTTTTTTTGGGGGGAGGCTGTCTTTAGAGGGTTATTTTCAGTTTTTTCTGTTGTTGTTTTTTATTACTTTATCAACTTTAGTGGGGAGTGGGTTTTTTTTTCCCTCTTCTTGGTTCTATAGACTGGTCATTCTGTGTTCGTTTATCTTTATTAATTTTATTGACCCGTCTGCCATTTTTTTAATCAATTTAAAGCATTTATCTATCCCCGTCTCCGTTCATCATTTTACTTTAGTGGTCTGTCTTTCTATCCTCTGTTGAAGTCCATTTTATCCTCTATGTTTATAACATGCTGTGTTTTTTCCGCCCTGCTTTATTAGTTTCAGTATTATTTCTTCTATCTAGTTTTCTATTGTATCATTTCTTTGCCTACTATGTTGGCGTGAGTCTTATATATTTTCGTTCTTTTACCTTTTTATTTTTTACCGAGGTAAAAGTCGAGGAGGAAAACAAGTGCAAGAAAACAGTTTACAACCTCTCCAGCACAGAAAAAATGGATTGGTGTTGAGAAATTGTAACTTTTCTGTCCTCTATGCTGTTTTGAGATGGGGGGGGGGGGGGGTCTGTCCTGTTTTGCTTTATTTCAGAGGCTTTTTTCTCCAATTTTTTGCTATGCTGAGTTGTTTCTGTACCTTCTTTTTATATTTTAAGTCATATTTCTGTCTTCACTGTCATTTGTCAGTACTAATGTGTTTGTTGTTTGTTGTTGTTGTTGGTGTGTGGTGGTGGTGGTGGTGTGGTGGTGGTGGTGGTGGTGGTGGTGGTGTGTGTGTGTGTGTGTGTGTGTGTGTTGTGTGTGTGTGTGTGTGTGTGTGTGTTGTTGGCGGTAGTTTGGTTTGTTATGTTTCTTTGTACTATTTTTATCTTCTGAATTCACCCTACTCTCTTATTGTATTTTTAGGTTGTTTGTCATTATCAATTTTTCCTGTAGAAGTGTTTTTCCCCTTGTTTGCCTTTCGTTTTAAGTTTGTGTGATTTTTCAGTCTTTCCTTGTGCTATTTTTAGTGATATGTCTGCCTGTCTCTTTCTTTATCAACATTTTTCGTTACCTGTTCCTCTCTGTATAAAATTTCAGGACATTTTTGTTTTAATTATAAATTCTCCTCAAACTATTTTCACTGGTCTTGCTGTTCATGTCTTACTAATCATCATCATCATCATCATCACCACCACCACCACCACCACCTTTGACGTGATCAGATTTCAGCAATGCATGGGTTAGTATTAGCATAGTGTCCGGATTCCAATTAGGGCAAGCCCGAAAGCCAGTGCTGGGGTAGTAGGATTCTCTCTCTTTCTTCAGTCTCTACCTCTCACCTCCTTCCCTCTTGCTTAGCTTAGTTAGTCCCGCTGCATAGAATTAATTAATTCAGATTGCGTATACATGCATGTCGGGGCATTCGAAGCTCATGAATGCAGATGAGGTGTGGGGTTGGTTTGTTTGGGATTTGGGGGGTTGTGGTGGGGTCTTTTTTATGCCACCTCGTGCTGTGACTCTATTTATAGGTATCACGATTTGAAATGTTTAAAGCTGGGTGTGTGTGTGTGTGTGTGTGTGTGTGTGTGTGTGTGTGTGTGTGTGTGTGTGTGTGTGTGTGTTTAACGTCTCTCTCTCTCTCTCTCTCTCCTCTCTCTCTCTCTCTCTCCTCTCTCTCTCTCTCTCTCTCCATTGGCACACATGTACCATTCACAAGCACACACACACACACACACACACACACACACACACACACACACACACACACACACACACACACACACACAAGCGCAAGCAACCAAGCAAGCGCGTACGTTGCGAACGAAAGAGCACACACGAAAAGCGTTTGAAAGGCTTTGGGGTCAAAAACTTTGGTTCAGTAATGAAGCCCACTGGTGTGACTGTATAGGTCAACGACAATGACCCTCCTCCCCCCCCCCTCCCCAACACATACAGCCTTTTTAAAAAAACAATATTCTATTCTTTTCTTTTCTTTCATTTCCCTTTTTTTGTAATTGTTATTAGCGTTTTAGCTTATAGTATTTGTCTGTGCGTGCTTGTTTTTTTCTGGGGGATGATTTTCTTTATTTTGCTTAGTTTCTTGGGAAGAGCTGTTTATACTTCACATCACCACAAGGACGGCAATAGTATGTGGGCGTCTTTATGCTCAAATATGATTTCACTGTTTATATGTATGCTGAAAAGTTTGGAGGGTTTTGAAGTGAAGGGAGGTAAAGGTGACTGTAATTCCAACACCTATCCTTCTGAAACCGCGTAATTCCAACACGTATTTTTCCGAACCCCTCTACCAGCTGAGCTATCCAGGCACCAGAGACAGAGGAAGAAATAAAGAAAAGAAAAAACCAGTAAAACGAAAAAGGACCTTGGAATTTTGAAACCGAGAGTCTCTGAACCGACGTAGTATAGGCATCATTATTTACTTCCTCATTCCGACATCACTCTATAGGTCATGAGTGGCACAGGGCAGGGGCAGAGGAGACTAGGCCTAGGTCAACGGATGCTTAATTGATGAATGTCGTTGTCAGCCAATCAGCGTCCAGTTCCTATAATTAGCTGCTTTCCATTCATACTGCGCCTCCCCTCCCCTCCCCCCTCCCTCCTTCCAACTCGCCAGAGTCCTGGAGACCGCGATACGCAGATAGATAGTCAATGACTTGTCATCCACTTCTTTGAAATAATTATAACGGCTCTGCTTCCTGCGTCACTTCAGTAAATTTCCTGTTTTTCTTTTGTCTCTGTCTATCTGTCTGTTTGTCTGTCCTGTCTGTCTGTGTGTCTGTCTGTGTGTCTGTGTGTCTGTCTGTCTCTCTCTCTCTGTCTCTGTCTGTCTGTCTCTCTGTCTCTGTCTCTGTCTCTGTCTGTCTGTCTGTCTGTCTCTCTCTCTCTCTCTCTCTCTCTCTCTCTCTCTCTCTCTCTCTCTCTCTCTCTCTCTCC
>CM060323.1:48787957-48795457 GCA_030674155.1 Stramonita haemastoma
TCGGACATGCAGAGTTTAAAGTTGCGTATTTAAATATCTAAATTCATAATGAGTAAGAGACAGACAGACAGACAGCAGGCACACTGACTGACAGACAGACTGACTGAGAGGTACAGAAACGATGAGAGTAGGAAAGAAAGAAGAGAAGAAGAGAGAAAGAGAAGAAGAAGAGAAGTAAAAAGAAGAAAGAAGAAGAGAGAGAGAGAGAGAGACACAGACAGAGAGAAGAGCAGAGAGAAGAAGACAACAGAGAAGAGACTCACAAAAAGAGAAGCAGGCGGAAGGCGCACACAACACATAACACACCAAAAAACAACACACACACACACCACCACACAACACACACACACACACACACACACACACACACACACACACACACACACACACACACACACACACACACACACACCACACACAGAGGAAGAGATGAAAAAAAAGTTTGGGCGATGCTTCCCTATTACAAATGCATATCGGATTTTACTGCATAGGTGGCGCTAATCTTGTGGCTCTGCCTGACGAATTTAGACCACATTTCACGGGAAAAATCTGCTGTAACTAAAAACTTTTGCACCGAAATGCAAGAAAAGTATGAACATTTAAAAAGGAGACGAAGATAGAAAGAAGAAATAAAGAAGGAGGTGAAAGAAGAAGAAGAAAAGAAGAAGAAGAAGAAGAAGAAGAAGAAGAAAGAAGACAAGGAGGGGAGGAGGAGGAGAGGAAGGGAAAGAAGAAGAAGAAGAAGAAAAAGAAAAGAAGAAGAAGAAGAAGAAGAAGAAGAAGAAGAAGAAAACGAAGAACAAAAAAGAAAAGAAGCAGAGGAACGAGGAAGGGGAGAAGAAGGGAGGAGGAAGGAAGGAGGAGAGAGGAGAAGAAGAAGAAGAAGAAGAAGAAAAGAAGAAGAAAAAGAAAAAAGAAGAAGAAGAAGAAGAACAACAACAACAACAACAACAACAACAACGAAAAGACAACAACGACAACGACAACAAGAAAAGGAGAGAAAAAAGACAAAGAAGAAGAATAAGGAGGAGCAGGAGGAGAGGTAGAAGGAGGAAGAGAAAAGGAGAGGAGGGACGTTATCAAAACACTTCTTTCTATTGTCCAATTTCCACACTTAAAAGTGTTTCCGGCTGTGGGCTATCGTGCTTCACACAAATATGCTTTGTTTGCTTTGTTATCCTATTTCTCTCTCTCTCTCTCTCTCTCTCTCTCTCTCTCTCTCTCTCTCTCTCCTCTCTCTCTCTCTCTCTCTCTCTCTCTCTCTCTCTCTCTCTCTCTCTCTCTCTCTCTCATCTATCTCTCTCTCTCTCACACACACACACATACACACACACTCTCTCACACACTCTCTCTCTCTCACTCTCACTCACACACACACTCATTCACACACACACACACACACACACACACACACACACACACACACACACACACACACACAACACACAACACACACACAACATAAAAAACACACACACAAAACACAAACGCACACACACTCACAAACAACACACACACACGCTAACACAACACACACACACACACACACACAAACACAAACACACACACAAACACAAATACACACACACACACACACACACACACACACACACACACACACACACACACACACACACACACACACACACACACAGAAGACTGAGTCAGCGGAGAAGGACGGTATGCCCCCTGACCAGGCTGAGTCGTTCAGGAATTTACCCTTGTTTGGGTGGCTGTCAAATTTCAAAGAATGAAAATTGTCCCCCAAATACATGGAATTCTTCTGTATTAAGTCCCTGGGATGTCAATCTCTCCTCCCTCCCTCTCTTTCTTTCTATCTCTCTCTATCTCTGCCTCTGTCCGTTTCAAAGGATGGACATTTGTCTGCCAAATACGTGGAATTCTTCAGGTATTGTGTTCCTGAAGACTCCTCTCTCTCTCTCTCTCTCTCTCTCTCTCTCTCTCTCCTCTCTCTCTCTCTCTCTCTCCTCTCTCTCTCTCTCTCTCTCTCTCTCTCTCTCTCTCTCTCTCTCTCTCGCTCCATGCCCTGACCCCAGAGGTGGAGGCAGGTGGTATATCATTATTGTATAACAGAAAAGATGTGACCACCTGGTACCGACAGATGTCCGGAGAAATACACTGAGGGTGTTGATCTGATCTTCCAACCTTGATTGTCAGATTGTACCACATTCCTGAAATACTGACCATTTCTCTCGGTCTATTGTCTGTCTGTCTTTGTCTCTGTCTGTCTGACTGTCTGTCTCTGTCTCTGTCTCTCTGTCTTTCTTTCTCTCTCTCTCTCTCTCTCTCTCTCTCTCTCTCTTCTCTCTCTCTCTCTCTCTCTCTCTCTTCTCTCTCTCTCTCTCTCTCTCTCTCTCTCTCTCTCTCTCTCTCTCCTCTCTCTCTCTCTCTCTCTCTCTCTCTCTCTCTCTCTCTCATACACACAAATATACATGCATACATATTTTGTCCTTATTTAGATGAAATAGCCGTAACATTGATAAAGATTCAGATGTGGAGACAGAGGAGAGAGAGAGAGAGAGAGAGAGAGAGAGAGAGAGAGAGAGAGAGAGAGAGAGAGAGAGAGAGAGAGAGAGAGGGAGAGAGAGAGAGAGACAGACAGACAGACAGACAGACAGACAGACAGACAGACAGACAGACAGACAGACAGAGAGAAATTATTTATTCTTTTATTTCGAGGATAATGGATTAAGCACACATGTGCCTTTTTACATCTAGTCCCAGTGTGCATGCAGTTTTATCCTTTTTGTCATCCGTTCCCACCGGCACACAATGGCGAACTCTTACGAAAAGCGGAACACATTTTAATGTGTGCGCAAGATATTCTGCATGCGTTCGCACACAGTTTATAGTCTCATCCGAAGGACTTTTGGGGGAAGTGAAGTCCAAACTGATGTAATCGAGAGAGAGAGAGAGAGAGAGAGAGAGAGAGAGAGAGAGAGAGAGAGAAAACTTTGAAAACTTTCTTTATTCAAAGAGGGTAATAGAATAAGCAAAGATTGCTTTTTTACATCCAGCCCTCGGAAAAGACTCCCCCCCCCACTTCCCCCCCCCCAACCTCCCCCCACCTCCCCCCCCAACACACCCAAAACAAAAGATAAACAAGCAAACAAAACCCCACCAATATACATGAAAAGTTGCAAATGTACACAATATGAAAATAGATAAGGAAATACTTTCGAACGAACAAGCAAATACTAAATACAAAGGGTACAGAAAAATCAATTTCAAGATTCATGAGAGAGAGAGAGAGAGAGAGAGAGAGAGAGAGAGAGAGAGAGAGAGAGAGAGAGAGAGAGAGAGAGAGAGAGAGAGAGAAATGAACGAATGAACGAATGAATGAATGAGTATTTAAAGAGGGTAATGGCATAAGAAAACGTGCCTTTTTATAACACCCTTCTGGGTGAAAAAGGAAGAAAATAAAAGAAAGGCATAGCAATAACAAACAAACTGCACATATACATTGTATGAGTGAAGAAAAAAGAAAAAAAAATCCATAACATCATCCAAATACAAGAAACATTTTCTACGCTTATGCTTTATCTTTTACAAAATGAGAGAACAAAATCACAAAATCAGATTAGAAAATAAGAAATATGATTGACTAGAGAGTAGAGTAGAGTAGAGTAGAGTAGAGTAGAGTAGAGTAGAGTAGAGTAGAGTAGAGTAGAGTAGAGTAGAGTAGAGTAGAGTAGAGTAGAGCAGAGCAGAGCAGAGCAGAGTAGAGTAGAGACTGACAGAGAAGTGATAGACAGGCAGATGAGAGATAGAATACAGACAGACGGACAGACTAAAGACACTCAGTTTCACAGGCAGGCAGACAGACAGACATACAGACAGACAGACAGACAGAGAATGACAGACAGCTGATAAAAAGACATATGTAAAACATGATTAAATGAAGTCATGGCAAACCATGACTGACATTTTGTCCGATTAACAAGAAAACAATATGCTTTTTTTTTTTTATATAAGACAAGATCAACAGCCAGTCTCTGTCAGCCTTTCATTCATAAGAAAATGTTTCAATGATTTTTTAAAGTTTAGCATAGAAGTTACACTTTTTAAGGATGCTGGCAGGTTATTCCAGTAAGTGCCACCGCTATATACAAGACTACTTTTAAACAGATCTATTCTTGGTTTTGGCACAGTAAGTTTATGTGAATGACGATATGTATTTATTTGAAAATGTTTTGCCAGAGTGGGCGGTGCATTTCCAAACACTATTCTGTGCATCATTAAAGCTTTGTTGTATTCCAACTGCAATTTAAATGGCAAAATACCAACTGATTTATAGTCCACGGAAGTTAATGAGCTTGATTTCAATAGAATAAGTTTAATGGCACGCTTGTATAATCTAATCAGAGGTTTTAATGTATTTGCACTTGCAGAATCCCACAAGGTTGATGCGTATTCTATAACAGAACTTATGTGTGCATGGAAAAACTGTTTTCTAGTGCTAAGATTAAGGAAATGTTTTATTTTGGATAACTGAAACACCTTTTGCGATACAACTTTACTTAGATTGGCGATGTGATCTTGCCATGAAAGATTATGATCAATAATGATTCCTAGCACCTTGTGGAAATTTACTTCTTCAATTTTTTCACCTGAAACATTTATAGGGAACATAGAAGAGATCTGATTCTGTCGCTTTTGTCTGGTTGTTATACACATACATTTAGTCTTTATTGGATTAAGGGACATGTGATTTAGTTCTGCCCATCTGGTAAGCTGATGTATATTGTCTTGGAGATTAGATGACAAAATTTGTAAGGAATGATTTTCAGCATAAATTGAATTGTCATCTGCAAATAATTCACAACAAGCATTCATGTACAATGGTAAATCATTAATATATAGAGAGAAAAGTATAGGACCCAGAACTGAACCTTGGGGAACACCATTGGTCACTGTGAGAAAATCAGACTGAGACTTTCCAACAAAGACTGACTGTTGTCTATTTGATAAAAATGATTCAAAAAATTGAAAGGTATTCTTTGATATTCTATATAGGTGTAGTTTCTTTAACAGAAGTGTGTGGTTTATCACATCGAAAGCCTTTGCAAAATCGGCGAAGACAACTCCGGTAAACATATTGTTATTGATATTCAGAAGCCATTTGTCTACCATATTTATCAGAGCCGTGTGACATGAATGTTTTTTTCTGAAACCTGATTGACTTGGATTGATTAGGTCATATTTTTCTAAATGTAAAAGTAAAGATTTTTTAACATGCTTTTCTAAAGGCTTTGATAAGATAGACAAAATTGATATCGGCCTGTAATTCGATGGGTCATCTGATGCGCCAGATTTAAAGAGAGGAATTACTTTAGCCTTTTTAAAATGAGAAGGAAAATAAGCTTTGTCAATACAAAGATTATAAATATAGGTAAGGGTGTCTGCTATTACAGGCGCAGCAATTTTAATTATTTTACCATCTAGTCCATCAACATCTTTTGTGGTTGACTGCTTTAATTGTAAGAGGGATGTCAGCACTTCAGGTAAGGAAATAAATGGAATGTCTAATATAGAGTGTATATTTTTAGACTCACAATATGCTCTTAAATGTTTCAAATCATTACTTTTCCAGTCTTCACACTTTATTAGGTTGTTGGCTATCCCAACAAAATGTTTATTCAGGCTCAAGGATGAAATATCTTTAACTGTAGTTTGTGCCTTTTTGTTAGTTTTATTTGTTAGTAGATTAATGGCTTTCCAAATGTGTCTGCAGTTTTTTCTGTCCGATACAAGATCTTGAAAGTACTTTTGTTTTGCTACACGCTTCATGTTTGTCACCTTGTTTCTTTGGTTTTTAAACTCTTTATCATGTTTAGACTTTAAACAGTCTCTTACTTTTATTTCGTTCTCTATTTCTGCTGATATCCATGGAGGTTTTGGCTTGAATTTCACTCGTTTTGTTTTTATTGGAGCATGTTTATTATATATTTTAGAAAAGGTGCGTATCCAGAAGTCTATGGCTTCACCTGGATCAGTATACTGATAAACATGTGACAAAGTGGAGTTTGCCACATCATTAAGAAAAACATCTTCTTTGAACTGTTTAAAGCATCTGTATTTTATTGTTTTGTGTCCTGTCCTGGGAATTTTTATCCCTTTTCTCGACCAAGTTACACAAATAGGGAAATGGTCACTGCACGAAGAAACAGGTGAACAAACTTCAGCTATGTTCTGTTCGGAAGAAACGTAAACGTGGTCAATGAGAGTGCTAGTGGTGTCTGTAATACGAGTTGGACAGTCAATAAGCTGATTTAAATTAAAAGTTTTGAAAAGCTGAACCCATTGTGTCTGAGGTTTTAGTAAATCAATATTAAAGTCACCTAATAATATTATTTCATTATTATAAAGTGTGGCAGCGTCCATCATTGTATTAAAATTAGTATACCAGTTTATTCTTTCGGAAGGATTTCTGTAAATAAAGCCGATGAGTAATGGTTTTGTATGTTTTAACTTGACTTCTACCCATAAAGATTCAACATGGTACTGCTCCAGTTCTAAGACTCTATTTAAAGTGACTGACTGATTATAGTATAATAATAAACCCGTTTCTTTAGGAGTTTTTGGATCACGACGAATGATATTGTAACCAGGGAATAACAGGTCAGAATCTGGTATTTGAAAACGTAGTCGTGATTCAGAAAGACAAAACAAATGAAAGTTTTTACCAAAGTTGTCCAAAATCGTTGCAATTTCATCTAGTTTGTTATACGCATGATTTATGTTTAAATACCCAACTCGCAATCCTTCTTTTGAAGGCCACTTTTTAAGGGTTAAAGACATCATACAAAAGATACATAAATAGTGTATTCAAAACGGAAATCAAATAGTTTCAAACAACAACAACAACAACAACAACAACAACAACAACAACAACAACAACCACCCACCAAACAAACAATGAGTGGTTACTATTTGTTACAACAAACAATTTTGCAATCACGAATGCCAAAATTTGCGAAAAAAGCAAAATAAACCCACATATGTACGCAACTGGCAGAATGAAAAACACTCAACCAGCTTACCAGCACAAGGTGATATCAGGACAAAAAGTTTTTATATATCGGCCTTGCTGTAGTTGCCACACACACACATACACACACACACACACACACACACACACACACACACTGGGTTATGTGGCACAAATGATATATACAGCAAAAGCCCTGCAAGCAATATCACTTACTCTCACAAATTTACAACCTATATTATCAAACAGTAAGAAATTACTGTGTGCAAAAAACTGCAATGAAAATGAAGAGGAAAAAAAAAGTAGAATTTTTAACTATATTTACAAAATTAATTATCTCTCACCAACGTGTCCAATATCTTTCAGTAAAGGCTGGAAGATAATAGTAGAATAAATAATAATCAAGAGTACAATCCACTCACCCAGGGAGATATAGATTGTAAGTCTTCAGTGAATACCCAAAGACTAAGCAATTCAGACCAGCAATG
>CM060323.1:48797957-48817957 GCA_030674155.1 Stramonita haemastoma
TTCCCTATTTCTCCTTCCGCTTTTTTTTTCTTTTCTGTTCTCAATGCTTCTCTGTTTTTCGCTCCTTTTCTCCTTTTGTTTCAGCCGTAGTGTTAAAGAAAACAACGGATTTTAATTGTGTTTTTTCTTCTCAGACGTTAACAGCTACGAACCACACCATCTCTCTTGCACGCACGTCAGATCTTTCAGCTTTATGGAGTTAGTTGATACCACATCCGACCACATGTGGTTGTTTTACCTTACCTTCACTTATTCCGTAGTCTTGTAGACCGTGGGAGGGGAACCACTGAAGATTTTGCGCCAGCTTCTTCACTGGCTACTCACGTTCAAAGACTAAGTGCCAGGCACAGGACTCACCACTCCTGTTCAGGACACGTCAGTGCTGACGCAAGTGAAGCTGCATGGATGGAGCGTCATTGATTGATTGATTGATTTATTCTTTTATATCGAGGATAATGTAGTAAGCACTCTTGTGCTTTTTCATCCATCCCCGTGTGTATGCATTTGTAAATGTCATCTGTTCCCACCGGCACACGATGGCCTACTCTTACGAAAAGCGGAACATGATTTAACGTGTGCGCAAGGTGTTCTGCGTGCGTTCGCACACGGGACCTCGGTTTAAAGTCTCATCCGAATAACTTTTGGGGAGAGTGGAGTCAGCACTGATGTTAAATCCAGAGAAAAATCTCCTCGACTGGACTTGAACCGGTCGTCAAATCGCCAGCGCAATGTTCTGACCACTAGGCTGTCCGTCATTCATTATGTGTGGATGCTGCCACACTCAGTGCCATGTCTGTAGGCAAACCTCCATGAACGCCTGTCCGCCACAGTGGTGCAACTCCTTCCGTGGCACAGATCAATGTCTGCTTAAAACAGTCATCATCTTTCATCATCGTCATTGTTATGGTCGTGACGTCACGAGGGGTGGAACTGTTCAGAGGTGAACGTCTCAGTGCGGAAAGTTAGAAGTCCGTTGTAGGCTTGTAGCTGATGTTTTTCTCTCTTTTTTTAAAAACCTATTCTCCAGTGGTAGTGTGGGCTCTATTGTCTTTTGGATGGAACAATATATAGTGAAGTATTTGACGCTGCATGTCTTCTAACACAATTTTTTTAAAGCCTTAATAACAAGATGAAAGAATTACAAAACCGCATACATACGGAGACTGGGTGTAAAAAAAAAAGCACATAAGTGTTTATTTTATCATCCTCAAAATAGAAGAAAAGAAAGAGTTGTCCCTGACAAAATTTCCATGACACAGACCCCGCTCTCATTTCAAAACATTCAGGCAGATAAGAAAACAAAGGAAATGGGTGGCGCTGTGGCCCCAATTCCTTAAAAAAAATCCCTAACCCCACTGTTGTGACAATACGGTCCAGTACAATACCATAATCCCGGTGTATTGTAGCGCGGCCATTTGTCTAATGTCAACAGAACCCACGTATCAAACTCCAGAAATGTGAAGAAGTTTCTAGGACAGTCACCGATTTTTTCTTGACCTCCCTCACCCCCACCCCCACCCAAACCACCACCGTCACTACCATCACCACCACCACCACCACGACTCCCACCATCATCACACCTACAAGTTTCTGTCCACCTGTCTGTTATCGTTATCGGACAGATCAACATCTGCTTCACGGTGACGGTGCTATTCCTGAGGTGTTGTATTGCATCATGTCTGCCTATGCTATGTCTCCGACCATTCGCGTGGTTCTGGGCTGTTCGCGCAAAGCATATCATGAACACTGACTTCTCTCTGACAGACTGCTGTCTTAGATGTTTAACTTTACTCAAGAAAAAAAGGCATCTGTATTGTAGAAAAAAAAAAAAGAAATGTAAAAAGTTGGACAGGTTATGCCGATACCAGACAATAAGAATACACTATGTTGATTGTCAATACCCATCTCCCTGTGCCTGTTGTCTTTTGCTATTTGTTGGGGTGTTTTTTTTCTCCTAAATGTCACTTTGTTTCTGTCAGGTTGACTGAATGGCATTCTATGAAGAAATTGTATCTGTTTGCAAAGGTGGTGTATCATCCAGACAGTGTCATCTTCAAAGTTTCACGTTTACAATGTTGTTTGATAGTTGTTTACAGTGTTTTATGGTTCATGTAGCATTCCAGCTTTCTTGTGGTTCTTCTTGCTACTGCTGTTGCTGCTGTTACTGATGATGATGATGATGATGGTGATGATAATTATGAGGGTAGTGGTGGTGGTGGTGGTGGTGGTGGTTCCCATGATTGTTTCTGAGGTTGCTGTTTTCGTTTTGTTTTGTGTTTCCTCATAAATTACAGAAGTGTTTCGCCGCTTCAAATTTCAAAAGCCGGTCGCAGATAATTTATGAAAACAGCATTTCGATTAGAATTTTCCATTAAGAATCGAACATCCTAATGACAAGGGAGCAAGGACACTCGGTGTCCTCTGAGACTATTGTGCGAGGAATACACGCGGGAAAACTGCGAAATTTGCTTTCAGTTTATTTTATCTTGGGATCATCTCTTGGGCCATCAGTCAGCAGAAACTCCCTGAAACAAACTCTGCCTCTCTATTTCATTGTATGTCTGTCTGTCGGTCTGTCCGTTTGTCCGCCTGTCTGTCCGTCTGTCTGTGTCTGTCTCTGTCTTTTCTCTGTCTCTGTCTTTCTTTCTTTCTTTCCTTCTCTCTTTCTCCCTCCCTCTCTCTCTCTCTCTCTCTCTCTCTCTCTCCTCTCTCTTCTCTCTCTCTCTCTCTCTCTCTCTCTCTCTCTCACTCACACACACACACTCTCTCTCTCTCTCTCAATCCTCTCTCTCATCTCTCTCTCTCTCTCTCTCTCTCTCTCTCTCTCTCTCTCTCTCTCTCTCTCTCTCCTCTCTCTCTCTCTCTCTCTCTCTCTTCACAAACAAAACAAACATCCCATTTTTCACTTCTACCCATTCCTTATCCTCTCTCTTTTTTGCTCTGTGTATATGACACACCACAAGACAGAGGGCTTTACCAATATAGTCGTGAGATCATTTAGGGAAAAAGCGCTAAGTCATAACCTCCCAGTGACGTGACCTACACCTGTTTTCCCTACAGCGTCGGTGTCGGTGTCTCCTGAGGCGGTACATTGACCCTTTGACTTCAGTCCCACAGAGAGAGAGGAGAGAGAGAGAGAGAGAGAGAGAGAGAGAGAGAGAGAGAGAGAGAGAGAGAGAGAGAGGCGGACAGACAGACAGACAGACAGACAGACAGAGACAAACATATAGACATACACAGAGGAGAGAGAGAGAGACAGACAGAGAGAGGTGCAGACAGACAGACATACAGACACAGAGAAAGAGAGACAGACAGACAGAGAGAGAGAGAGAGTGTGTGTGTGTAGGGGGGGACAGGGTGGAGAAAAGAGAGATGGGGATGGAGAGAGGTGAGGGAGGGAGGGGTAGGGTAAGTCACAGTGACTGACAGCCGCGATTGTTGCCGTTTACGCACGTTAAGGCGCGTTCAGTCACGATCAGTACTTTTCGTCACACAGAGAAACCTTCCCTCCGTTTCTGCTAACGGTTTGGTTACGTGTGCAGTAGACTTACAGGCATATTATCCTAGTGGTTGGAATGTTGAACTGGGATTGGGTGGTAACTTAAGAGCAAGAGTTCGTTTCTGAGAAGATTTCTGTATTTGTTATTCTAGGGTTAATGTTGGTTGCGAGTCTATTCCTTTGTAAATCTCGCTAAACCCATGTCCCGTTTGCAAAAGCAGCGGTCCACCCTGCTGCACATGTCAGAAATCCATCCATCTTGTTGAAGAAGGAAGGAGACGAAGATGCAGACAGAGAAAATGATGGGAGGCATAGAAAAGGGAATGGCTTTGAGTGGAATGGCATACTACGGAAAGCTGAGACAGCAAGGAGTGGAGGAATCTGGTTGCAAAATCTTCAGTGGTGCCCCAACGGTCCACCAGTCTACGGGATGGTTGAAGGTGACGTCCAGTGGCATGGATAATACTAGGCAATTGTCATCTGGAATGGGATGGGCTGTGCCGGACTTCAACTTGCGGGAGTTACACTGCCCGAAAAAATATAGTACAACACCTGGATGACTTCTTTAGGAGTTAGGAGAGAAGTCAGTCAGTCATTTTCAGATTTTCCCCTCCTGTTTCACACATATCTGTCCCTGTTTTCAACAGCCAAAATCCCCACCACCCTACCAAAGTGTATAACCATATGTGTGTGCGGTGTGTGTAAGAAAAGGCTGAATGCAAACGCATTGATTTGTTTTTACAAGATATAGCGCTGTATAAATTCCATCTATCATTATTATTATTATTATATCAACCTACGTGCAGTGTACAAATTAACGCTGCTTTTGATCCTTAGCATAGTAGCGATTTTTACAAGGTTCTCTGTTTAACAAAATTAAGAATTTCTATGCACCTGGTGGCTTGACACTGTGATGGAAAGGATTGTTTGACTCCTAGGTTTTTACTTCACAAATGACAAGTAGAGGTACACAAAACAAAGTGCAGTAAATCATTACCATGACAGGCCTCACTTTCCGCCATAGGGTGCAACATCTGTGCCGTCTATTTCAAACATGCTTTGGGGGGGGGAGTTATGTTTGTCGCTGAAAACTCTTCGTTGCTAGATATCTAAACCCTGATATCTATCTATCTATCTATCTATCTATCTATCTATCTATCTATCTATCTATCTATCTATCTATCTATTATCTATCTATCTATCTATCTATCTATCTATTACTATGCTCTTTCTCTCTCTCTCCTCAAGTCTCTCTCTCTCTCTCTCTCTCTATATAATATATATATATATATATATAATATATATATATAATATAGCTGATGGTCAGAGGGCTGCTTTTCCCAAGTCAAGTTAAGCAGCGTGAGCATGGTTACCTGAAGAAAAGCAAAAATGCATCATCACTGGAGCCTGAAGAAAAGCAAGAAATGCATCATGCATAGCAGCCTGAAACAAGCAAGAATGCATTATTCATAGCAGCCTGAGCAAGCAAGAATGCATCATCACTGCAGCCTGAGCAAGCAAGAATGCATCATCACTGCAGCCTGAGCAAGCAAGAATGCATCATCACTGCAGCATGAGCAAGCAAGAATGCATCATCACTGCAGCATGAGCAAGCAAGAATGCATCACTGGGAACTGAAAAAAACTGCATCACAGCAACCTGAAGAAAAACAAGAATGTATCATCACAGCATCGGAAGGAAAACAAATGCCTAAAGTGTCTTCTGCTGTATAGGACATTTCTACAGAAGTTTAGGGAACGGAGAGCTCAGTGGTCAGAGCACTCGCTACTCCCAAGCTACGGTTAAGCAGCAAGCTGGGTTACCAATTGCTGGGTAACTTTTGCACGCTGTGGCTCTAGTAAGTCCATCAGTTCACCCAGCTGTAAATGGCACCTGCCCTCTTTAGGGTCAGGGAAGGTAAAGCAGGAGGGAGAGGAGATGGGCGCCGCCTCAATATGCTGGCCCTAGAGAAGCTGAGGTCTCTGATGCCTCGTCCCACAAACATAGGTTATGGGACACCCTTACTTTTTTTTCTTTTACCTTACTTTTGTTTCATGGGTTACAACCATGTTAAACGTTATACTAGCTACCATCTTTATGCAGAATGAAGACTATGAAGGAGAAGGCAGAGGAGATACAGTGTGTGTGTAGAATGTGTGTGTGTGTGTAGTGTGTTGGTGTTGTGTGGTGTGTGTTGTGTTGGTGTGTGGTTGTTGTGTGCTATGGTGGTGTGTGTGTGTGTGGGGTGTGTGTGTGTGTGTGTGTGTGTGTGTTGTTGTGTGTGTGTGTGTGTGTGTGTGTGTGTGGTGTGTGTGTACATTCGAATTTCCTAAAACCATTCATTGTCATTGATTGCTTGTGTCTTGTATAAAGTCGAATGCAAGCGCTTTGATTTGTTTTTGCAAGATATAGCGCTATATAAATTCCATGTATTATTATTATTATTATCATTATTATTATTGTTATTATTATTATTGTTGTTTTTTGTTGTTGTTGTTGTTGTTATTATTATTATCATCATCATCATCATCATCATCATTATTATTATCATTATTATTATTATTATTATTATTATTATTATTTATTATTATTATTATTATTATTATTATTATTATTATTATTATTATAGTCGTGATCAACAAGGCCCATAGCTAAGGACTGACTGAACACTCCTTTGGGGACGATGCACTCTGACACAGAAACACTAGTGCTGGTCAGCTACAAAGGTTATCTGTTGCTCTGAGGAGTCTTTGTTGCTTTGCCCCCTTCGTTCCTTCGACTCGTTTGGTTGTGTGTGTGTGTGTGGTGGTGTGTGTGTGTGTGTGTGTGTGTGTGTGTGTGTGTGTGTGTGTGTGTGTGTGTGTGTTATGATAGCAACAGTGGGTCAATGTTTTAGAAAAGCACATGATAACAAACACGTGCAGAAAGATGGGAAGATGTTTATCATGTCAGCACAGAACAGTGAAGATGAGATAATTATCGGATTTATATATATATTTTTTTTTTTTTTTTTTTTTTTTGGGGGGGGCTGCTTTGGTTTGGGGTTGTTGTCTTTTGTTGTTGCTGCTGTGGAAGGGTTGGGGTTGGTATTTCTGTTTCGTTCTTTTGTTGTTTTTTTGGGGGGATACGGACATGGAGGGGGGAGATAAAGGGGATGGTAGAATATGCAGGGAAGAGAAGAAGTAGTGGAGATACTTTTTAATTTTTTTTTTTTTAATGTAATTGTTCTTCATATTTTTATGATGATGGCGATCAATTGGATAATGGAAATAAAAGTCAAGATCACTTAGAATCGTGTGGCTTGCACGTGCTTTGATTGTTATTGACGTTGGTTTTGTTATTGTCATTATCATTGCCATTGTTATTATTACTATTAATATCATTATTATTATCCTCATTATTACTACGTGTACAGTGGATCATATACTCATGGGTGTGTTCTTGCCACAGAAAACAGAACCTGTCCGCTTCTTGCTGTTAACTGACATGTCTAGCCCTCTTGATTTTGGTTTTCTGTTTCTGTCTGTTGTCTTCACTGGGCTTTGATTTTCTTTATTTGCAAGTTTTCCTTTTGTCTGTGATAGTTCAAGTTTGCCTTTGTAAGGACTTGATGTAACACAGTGTCCAGCAGTATTTACACAACACACAACACTTGTGTTTACTCCCCTCTCCCCACTACAGATAGCCCCAAACTGATGCTTGCCCTTTTGTCTTGGGATCTTTTGGAAGTGTTTCTGATTGTAAATTGTCATCCCATTTGAGAGCTTTGATCTGAGTTTGTTCTTAAAGAAAATCAGAGAGCCTGTTGACACAGTCAGCATCCGGCTGCCTCACTGAAATTTGAGGGTATTACTGCAAGAAGATCTTCAGCCATCTTTTTCCTAGTGTCTTTTTTTGTCATTAAAGACATGTGAAATGTTGTTCCTGGTTGCTATCTCATATGCTAGGGCCATAACATCTTTCCCGGTCAGGCTAAAAACATGCTCTCACATTTTAAAGTATGGACATCCAGGTTTTTTTCTTGTGCTAGGGGAAGAACTGAAGGTCTTCCCAGGTGCTTAACATCACCGTGGAATACTTGTGCTTCCCATCAAGATGATCTTTCAGTGTGGTAGGAGGAATGCCGCCATCTCTTGCAGCTGTTCGAAGTCCAAGTCTCTTGTCTTTGACAGCTCCATAGCTGACGCCAGTAATTCCGTTGTCCATAGCGCTTTGCCATACATGCTCCATTTTTAGTGCTATTCATTACTACGACTTGTAGACCTACCACTTCTGGGCACCCATGCCACCCCACACACCACACCCACACACTGGGTTTTTTTTATTGGCGGTTTTTTGTTGTTGTTGTTTTTCATTTGTTTATTTTGTTGTTGTTGAGAAGAGAGAGAGAGAGAGAGAGAGAGAGAGAGAGAGAGAGAGAGAGAGAGAGAGAGAGAGAGAGAGAAGAGAGAGAAGAGAGAGAAGAGGAGAAGATTAAAAGGAGATTGATGTCTTCTTTTATATCGAGGATAATGGAATAAGCACATCTTGTGCTTTTTTACATCCAGTCCCATGTGTCTGCAATTTTGTAACTGTCATCTGTTCCCACCGCACACGATGGCCTACTTTACGAAAAGCGGACAGGATTTAATGTGTGCGCAAGATGTTCTGCGTGCGTTCGCACACGGGCCTCGGTTTAAAGTCTCATCGAATGACTTTTGGGGAGAGTGAAGTCAGCACTGATGTTAACTCCAGTGCTCCAAGAGAGAGAGAGAGAGAGAGAGAGAGAGAGAGAGAGAGAGAGAGAGAGGGGAGAGAGAGAGAGAGAGAGAGAGAGAGAGAGAAGATTATACGCTTATCTATGAGGATTAAGATTTCAGAATGAATTGACGCTATAGACTTTTACTAAGAACACATCATCTCTAAACAAGGAAAAGACTATAATAAATTCACATGTACATATGATAAAACGATTCTAACAGTGGAAAAAAAATTCTAAGAATAAAAGAAGAATGTGGAAAATTAAAATAAGAAAGAGGGAGTCAAAAACCCGAACACAAGAGTCTGAATAAATACTGTTCGGAATTTGAACCATTGGGGTGTTCGGTAATTGAAACTTTCCTAACCTTCTTTAAATATCATCCTGTTCAGACAATCTTCAGGTGGTTGCTTGTAAAAGGACTTTTTTGACGAAGATAGATCATATCATTTATTTAAACCATACATTTTCAATAAAAGAAACTCAGAATCATTATAATACCAAAGTTTCTCACGTCAAATACAGCAGTGAGAGGCCTACAATCTTAAAATAACTCAGCGTTTTCGTGGGCGGCTTTTCTCGGCCATTATTTTTCGTAGAGCGACGGTACTTCCCCATTTCGCAGGATGAAATTTGAGCAGTTAAATCTTGTTTTTGAGAAATCGGCTGTTTTGTATTAGTCACATGTTTGGTACTAGGGGACTTTCGCCTATTACAAATAATATTAATGATAATATACAGTATGATCCACCAAACCAGAGTGCAGGGTCGTCTCCACAGGCACACACGCACACAAGCACAAAAAAAACAATAAAAAATGCACACGTGTGTGTGTGTGTGTGTGTGTATGCGGCCCATTGTTTTTTCTTTGCACATGGACCGTACGTGATTCCCCACCCCAGCTCGGCCCCCTTCTACGTATTTCTGGTCAACACAATAGAGGGTTTTCTTTCCTTTCTGGTCAACACAATAGAGGGTTTTCTTTCATTTCTGGTAAACACAGGGGGGTTCTTTAATTTCTGGTAAACACAGGGGTTTTCTTTCATTTCTGGTAAACACAGGGGTTTTCTTTACTTTCCTTGCAAATGCTCTGCCGCCACTGCCCGTGGGTCTCCTCTGTCTGGTCCATGTTTTTCGCCACAGCCCAAAGAAGCAGTTGCCATCCGCCAAGATGTCAGCAATGGTTGACCTGCTGGACACGGCTAGTTCCTTCTTAGTCAGCCTGCCTACATGTGAATTTTGCTACCCACCTAGTCACAGTCTCTCGCCACCCCCCCCCCCCCCTCTCTCTCTCTCTCTCTCTCACCACATGGGTTTCATCTTAAGCAATAGTCTTCTCCATTTGGGAATCAAATGACGTTGGGTGACGTAATACAAGGTTTTCCCTTATCCGAGGTGAGGCTAAGCTAAGTGACGAATTCTAAATGGTACAAAGAAGGCTTTTGACGGGGACCAACAACCTGATTGATCTTATCAGAGTTGTGACCTTATAACCGGTAGGGATGTTAAACGAAGAGTACTGTATTGTTGTTACTGTTCTTTTATTGCTTTTCAGCACCACCATGTTTTTGTGTGATGGCGGTATCATAATTACAGCAATCATGTCTACATTGAAATTTAAAGATAAAATTAAAAGTCGTATGCATGCGTTTTCTGTCAAATTTCGAAACTTATTTTTATGTCGGCTTGTTCTGATCATGTATGTGTAATGTTTTTTTCCCTTTTTTTTCATAAACTTTTTTGTAGTATAGTTGCATTGTCATACTCTGCTGTTTGAGAGGTCATCGTGGAACAGGAGGGACAAACAACCAACATAATACTGACTGTAGCATTCACAGCATAAAAACGGCCAAATTAGTACAAGGTGTGTTTATCACTGTCCCTTTCCCTTTCCGCTTTTCTTTCATCTTTAATATTAGTGTGAGTACGCCTCCTTACTTCAAGCTAAGCAGAGAGGATAGATAGACTGACTAATCTGATGACGTATGCAATGCCTTTGATGGACTATCCCTGCTCTCTCTCTCTCTCCCTCTCTCTCTGTCTCTGTCTTTCTCTCTCTCTCTCTCTCTCTCTCTCTCTCTCTCTCTCTCTCTCTCTCTCTCTCTCTCTCTCTCTCTCTCTCTCTCTCTCTCTATTATATATATATATATATATATATATATCTATTTCTCTCTCTCTATTTTTCTATTTCTCTCTGTCTGTCTCTCTCTCTGTGTCTCTCTATTTCTCTCTCTGTCTCTGTCTCTGTCTCTGTCTCTCTCTCTCTCTCTCTCTCTCTCTCTCTCTCTCTCTCTCTCTCTCTCTGTCTCTCTCTACCTCTCTGTTTCTCTCTAATTCTCTCTCTATCTATTTCTCTATTTCTCTCTGTCTGTCTCTCTGTCTCTTTCTGTGTGTCTCTCTCTCTATTTCTCTCTCTCTCTCTGTCTCTCTCTGTCTCGAGTATGTACAGGTGACCAACAAAGTATAGTGATCTGAAAGTTGGCAGGTCAAAAGATAAGGTATCGGTGCAAAGGATGTACAAAATTCAAAACTAAATACTATGTAGTTTTCCAGATAATTGTAAATTAAGAAAAAGTATTTGTTTGTTAACAAGGCATACCAAGTAGACATTTTTTTTTTTTCCATCATGTTAACAGGCAAGCTGTTTTCAAGCCAGGTGAACACTGCGCTCATGTTTACATTTTTTCGGGTGTCGCGCAGACTGGCTTACTGCTTATGCATAGTTGTTCTGTTAAGCGCCAGTGATATAGAGGTGAACCCTGGACCTGATGAAAATAATGTGTTTCAACATGTTGACTGGAGATTCTCGCAGCTGATGAACTGTTTCCAGCTTCACTCGTCTAATATCTTTAGACTACTGGAAGACAAATTTAAAGAGCAAGATGTGCATTTCCGACGTCTGACAGATGAAATAAGCAAGCTGAAGGTAGGTGTGGAGAGAAATACAGAGGATATTACTGAACTTCGAGAGGAAAGAGAGTTGATGACAGAGCGATTCGACCGGATGGAAGAAAAGCTTGAAGCCGCTGAAATAGAATATAAGAAAAATAACTTAAAGTTCTTTGGCATTGATGAACTGAGTACGGGGACTGAAATTACAAATGAAGAACTGGTAGTCGACATCTTAAACTATCATTCCTCTGATGATGTCTGGCGGAGGTCAGACATTGACCGCGCTTACAGAATAGGCAGCCCTCACCAGGACGACTCGCCACGCCCTCTGCTGGTTCAGTTCTGCCGGTGGGGGGACAAGATCAGCATCCTCCGGGACCAGGAGCTACGTGAAGCTCTGCGTAGGAACAGCATACGCGTGACTTCCGATCTCACATCCCATCAGAGGGAAATGATGAATTTCCATAGGGACCAGGGCAAAGTGGCATATTTTGTGAATGGTCGACTTCACGTCAAGGACAAAGCTTCGCTTAAGCCACGCTACAACTCCTACCACCACTACCAGCAGCAGGAAACACGGGGGGCCAGCCATGTTCTACAGGGGGAAGACTGGCCACGACTTCGTCAACATGACCATTGGGGAGACCGTCAGTGGAGTTCTCAGGGGGACCATCAAGGGGACCGTCAGGGGGACCGTCGGGGGGACCGTCAGGGGGACCGCCTGTGGAGTTCTCAGGGGGACCGTCGGGGGGACCGTCAAGAGGACCGTCGGGGGGGCCGTCAGGGGGACCGTCGGGGGGACCGTCAGTGGAGTTTTCAGGGGGACCGTCAGGGGGACCGTCGGGGGGACCGTCAGTGGAGTCCTCGGGGGGACCGTCGGGGGGACCGTCAGTGGAGTCCTCGGGGGGACCGTCGGGGGGACCGTCAGGGGAGTCCTCGGGGGGACCGTCGGGGGGACCGTCAGGGGAGTCCTCGGGGGGACCGTCAGGGGAGTCCTCGGGGGGACCGTCGGGGGGACCGTCAGGGGAGTCCTCGGGGGGACCGTCGGGGGGACCGTCAGGGGAGTCCTCGGGGGGACCGTCGGGGGGACCGTCAGTGGAGTCCTCAGGGGGACCGTCGGGGGATCGAGACCGTGCCGGAAGAGGAGCAGAAGTGAAGAAAATGCAGCCTGAGTCGGGGGTGCAGTGCAACGGACAGCCTCCCTCATTCAGGGGCACCAGAGAAGACCAAAAATCACAAACTCTCTCCAAGATGAAAGACCAAGGTAACAAGACTAGTTACACGCACAAAAGACGGGGTTTTACCACTAAACCTGTGGTACCAGGGACCCTCACGTACAGCCAGGTATCCCAGCAGAACTGCTCACCAGGGGCAGACTCTGACAGAGATTCCAGAGTCCAGGTCTCGCCGCTCGTGGAACAATCAAAAAGACAGTCAGTGCACATTCAAGCACATAGAAACACTGGTCTCCTTAAAGAGGCCCTAGGTAAGTTAAATATAGACGAAGTTAGGGACAGAATAGACAGTGACATCCCACAGACTGATGGTTACATTGGAGACGACAGTGAACTGGACAATAGTGACTTTACAGACAAAGAAAAAGACATGGGCGACAAACCTCCAGTCTCTAACAATGATGTTGGAGGCCTACAGGAGACAAAGCGGAGTGATTCCGTACAAGATCAAACCGGGAACCAAAACTCTGAAACTGAGAACTCACTCAGTGTAGAAGCCATGGAAGGTACAGCAGGCTCCAGTATTTCTATGTCAACAGCACAAAGTAAGCAAAAGAAGGCACAGGACAGAGAAGAGGGATCAAAGGGTAAACCAAAGGGATGTGGTAGACAAACAAAGAGTAGAATAGGAAAAGGAAGAGGTGCATCTGGAAGCACCAGGGGGAAACAAGGGGAAACTGCTGTGGCAATGGCAAGGGATATTCATACAGCCCAACAGGCCACTAGTGTCACAGACCCAAACGCAAATACAGTCTCCACTGGGGTGAGAGATACGTCCACTTTGGACGCTACCCCTGGAGACCACAAGCAATCCGGGGTAACATCTCCTAAACATACCCAACAGAGAAAGACTGTCAGAGCAAGGGCTGTCAGTCAGAACAGCATTCTGGACAGCTTTAAACGTGTGCAGTCAAATGAGCGAACACAAGGGGCTCAAGATAGAGGACGCACAAAAAAGCGCACTGAACGGGGCTCGCCCCCACAATAGGAATTCGGCCGGGCCAATATAAATAGTTGTAAAATAAAGGGGAGAAAAAATAACAGCAGATGTAAAGTAACTAGGACTCATGTAAATACTGTTCTGGCAAATAATGTTCAAAGAGATGATATCAAGTTCCTTAACTTTAATGTAAACGGTTTGCTTCCCAAGTTAGAAATTACAGATTTTGTCAGATACATAAAAACCCATGATTTTATTTGTCTGACTGAAACTTTTGTTGGCTCAAATTTTGAGTCTACCCTTTTTAGTGACTATGTGATATTCAATTCTGTGGCAAAGAAGATTTCCTATCAGGGTAGATATTCGGGAGGAGTCATTGTCTTGATAAAGAAGAAATTTGGGCAATTTGTAACCAAGGTTGATTTTGATATAGATAATACGATCATTCTGAGTATTGATAAGCAACTTTTTAGAACCAATATGGATATCTTTTGGATTTGTACATATATACCACCACATGACTCTGCTGTTTGGAAAAACAATGAGAATGGATATGGTTTAGAAATATTAGAACAAACGTTATTAGACTTGTATGAATTATATGACTTTCATTTGTTATTATGTGGAGATCTAAATGCTAGAACTGGCTCCAGAAATACCGACTGTTGTGATTTAAATGATGGATTAGATAGTGAAATAAATAATCAGTCTCCCTTTTACAGAAAATCACAGGATGTATACAAAAACATGTTTGGAGATCAGTTACTAGAAATCTGTAATTCTTTTGATCTTATTATTCTAAATGGCTTGTGTGAATGTGAATTTGATGGCAGTTACACCTACCTAGGTAACACGGGATGCAGCACTGTGGATTATTTTGTCATGTCACATGGTATGTATATGATGTCTCATGGTATGTCCTTAGATGTGGAAGATTCATCGGAATCTGATCATTTACCAGTGGTATTGACATATTCTACAGCATTTAACACTGAAAATAATCAAAATATAAGGGATAACTTATGTATTAACAAAGTGGTATGGGATAAAGAAAAAGAACAGGTTTATGTAGATAATCTAAATAGTGCTAATGTACAAGACAAGATTCAGTTAGCGGATAATATTTTAGAAGATGACATAGACAGTGCACTTGATATATTTGTAGATTGTTTATTATCAGCCAGTAGTTGCATGGTAAGAAAAGTTTACCCTAATTCTCGGGGACGTGTTTCTGATTGGTTTGATGATGAATGTCACCAGGCCAAGCAGAAGTGTAGACAGTCTTTGAGGGTTTTCAGAAAGTCTAGGACTGAGGAAAATAGAATAGAGTACATTAATGCTAGAAAAACTTACAAGTGTTTACTTAAGATAAAAAAGAGAAGTTTTAGAAGGGAAAAAGTCGAATTGCTTGCTGCAAATATCAAAGATTCCTCAAAATTCTGGAAGCAGCTATCTGAAATGGGGTGTGGGAAAGAAAGAGTAAAGCACAAAAACAATATATCTCTCACTGAATGGTATGTTCATTTTAAAAATGTGTTCTCTACAGATTGCAATGATTGCAACGAGGAATGTCAAGATCACCTTGACCTCTCAGAAGAAGACCAACATGCACTGAATGCTGAGATATCTTTAGAAGAATTCATACATGCAGTAAGTAAACTAAAGGATTGCAAGGCATGCGGAATGGATGGAGTGCTTGCGGAAATGCTTAAGACAGGTAACAAAACTTCTATCCCCTTTTTACACAAACTCTTTAATGAAATATTTAAAAAAGGCACATATCCAAAGGAATGGGGAAAAGCTATTGTCATACCAATCTATAAAAAAGGTGACCCAGAGAATGTAGATAATTATAGAGGTGTTTCTTTACTAAGTACAATTGCAAAATGTTATAGTGCAATATTAAATAAACGGCTTTACTCATGGTTGGAAGAAGAAAATTTAATATCCGAGAATCAAGCAGGATTTCGTAAACATTATTCCACTACTGACCATATTTTTTGTTTATACTCTGTTGTGCAGAAGTGCTTGTCCCAGAGAGGTAAGAAGCTGTATGTTGCTTTCGTCGATTTTAAGAAAGCATTCGACTCAGTAAGACATGATAAATTATTACATTGTATTAGAAATCAGGGTGTCAAAGGGAGATTTTTCTGTTCAATTCAAGCAATGTATAACACTTTAGTATCATACGTCAGATCAAAGTTTGAATATACTGAGCTTTTTGAGTGTCCAATAGGGGTACGACAAGGATGCGTTTTGAGTCCTACTCTGTTTCAAATCTTTATCAACCAGCTAGCAAATGATATGTCTGAGAAAGGTAGGCATGGTATCCAGCTAATACCAGGTATCATGGAATTGTTTGTGCTTCTTTCTGCAGATGATGTCGTCTTGTTATCATCTACACCTGTTGGTCTTCAAAACCAGTTGAATGTCTTGAAAACATGCTGTTCAAAAATGAAATTAAAAGTAAACAAAGATAAAACTAAAGTTATGGTTTTTAGAAAAGGTGGTTTTCTGGGAAGAGATGAAGAATGGTTTTTCGAAAATGTTCAATTAGAAGTAGTAAATAAGTATTGTTATCTAGGATTCAATTTTTCAACAAAGCTTAGCATTAAAGTTGGTGTTGAAAATCATATTGTGAAAGGTAAGAAAGCTTTAATTAGTTTAATAAAGGCGTTTTGGAAAAATAAGGATATTACCCAGCAGATATTCTTTAAAGTATTTGATATAAAAATACAGCCTATATTACTGTATTCTTCTGAAGTTTGGGGATTAAGTCGATTAGATTATATAGAAAAGATTCATTTAATGGCATGCAAGCGTTTTCTGGGACTTCCTATCAAAACTCCAAACAAAATGGTTTATGGAGAACTTGGAAGATATCCTTTGTATATTAATGCAAGCATTGCTGCTTTGCGATATTGGTTTAAAATACTTCAGATGGACCATCACAGATTACCTCGTCAGGCATACGATATGCAGTTAAGGCTTGATAGCAATGCGAAAAAATGCTGGGCTTCTAACATAAGAGTGTTATTATGCGAGTGTGGTTATAATATTGTATGGTTACAGCAGGGTGTTGGGGAAGTACATCATTTTCTAAAAAATTTTCAAGCAAAGGATGATAGATATGTTTATTCAGGAATGGCAAAGCGTTATTGGTGAACATGAAAGATACTCTATTTACAGATCATTTAAAACTGTGTTTGAAAAAGAATCATATATTTGTAGCATTGATGTGTACTGCTTTAGAGTTGCTTTGTCACAAGCAAGATTAAATGTCCTGCCATTGAATAGTAATCGTCATAGATACAGTCATAATATTCAAGACAAAATGTGTCCTTTCTGTCAGAATGTAGCTGAAAATGAATATCATTTGATATATATGTGTCCAATGTATACAGATCTTAGAGTAAAATTTATTAATGATTTTCTTCATAGGCCTATATTTGTTATTTTTGATGCTAGTGAATCACGTTGTTCTGTACAGTTGTCGAAGTTCATTTTTTATGCCATGAGGAGAAGACAATGCTCCACTGGGCTCAACTAGAAGGTACGAGCGGGTTAACTAAATGTTGTATGCAATTGCCACCTCACGACTTTATCACCAGAGCTAAGTGAAATTGTTAATAGAATTCGTTCAGTAACTTTTTCGCTTTTTCTGTCATGTTGTTGTCTCCAGAAGAATGTAAATAGTAATGGCTAATAGATATCAGGTACAATAAAAAAAAAAATGTTTCCTTTTTCGTATTTTGGATGATGATGTTGTTCTGGTTTCGTTCAAGGGCCAAAGGGAGAGATGGAACTCAAACAACAATTTTGTCAGATTAGAAACATTGTACATATTTCTATTCTGCAAGAATGATATGATTGCTATTTATTTTTGGTGTCATAAAGTTAACAAAGGGTCCTTTTGAAATGGTGACAATTGTAAATGAAGTGATTTTTAAGTAAAGTCTGCAAAGTACTTTGATCATTCATTGGAAGAACTCCATGTATAGCTATAAGTATTGACATTCATGGATGAGCTGTTTCATTTTTTATGTGTAATTTATGTGCAGCCAAAATTATTACTATAATTGTTATTCAGTGATGTATTCTTATATGTTTGATTATATTGGCACTAGGGGCTGAAGGATAATTAATTATCAACATTTATTCTGCAAAATGTTTGAGGACTAGCCTTGGGGTATGTATAGAAACATAATGGGTCTACCGATGAAAAGTATAGCTGTTCTCCTTTATGTATGGTTTATATTGCCCAACAGCAAATGTATGTTAAACAAGTTCCTAGAACCCCCCCCCCCCTCTCTCTCTCTCTCTCTCTCTCTCTCTCTCTCTCTCTCTCTCCCCTCTCTCTCCCCATCTTCCAGCCCGTAGTATGAGTGGAAATTGTTCCATGTTGTAACATTTTTTTTTTGCTATAGTGTGTGTAAAATATGTCCATGCTTTCTTTTTTCACTGCGAGTATACGTGAACTTTATCCATTTTTCAATTTTTCAGTGATATAGTACGTGGGAAAATGTTCCATGCTTTCATTTTTCATTGCCAAAGTAGGTGTGGAATTTTTTCATGCTTTCAGTTTTTATTGCTACAGTATGTGTGACGTATCAATGCATTCATTTTTATTGCTATAGTATGTGTGGAATCTGTTAATGCATTCATTTTCATTGCTATAGTATGTGTGAAACTTATCCACGATTTCATTTTTCAATGCAGTAGTAGGCATGAAATTGTTCCATGCCTTCCTTTTTATTATTATAGTATGTGTGAACTTTACCAATGGTTTCATAATTCTTTTCTATAGTGTGTGGGAAATGTATCCATGCTTTGATTCACCATTGTTTTCATTTTCATCGCTATAGTATGTGTGAAACTTATCCACGACTTCATTTTTCAACGGTTTCACATTTCATTGATATAGTATGTGGGAAATGTATCCATGCTTTGTTTCATCATTGCATTCATTTACAATGCTATGGTATGTGTCAAACTTATCCACATAACCACAATCGCATGATAATTTCATTTTTCATTGCCAAAGTAGGTGTGAAACTTATTCATGCTTTTAATTGTTATTGCTACAGTATATGTGACTTGTATCAAAGCATTCATTTTATTGTTATAGTATGTGTGAAACTTATCCACGATTTCATTTTTCAATGCCATAGTACGCATGAAATTTATCCATGCCTTCCTTTTTATTACTATAGTATTGTAAACTTTATCAACAGTTTCACATTTCATTGCTATAGTATGTGGGAAATGTATCCATGCTTTGATCCATCATTGTTACAGTATGTGTGAAACTTATCCATGCTTTTTTCTGCCATAGTATATATATTTATTCATGCTTACATTTTGCAATACACTCACACCCCTGCCCCCTCACCTGGTGTATTGTGGTCCAAGGCCAAAGTACCATTAAACCATTTCAGTGTTCAGTGTTCAGTGTTCAGTGTTCTCTCTCTGTCTCTCTGTCTCTGTCTCTGTCTCTCTCTGTCTCTGTCTCTCTCTTTCTCTAAGATGTTTTTATGCTTATTTGTTTACCTTTGATGGCTTGTTTTCATCTATTTTTGGGGGTTTTCTCTGTGTTTTATTTGTTTTATCAAATAATGTTGAAAATAAACATACACGTGTGTATCTCTTTTAGTAGATTTTTTTATTAGATGATACAGCACTATTTTCCAGGCAGAAGGGTACTAATAAGAACAAAACAAAAGTATGTGGAATGTGTCTTTTTTTCGTTTTGCTTTACATAAGACCTCTCTCTCTCTCTCTCTCTCTCTCTCTCTCTCTCTCTCTCTCTCTCTCTCTCTCTCTCTCTCTCTCTCTCTCTCTCTCTCTCTCTCTCTCTCTCTCTCTCTCTCTCTTCCCGGTGTTGTGT
Organism: Stramonita haemastoma; assembly: GCA_030674155.1. NCBI lineage: Eukaryota > Metazoa > Mollusca > Gastropoda > Neogastropoda > Muricidae > Stramonita > Stramonita haemastoma. Next base: position 48,817,149 of record CM060323.1, read on the forward strand.
GGACATCCCACAAAACTGCTGCGCATATTAGTACGGCAATGATGATGATGATGATGATGATCATGATCCAGCTGACATGGGTTGACAGATGATCTGACAGCGAGGACCTAGGGCACTTCTGAAAATATCTCACAGTTTCGAAAAATAGTCTGACTTGTGCCTTTTATCCAAGTAAACATGCTTTCTTTATGGCCTGTCCCTTTAGTCTTTCCTCCGGCCAAATCCCCATGAAAAGATGTTGGTTAGAGAAAATGAGCAGGCTACATAAATTAACTTTGTTTTGGAGGTGAGAGGGGGGGGGGGGGAGAGGGTGAAGATTTTTGGTGAAAAAAATGCCTCGTTTGATATTTATAGGTTTGTGTGAAAATTGATACCACGATCTCCGCTATTTCTTAAGTGTGTGTGTGTGTGTGTGTGTGTGTGTGTGTGTGTGTGTGTGTGTGTGTGTGTGTGTGTGTGTGTACGTGTGTACGTGTGTACGTGTGTACGTGTGTACGTGTGTGTATGTGTGTGTGTGTGTGTGTGTGTGTGTGTGTGTGTGTGTGTGTGTGTGTTCTAACGTGGAAACAAATCAAGCAAAAACACAACACAGCAAAACAAAAACAAAACTTTGTCTCCCTCCCAGTTTGTTTGTTTTTTCATTCGAATTCCTTTAATGCTTCATTTTCATTGTGGGTGTCGTTGGTAGTAGTGGTGGTGGTGGTAAAGTTGGAGGGGAGTGTGTTGGTGGGGTAACCTGTTTGCTTATTTGCTTCTTCAGGTTTCGTTTGGTCTGGTTTTTGTTTTTTTGTTTTTTATTGGTGTTGCTG
>CM060323.1:48822957-48832957 GCA_030674155.1 Stramonita haemastoma
CCAGAGGGAAAATCCTCTCGAACGAGATTCGAACCTGGGTTAGAAGATCACAAGCGCATCACTCTAACCACCATACTATCTCGTCCCCCAGACAGACCAACAGGTAAGCAAGGAAGGCAGCAGAGAGAGAAACACACGGACAGAACCAGAAAGAGACAAGGACAGACACAGACGTTGGATCAGTGGTCTAGAGGTAACGCACCTGCCTAAAAAAACGAGAAGTATGGGTTCCATCCTCGTTTCTCCCCGAACTCCTCCCCTTCCCCACCCCACCTCTCCACCAGTCCTTGAATAGTGGTTTGGGTGTTAGTCTTTCGGGTGAGATGATAAACTTAGGTCCCGTACTCAACAGGCATTCAGCGCAACGTAAAACAATCCACAGCAACACGAGACTTGTCCCTGGCAAAATTATATGGGACTAAAAGTCATTGTGATAGGGAAACAAAATGCACATGCAGACATAAAAACCTTTTTTTTTTGGATGGCGCTGCTCTTGTGGCGACGCGTTTTCCCCCTGGGAGAGTGGCCAGAATTTCACACAGAGAAACCTGCCATACCTGAAAGGGTTATACAAGACACGACAATACAGAACAGAGAGAGAAGAAAAGAGGGAAAGAGGAGACAGGTAGGCAGATGGACCTATTATCACACAGAGTTCTTTCACCTTTGCGTCAGGTTGTTTTGTGTTTTTTTCTTCTTTGGGGGTAGTTGGAGGAAGAGGGGGTGGGGGCGGGGGTGAAGTGACAGCGAGATTCGCAGAGATCTGAGAAGGTAAAAGTAGGTCAGACAGGAGTGACCAGTACCTTCCCCCTGAACTTCTCCTGTCACCTTAACTCCTCGGGGGGGAATGTTCCATCCCACTGAAGTCAGGGTGGTGATGACGTCAACGGCAATATTCACATTGTTTAACGGTGGAAATATATACATACGTATATATATATATATGTATATATTATATGTAGATATATTATATATATATTATATATATATATATATATAGATTATATATATATATACATACATTAACGCGACATATTTCCCTGAGCAGGGTATTTTTTTTTCCTGTGGACATAAAATATAATTTTGTAGGTATTGGCGTTACTGCAAACCTGAAATCAGGATTGAAGATATCAATCATAAAAGCAAATACTTTGTTTCTAAGGAAAGGGGGGAAGAACTTCTTCTGGGTTTGGGTGTGTGACGAAAACCAAACAGAGTCAGTGTGAGGGTGACCCATCCTTTTCAAACAGACCTGAAGTATCCCGGGATCAAGAGGGAATGGGGATATCTATCCAGTAGGGATCGCTCCGTGTGGGATTGAGTCCCTGCTGTTGGGTTAGGTCAACGACCTGGCTGCTCTAAATGTCAACAAGTGCTAGTAACTAGTCCAGCCTAAGACAATATTGCTACCGATCTTTGTTACAATGATAGTGGAGATGAGAGGTTTTTTTAATGAAGAAGAAAGAAAGAAAGAAAGAAAGAAAGAAAGAAAAAGAAAGAAAGAAAGAAAGAGAAAGAAAAAGAAAGAAAAAAGAAAAGAAAAAAAGAAAGAAGGAAAGAAAAAGAAAGAAAGAAAAAGAAAGAAAAAGAAAGAAAAGAAAGAAAGAAAGAAAGAAAAGAAAGAAAAGAAAGAAAGAAAAAAGAAAGAAAGAAAAGAAAGAAAAAAAAAAAAAGAAAAAGAAAGAAAGAAAGAAAGAAAGAAAGAGAAAAGAAAAAGAAAAGAAAGGAAGAAGAAAGAAAGAGAAAGAAAGAAAGAAAGAAGAAAGAAAGGAAAGAAAGAAAAAGAAAGAAAGAAAGAAAGAAAGAAGAAAAAAGAAGAAAAAGAAAAGAAGAAAGAAAGAAAGAAAGGCAAAGAGCAGTCCGGTAAAGGTCAATAGAATAACAGGAGGGGGGAAACCAGAAAAGAACAAACTGATGGTTTCAAAATAGATTGATTCTAGCGTGTGTGGTACTGTAACAATCTGCAGTTCTATACTTAGGGGGGGGGGGGGGGATTCAGTGTTATGGGATGACCTGAAATATTGAATCTTAAAAAGGAATGCTGTGCATGGGGACGGGATAGCCTAGTGGTCAGAACATTGTGCTCGCAATTTGTCGACCCGGGTTCGATTCCTGTTCGAGGGGATTTTTCTCTTGGAGTTAACATCAGTGCTGACTTCACTCTCTTCAAAAGTCCTCTGGATGAGACTGTAAACCGAGGCCCCGCGCGCGAACGCACGCAGAACATCTTGCGCATCCTGTTCCGCTATTCGTAATAGTAGGCCACTGTGTGCCTGTGGAAACATGACAAGATTTACAAAACTGCATACACACGGGTACTGGATGTAAAAGAGCACATGAGTGCTTATTCCACTCTCCTCGATATAAAAGAATAAATATATAAATAAAGATTTAAATAAATAAAAATAAAAACACACATACAACACAACACAACACAACACAACAAACACACACACACACACACACACACACACACACACACACACACACACACACACACACACACACACACACACACACACACACACACACACACACGTGCACCAAAGAGAAATCATGGACTATGTTAGCATGTTCTTGCTGGCTTCGACTACGCGTTGTGGCTCTCTGGAATGAGTTGTTGAATTTATTGGCCCCCAAAAAACAGTTCTCTGAAATATGAACAGCTTAAGCTTAGTCCCATGAAAAGACTTTCTTTACTATCAAGCCTCTGGTCTGCTTTCTTTTGCTAAAAAGTCCACACTGAAAAATATACTGCTCCTGAAACTTAACCGTCATTATCTTTGACTTACCTGTACATAGTCAGAATGTGAAAATCAATTTGAAATGTCAAGACGGGGCGAGAGGGTGTATAATTGCGGGGAAACGGGGGAGGGGAGGGGGTCTGTGTGTATGTGTGTGTAGAGGGTGTGTGTTTGTGTGTGTGGCATGTGTGTGTGTGTGTGTGTGTGTGTGTGTGTGTGTGTGTGTGTGTGTGTGTGTTGTGTGTGTGTGTGTGTTGTGTGAAAGCTTACAAGTGCAGGTAAAAACTGTGCATATATATTATGTAATTTGAATGCAGGCCTAAACTGGCAAGCTGCCATGCCCCTGTATGTATTAAGATAGATCTGTTTTGGTGTATAGCAAATGAGATCACAAATCATGGGGACAGTGAGCGCCCCCCCCCCCCCCCTATAAAATGACATGCATGCATGCACCCTCTCCTGTCCTTCTTAGGACCTTGTGAGAACGATTCTGACAATACTGACACATGTATGCACAACTATATTAACATTTTGTGCAACGCTTTTTCAAATAAGTGCGAGTATGCACACACACACACACACACACACACACACACACACACACTCACACTCACACACACCACACACACACACACACACACACACACACTCACACTCACACACACACACACACACACACACACACACACACAATCGTGCAAATGTGCATGCGTTTGAGCGTGCGCACGCAGACACAGACACACGGACACACACACACACACACACACACATATGCTTATCCGAAAGCATGCACAAACGCTGACGTGACTGCATGCATGAATGCTATATGAACGTCAACATTCATTCACATATGTAACTCAGCATGCAAATTTTTTACACACACACACACATACATACATACACACCACACCACAACACACAACACACCACACCACCCCACCACCACCACACCAATGATTATATGCTTTACATACAAATCCACTCTTGCACAAGCAAGCATACACACACGCGCGTGCGTGTGTGCCTGCACTGTGAGACAGTAGAAAGAGGGGTGGTCCTAGATTCTGCAGTGCAGTCTATATATTTCGGTGTCAATGCAAATCTCTTTTACCCCCTACAGAAGGCAACGTTGTTTTGAAAATGTCACTTTTTGTACTCCATTGTTTGTTCAGCAAGATTTGGTTTGGGGTTTTTTTTTTTGTTATAATCGGTGCCCTTACTTCCTGGAGACGTCAGGTTGTCAAGGTGTCAGTGTTGGCAACATCAAACAAACCACCAGGTAGACAGTGTATGCGCTACAGCCGCCCTGACCTCAGTCACACACGTACGTCCCCTTTGTTGCCAGTGGAGCCTTCTGAATGTGTGCCCTCTCCGTATATTACCCCCCGGAGTATTATTCCTACAAATAAACATGCAGAGGTCGAATGGGCTGGGCCTGACTTGTCAGGCGCTTAACGGCAGCGCAATGTATTTTCGCTCATGTGACAGACAACAACCGTTGCTGTCTGAGCGTTGGACGAAGAAGAAGAAAAGCAATTTCTTAGGGTTGTTTCTTGCTCTGCCTACCATGGCTTCAGTGTTGGCATAGTGTCACAGGCAGAATACTGATGACCATAGTGGACTGGTGGTATAGAGGTTAATAACGCACCCATCTTGAAAGCAAAGAGTTGTGGGTTTGTTATCTATTTGAACTTGAATTTTCCCCCATCCACTACACTTTGAGTGGTGGTCTGGATGCTGGTCTTTCACATGAGATGGTAAACGGCGGTTCTGTGTATAGCACACTTTTAAGGCGTGTATAATAAACGAGTTGAGAGAGCTGTCTATGGCAAAATTATATAGCAATAAACCACACTGATTGGGGAAACAAAACTATTTACAGACAGAAAAAGAAAGAAATTGGTGACACCGCTTTTGTGGTGATGCTTTCTCCTTGAGAAGAGCAGCCCGATTTCCACACAGACAAATCTGTCATGACTGAAAGTGGTGTGCAATAGTTTATGATATGACAATAAATACAATACAATACAATACAAAACAATACAATACAATACAATACATACAATAAATACAATATAATGTAACAGGTGTTTAAAAAAACATGAATTAAAAGTTAGCATTCGTTAGCCTTTTTTTTTTTTGCTTTCATGCCATGTAGTAATACAATGTTTTCCCTTTCAGGAGTGCAAAAATAGTATCCAGTGGAACATTAAACAGTCTTTAAAATCCCAATCAGTAGATTACTTAGTTCTGTGAACAATGTTCCTAGGCTTTGGTTCTATTGTTCGGGTTTTTGTTGTTGCTGTTATTGTTTGTTTGTTTTTTGGTTCGGTTTTGTGTGGGAGTCCAGTGGTTGGTTGTTTTGTTTTATTTTTTTTACCTTGCTTCGTTTTTTTCTTTTTGCGTCGTTATCTAAGAGCTAAATTAGGGACGGTCTTCAAAGAATCTGGAGAATAATTATGTTCAAGTCTAGTTCAAAAACCAGACAGAGGCATCACATTTTCTCTCTGACTAGCAATGGTGTCCAGACAGGGCCATCCTGTGGCTGATCCGTCCATCCCCTGCTTTCTGTCTGCCCAGTCTCCCTCCACAGTTCTCAGTGGCTCTTTTCAGTGCCATGATAGAAACTTATGTCCCTCTTGCTACTTGCGCTTTAATTAACAAGTGGTTTATCAGAATCGCTCAGTGATCAGAGCGCTCGCTTTCCCCAAGTCAAACAAAGCAGCGCCGAGCGTGGTTACCAGTTGGATGGGTGACCGTTTTCCGCGCCTTGGCTTCAGTACAGTTCCCCCCCCCCCCCCCCCCCCCCCCTCTAGTTCACTCGGCTGTAAATGGGTACCTGCCCTCTTTAGGGTCAGGGAAGGTAAAGCAACGAGGGAGAGGAGATGGGCGCCACCCTTAACATGCTGGCCCTTAGAGAAGCTGAGGTCTCTGGCGCCTCGCTCCCCTACGACCGCCTGTGTTATGGGACACCTTTACCTTTACCTTTTATCTCTGGAACACTTCATCGACATTTAACAGCCAGGGGTAAACTCAGTGTGGGTAATTCCAGTGTTCAACACCGGTGGCTGACACATGCTTGCTCCCTATTGACATCTGTTCCATAAAAAACATTGTAAAAAAAGGGAAAAGAAAAGGACGAATTGACGGGGTAGAGGCACCCGTAAAAAGACGGCTTTCAAAGACCGAGTGAAAGGCTTTACAAGATGTGTGTCGCATTCCGGAGAGTGTGGCGTTGGAGTGGGACTGCCACGTGAATAGACCGTGCTCTGACGTTCACTCTCCGCCTTCAAGGCAGCTGGGGTACCACCCAGAGAGAAACAATTGGTCACGCTGAAGAACCCAAGCTCTCTTCTAAGGCTTTTTTTTCTTCTTTTGAATAGAAGCCGGGTTTTTTTTTTACATTCTGGATGTTTTACATTCTTGCAAACACTGGTTGTCCTTAGGAATACAAGCTGTGGGGAATACAACTTCCAAAGTGTTGTTACTGTGGAGATTATTAGTCATTACAGGTTGCACGTCATATACATTGACATCTGAGAAGGAAATACGTATACATGGCGTTCTCTGTACAATGATATGGGATGATACGAACGCACCTCTGCTTAGCGAGTTTTCGCCACAAGTCACACTTCTCCTGTCTTTCTTTCACTTTCTCTGTACTAGTTTGTTTACGTAAAACTAAGCGCACATTGGAATCAATCCTATGGGGCGTATATTTGATCGTTGAATATACGATATGGATTACTGACTAACGTTTTCTTTCAATTTGAATTCTCTAGCGGTAAGGGATTGTCTTGCATTATTGTTTGACGTCAAATTTGGTTGTCAGTAGCTGCAAGTAAATAATAACAATGATATCAGCATAGAAACGACCACTATGACAACGACAGTATTCCGTGAGAGGGAAGAAGTAGTGATGGTTAGAAAGAAATGCAAAAGAAAGGTAGTGAATGATTAGTGTTTGGGGCTCGTTTTTTCTTTTTTTTCTTTTTTTCTTTTTTTTGTGCTTTGTTTTTGTTTCCTTGTTTCTTGTTACTTTTTATTCTATGTTTCTTTTTTTTTCTTTTTTCCTTCATTTCTTGATTCTTTTCTATCTCTTTGCTTGCACTTTTCTTTCATTCATTCATTCATTCATTCATTCATTCATTCATTCATTCATTCATTCATTCTTTCTTTCTTCATTCATTCGTTCATTTGTACGTTCACTTGGTCAGTTGTTCGTTTGTTCATTCATTCGGATTATACTAAACCGAGGCCCCTCGTGCCAACGCACGCAGATCATCTTATGCACATGTTAAAACCTGTTTCGCTTTTCAAAAGAGCAGGCCATTGTGTGCCGGTGGGAACAGATGACAAAATTGACAACATCGCATGCACACAGGGACTGGATGTAAAAAGGCACATGAGTTTATTTTTATTCTATGTTTCTTTTTTTCTTTTTCCTTCATTTCTTGATTCTTTTCTATCTATTTATTTGCACTTTTCTTTCATTCATTCATTCATTCATTCCATTATCCTCGATATAAAAGAATAAAACGAATTTAAAAATAAAATGAATTCATGCTTTTTGTGTATTTTTTTCATTTATTTCTTGTCTTTCCTTTCTTTTTGTCTTATCTTTCCATTGTTTTTTCATCTAAACTATCAAAGGCATTGTATCGATCATTTTAAAGCTCTTTTTGAGAATACTGAGTTCTCACAACTATCAAAGGCGTGTGTATAGATGATTTTTAAAACTCTTTTTTCAAATTATTAAGTTCCCACAACTATCAAAGGCATTGTGTACAAGATTGAAAGCTCTTTTTCAGTATGCTGTATCCATTCACCCATTTAGTATTTACCGTGGCTGGGGGCATGCCTGACACAAACATACTCAGCATGCAGCCTACACTCTGAATTGCTTCACCGGCTTCATCTAACCCCTTTTCGAAAGATTTTTCTGCAGTGTGTAAAAGACATTTTGAGAAAAAAATGTCATGTGGAATCAAGTCTAACTCTCTTCTGCTCTGGCCTGTTGGAGTTTTAGCCAACATATTTTTTGTCATAATACAGTAGGTTTAGGCTCTATACATTCCGTGTAGTGAAGGTGTCAATGTTTGGAGCCCTAAACAGACCCCTGTGTGTGTGTTGTCACCCGCCCTGACTTCTGACCCTGTCAGCCGCCTGCATCGGCTTTGTTGCCAGTGCCGTGCACTGAAGTTTGTACCACTCCAGTTTTATCCCTGGGGCAAAAAGAAAAAGACTCTTACTGTTTTTATTCATTAGAGATGTGCAGAGGTAAAACCTGGTTGGTTGTTATTTTGGTTTGGGTTGGGTTTTTTATTGTTGTAAATTTGTGTTTCAACATTTTATGTGGTTGAAGACGCGTTGAAATTTCGTAAAAGAATTGGGTGACGAACCATAACTTCAAACATTTCTGGATTAGAAGTGTGGATATTTTGGCCTATAACCTGTTTCCTATACCAAAAGCTTTTGTGTATGTGTGGAGGGGGGGGGGGCGTGATTGCCGATAAATGCATATACACATAATAAACGTGTGTGTGTGTGGTGTGTTTTGTGTGTGTTGTGTGTGTGTGTGTGTGTGTGTGTGGGTGTGTGAGAGAGAGAGAGAGAGAGGAGAAGAGAGAGAGAGAGAGAGAGAGAGAGAGAGAGAGAGAGAGAGAGAGAGAAAGAGAGAGAGAGAGAATGAATGAATGAATGAATGAATAATCTTTATTTTTCAAGGGTGAGAGAGGAGAGAGAAAGAGAGAGAGAGAGACAGAGGAGAGAGAGAGAGAGAGAGAGAGAGAGAGAGAGAGAGAGAGAGAGAGAGAGAGAGAGAGAGAGAGAGAGAGAGAGAGAGAGAAAGCAAATAAGATTCTTTGACATTTTGTAATAATAATAATAATAATAATAATAATAATAATAATAATAATAATAATAATAATAATAAATGGAACTTATATAGCGCTATATCTTGCAAAAACAAATCAAAGCGCTTGCATTCAACCAATTCTTGCACATGCAGCCAACAACAATTAAAAATTTTTAACGAAGTCAATGCACACACACACACACACACACACACACACACACACACACACACACACACACACACACACACACACACACACACACACACACACAGTATAAACACACATAGAGTATAAACACTTGGGCAGGGCGGTGGATATTTCGGCTGTTGAGAGCAGGGGCAGATGATGAAACAGGATTGTGCGTGGGTTTTTTATTCTTTTTTTTCGAGGATAATGGAATAAGCTCTCGTGTTCTTTTTTCCATCCAGTCCCTGTGTGTATGCAGTTTTGTTAATTTGTCATTCAGTCCTACCGGCACACAATCGCCTACTCTTCCAAAAAGCAGAATAGGTTTTAACGAGATTCGAACCTAGGTCAGCAGATCACTTGTGCACCACCAGGCTATCCCGTCGCCCCCCCCCCCCCACTGGTGTGTGTGTGTGTGTGTGTGTGTGTGTGTGTGTGTGTGTGTGTGTGTGTGTGTGTGTGTGTGTGTGTGTGTGCACGGATTTGTGTCTATATTTTACATTTCAAAAATGAAGAAGAGATTTAACCATGCTAGGGGGAAGGATTTGATTCACTTTTATCTTTAATATTTTCAACACCAATAGCAGGTTCATACCGGGAGCAAAATTAGTAGGGTGGTTCCCCCTGTGCACTCAGCCTTGCCAGTTTTCTTTGACATCAGTCAACACACACAACACACGCACGCCACACACACACACACACACACACACACACACACACAACACACACACACTTGAGAGAATAAAAGGTATTGGGGTACCCATTATAAAACATACACCTTTTTTTAATCCCCCCTCCAGGTGCAGTCGCGTTCAGAACTGGCCCATAAAAATTCAATAGGCTTTTCAGCCAGATCAGCTGTGGAATCTTCAGTGTTACCAATGTGGGTCTTTCAGTAGGAATGCTGGGTGAATAGCCTGCTTCCCTTTTGACAGTCACTTCTCGCCCTGGCTCAAAGCCTCCCCCTATATACCTTTTGAGCCACCCCCTATACCTCCCGTAGAGAACCAATTTGTCATGCCCAAGGGGCTGAAAGCTTAGTCCTCCAGAATAGACAAGCCGCAGTCACTTGCCCTATTAAGGGGATTTCTCTCTTTTCAAATGCTAAATTTTTCACCCCCCAAAAAGAAACAGCATACTTCACATTTTTGAAGTTCCAGTTAGGTTTTTGACTGGGGGGGAAGGGGGGGAGGGGAAAGAGAGGGAGGGAGG
>CM060323.1:48842957-48845457 GCA_030674155.1 Stramonita haemastoma
TTATTGCCCGCTGTTTCCCCTCTCTTTCCTCTACCAGCCGTCCAGCGCCACATACCGCATACTTCATGGCCGTGTCGAAAATTGGGCCTTCAAACTTGTGTTTGGTTGTGTCAGTGTAACCTTCAAGGGTACATGACAAACTGTCAAAGAGTGTTGTTTCCAAATTTGTTCCTGGCCTAAATGGAGCGTGTGACTGAAGGTTTGTGTTAGGTCCATCAGGTTTTTGTCATCTTTATCACGAACAAGGCTGTTTGCATACCTTAGTTTGCCACTTTGGAATGATGTCGATGCGCCTTTTTTTTTTTTTTACATTTTTAATCACTTTGAAGAAGCCCGATTTTTTTAATCACGAAAAGAGTGAAGGTGTGTCAAAATTACTTCTTTTTTTATGAAAAACGTCCTCTTCCAAAACAAGATTTACAATTGTTTGTCAAAGCTTTTTGTGAAGCATCAATCTGTCTACACTGCTTCTTTTGACATACATTGTCATAAACGGATCACGTCCAAAAGAAAGTTAAACAGAACCTGTGCTAAAAAAAAAATTTAAAAATTTTAAAAGATCAAAAACAAGTTGCGCAGTTCAACAAAAAATATGGTTATTTTGCAACAAAAAGTTTTCCAGGGTGAAAATTATCATCACGCAAAACTTTTTAGACCGACGTTAAATTCCAGTCCGGCTGTATCAAATTTCACTGATCTTTACTGAAGTAACAGCCCTGCTATGGGCTCTGCAGTCGGCGAGGTTAAAAACATGAGGACTGGATTAAACCCAAACTGTCCTGTCTCGGTCCAAAATTGTCTCTGTTTTCTGTAGTATAGTGCACGAAGCATTGAGTTATTTTGTCTCTGAGGTAACTGGGACAAAACAACACGTATCCGTGTGGGTCCCGGTGTCTAAGTAGCCAAGGAAACAGACTAAAGGATATTGCATCTATGCCTATCTTTGTATCTCTGCAGATCTGTTTACAAGACCGGTGATGGCTCGGCCTTGGACGAAGCAAACAAGAAAACCAGGAGCAAAACAAGCTAAACTAATCAACGCCTTCAAAGGAAGCTGCGGCATACTGACAATGCAGTGGGGGTAAAATAAGTACTGGTGCACAACCTTTCGTCCTTATGGTTGTCTGTCAAAGATAACACGACACAATCAAAGACATCAACAAATGGAAAATAGATGAATAGGGAGAAAAATATAGTTTAGCTGTAGCTGCCAACATCGCCTGCAAAGCCTTAAAAACAGAATGAATAAATAAAGGGTCTATAAAGTGCATGACAACCTTAACATCCAAAAGCATGACCGCAGCACTGAAAGAACACCATTACCTATGCTGCAAAACAAAATGTGGTAAAATGTGTGTGTGTGTGTGTGTGTGTGTGTGTGTGTGTGTGTGTGTGTGTGTGTGTGTGTGTGTGTGTGTGTGTGTGTGTGTGGTTGTGTGGTTTGGTTTGGTTTGGTTTGGTTGGTTTGTTATGCTTGCCCTGAAAATGAAATCCAACACTAAAACACTAGATAAAGACATCGATGTTTCGCTATTTGTTTGGAGTCACTTTTGTTGTTTTGTCGTTGTTCTCTTTTAATCTCAAGCACAGGCAGACGTCTTTTGTTTATTTGTTTCTGTGTTTTGGAGGTTTGGTTGTTTTTCTATAGTTTTTGTTCTGTTTATTTGTTTCTGTGTTTTAGAGGTTGGTTGTTTTTCTATAGTTTTTGTTCTGTTATTGTTCTGTGTTTTGAGTTGTGTTTCTGTATTTTTGTTGTTATTGTTCTGTGTTTAGAGTGTGTTGCTACAGGCTTTGTGCTGATTTTGTTCAAGCTCTGTGTGTAGCCCTGTCAGTGGATGATGGAGAGGCCTGGTCTTTGTCCTTGGGTCTACTGCCCTCCTTTCCTCTTTCCAAGCTCTCTCCTTCTCTCCTCTCTCTCTCTCTCTCTCTCTCTCTCTCTCTCTCTCTCTCTCTCTCTCTCTCTCTCCTCTCCTCTCTCGTCTCTTCTCTCTCTCTCTCTCGTCTTCTCTCTTGTCTCTCTCTCTCTCTCTCTCTCTCTCTCTCTCTCTCTCTCTTCTTCTTCTCTCTTCTCTCTCTCTCTCTGTGTCTCTCTCTGTCTCTCTGTCTCTCTTCCTCTCTGTCTCGTCTCTCTCTCTCTCTCGTCTCTCTGTGTCTCTCCTCGCTCCTCCTCTCTCGTCTCTCTCTCTCTGTCCTTCTTCTCTCTCTCTCTCTCTCGTCTCTCTCTCTGTCTCTCTGCTCCTCCTCTGTCTCTCTCTTCTCTCTCTCTCTCTTCTCTCTCTCTCTCTCTCTCTCTCTCTCTCTCTGTCTCCCTCTCTTCTCTTCTCTCTCTCTTCCTCTCCTTCTCTCTCTCTGTCTCTCTCTCTGCTCTGCTCTCTCTCTCTTCCTCTCTCTGTCTCTCTCTGTCCTCTCTCTCTCCTCTCTCTTTTCTCTCTTCTCTCTCTCTCCTCTCTCTCTTTTCTCTCTCTCTCTTCTCTCTCTCTCTCTCTCTCTCTTCTCTCTC
>CM060323.1:48847957-48857957 GCA_030674155.1 Stramonita haemastoma
AAGAAAGAAAGAAAGAAAAAAGAAAGAAAGAACAAAGAAAGAAAGAAAGAAAGAAAAAGAAAGAAAAGGGAAACAGAAAATGAAAGAAAACATGTGACATTGTCCTTGTAGAAAAAGCATAGATAAAGAACAGTCCATCGAAAATGGACGTGGGAAGAGTTCAGAAAGAAGGAAAGAAAGCAAAGAAGAAAATGAAAATAGTGCAAAACATTAAGACACAGAAAAAAAAGAAGGGAAAAGAAATGAGAGGAAAATGAACATTACAGAAAAAATAAAGAAAAAGCAGACAGAAGGAAAACAAAATACCAAGGAAAGAAAGAAGAATACAAACCTTTGTCCCAACTAAGAGCTAAAATAGATCGTTGAAAATAGAAACAAGAAAAGTTTAAAAGAAAGGTAAAAAAAAAGTCTGGGAAAAGAAAAAAAGGTAAAACAAAAGGCAACAAGAAAAAAAAAGAGAAAAAAAACCTCAGACATCCAGAAATATGCATGTAACGATTATTGTAAAACACAAATTTTAAAATTAGTAGCAGACACCTATTCTAAGAGACTCACTATATAGGAAAAAAGGAAACAAACAAAAACTTTGATAAAAAAAAAAGGCCCCCAAAAAGAAAGAAGGGCACAGAAAACAACCTTGCAGTACCTCACTATCATTTACTTCCTGCAGCCAGATTCAACAAATGGAGAGAGAGAAAAAATGGATGCTTTGCGTGATGTTTTATCCTTCATCTTATCGCACGAATCCCCAGTCCCAAAATGAATTGAGGCGTTGTCCAAGGTTAGATGAGCGAACGAACGTTAGAACTGGCATGTCACGCCTCAGTGCTCATCACCATTGATGGATGCTGCCGACAAGGGAGGTAAATATAGCCAGTGTCAGTGAGTCATTGGTACTTGGTGCAGTGACAGTGTGCACGTGTGGTGACAAAAATAGATGGATTAAACGTGAACACGCTAAAACCAACAGAAGAACCAAACCGAAATAAAACAATATGTAACTTTAAAAAAAACAGAAAAATATATCTCTAGATAAATCCGCGCTCTTCGGAATAAGTTCGCGTTTCTCATTTAACAAAGCAAACAGAATACACAAGTTATGGCCACCTTTGGTATACGTTTGGTTTAAATAGGGTTGATGCATTCATTAAGCACGGAACAAATGAAACATGAAGAGCACAATCAGTGTAGCAACAACAAGCTAGTAGCTGATATCATTATGATGAACTGCAACATCAACATTCTCATGGCGGCTAGTGGTTCCTATAACAACCAGAGGAAAAAAGGGGAAAAAAACTACTGAATATGCCGATAACAGCATGACATGCATAGATTATTTATTTATTTATTTGTTCTTTTATATAGAGGATAATGGCATAAGTACTTGTGTGCTTTTTTTTTTACATGCAGTCCCCGTGTGTATGCATTTTGTCGATCTGTCATCTGTTCCCAACCGGCACACAATGGCTCACTTTTACGAAGAAGCGGAACGGGATTTAACGTGTGGCGCAAGATGTTCTGCGCAATTAAAGAATTGACAGCATTTTTAAAAAAATGATGCCTATTAAATATATATAAGAAAAAATTGAAAAAAAATGCCATTATCTTCTGCTGATCTACCCATCTAAAAAGCTGTGGTTTTATTTAAATGCAAAGGTGAAAATAAAGGAAGAAAAGATGTAAAAGCGAGACAGACATAGAAACAAACAATGAAAACATTAAGGCACTGGCAGGTCTGCACTTTGAGTAGACCCCCAAGAGATGGTAAAAATCCCCAACTGTTAATCCACGGGAAATCAATGCCGACATTAGAAACCACGCCATTAAGGACCCACAGAAGCTGAAGTCACACACTCTCAACCACTGGGGTATAGGGTTCAGCACGATATATACTGTGCTCTGTGGGAATGGATTGAAGCATTACAGCAAATGTCGCTTCTTGTTGTGGCCATCTGTTAGCATTTTGAGAAGAACAAAACTAACGAAGTCATGGGATAAGATGCAGAGTTGTTTTTATTTGACGTGTGTGTGTGTGTGTGTGTGTGGTGTGTGTGTGTGTGTGTTGTGTGTGTGTGTGTGTGTGTGTGTGTGTGTGTGTGTGTGGTGGGTGGGTGGGTGTGTGTGTGTGTGTGTGTGTGTGGTGGGTGGTGGGTGGCGGGGCGGGGAAGCGTTTGTGACTGCATGAGTGCACGCTCTCGCTGTTCTCAGAGACAGACAGACAGAGATAAGACAGACAGAGACAGACATACCGAGAGACAGAGAGAGACACAGGAGAGAGAGCAGTGCAGGTCATTACAGGTAATGCTAAGTTCCTGTGGCTTTGAAGATCACGTGATGATGAAACGATATTTCGTGGTGTATGACATAACTGAAGAAAACATTGAATGACATGGACTCCTTGTCACAGATTGTATTTTGTGCAACTTGTCATTTCATAAACATATCATTTTTCCACTTACGTTCTCAAAAGGCCAAATGCTTATGGAGTCAATCTCTCTCTCTCTCTCTCTCTCTCTCTCTCTCTCTCCTCACTCTCCTCCTCTCTCTCCTCCTCTCCTCTCTCTCTCCTCCTCCTCTCTCTCTCTCTCTCTCTCTCTCTTTGAGAGTCCGGAAGCACGTGATGCGCGTATGCTTTCTTTTCGCTTATTGTAAGACTCTGGAAAAAAAAATACAGAGGAGATCTACCCAGTCATTATTAAAGACAATTCAGACGTCAGCAAATTTTCACTGCTACTCAGTATGCAAAAAACGAACCACAAGCCACGGTAGTTTAATTCGCTTGACAGTTTGAAGTGTAAGATCCTAATTTGACTTCAAAAGCAATAAGAGAGACAGGAGGGAGAGGATGAGTTAGGGGGAGATAGGGGAGAGGGTGGGGTGGGGGTGGAGGGGGAGAGGGGTTAGGCGGGTGAATAACCTTAAGGATGATGCATAAAATTCTGTGGAAACAACGAACACGATTCAAAGAGATAACGCAAAAGATGTCTTTTTTTCATGTCTCCAACTGAAAGGAAGAAAAAGGCCAGGTCGTTTTTATGAAATAATTAAATAAAACGAGACCACGACGGTGCTAAAACAGAACAAAATAACGACATAAATTTCAGAAAATGAATAATTCAGCGGAAGGGAAAGCAATTAAAAGTCATATATTAATCCCTACGATTCCAAGGGCATTTATTTCATTTTCTCTCCCCTCCTTAGAAAATTTAGTGCGACAAGCGAAACCAGAGTGGTTTGGTTTAAAGCGTGTGATGTTTTGATAATGTGGAACAGATTTTAAAGTCTATGTTAATGACACGCTACACCCAGCATCGGGCAAGCTTAAGATGTCACTCAGCCCTATACACACACACACACACACAACACACACACACACACACACACACACACACACACACACACACACACACACACACACACACACAACACACACACACACACACACACACACACACACACACACACACCACTCACAGACCAAACACACGCCTTGAGCTTCTTGCTTTAGAGAATGCTTGCAAGGACAAAGGGTAAGGAGATGAAGGGAGAGAGTGAGAGAGTGCAGAGGGGAAGAGAGAACATGAGAGAGGTGTGAAGAGAGGGAGAGAGGAGAGTGAAGGAGAGAGGAGGGGAGGAGAGAGAAGAGAGAGATGGAGGAAGAGAGGGGGAGAGGAGAAGAGAGAGAGAGGAGAGAGAGAGGAGAGGAGAGAAGAGAAGATGGAGGATGAGAGGGGAGAGAGGAGAGAGAGGAGAAGAGGAGAGAGAGAGGAGAGAGAGAGAGAGAGAGAGAGAGAGAGAGAGAGGAGAGAGAGAGAGAGAGAGAGAATTTATAGCAATGTGTTAAAAGGAACATATATTTATATCATAACTGCCAAAATAAAACTGCACAATACGAGCAGGTTCAGGGTTCTTAGAATGCAAAATGAAACTGATAATCTTACCAAAAAAAAGCAAATAAAACAAAATATACTTGGAGGGAGGGGTATACGGGGTTTGTTTGCTTGTTCTTTTGATTTCGTCTTTTATTCTTTTACTTCGAGAATAATATGATAAGCACTCATGTGCTTTTTAACATCCAGTCCCCTTTGTGTATTCAGTTTTATAAATTTTGTCATCGGTTCCCACCGCCACACAATGACCTACTTTTTCGAAAAGCGGAACGGGTTTTAACATGTGCGCAAGATAATCTGCGTGACTTCGCACACGGGACAATCTCCACAAGTCTTGCTTAAGTTATTGGGTTGGTTATAGTTAGGTTGGTTGGTTGTTAAGTTGGTTGGTTGTTAGGTTGGTTGATTGTTAGGTTGATCGGTTGTTAGGTGGATAGTTGGGTGGTTTGATAGGAAATCTATTGAACATACCAACTCTCAAATCCAAGGGGAAATTCTTTGACATGAAGCTGACGAAGTAGCAGATGTTTGCGGGGCTTTTTAAAAAATGTTATGAAAAGTATGTAGCCCAGTAATGAAAAGTGTAGTAAAGTAACATGATAATGACATGAAAAATTGCCCAAGGGTGTCATTATCCGGCGCCTTATTTCGGTAGCTAATCAACAGCTTCTTAGCACAGAACTGGACATCGTCATAGTACCTAACAGTATAGGTTGCAAGTGCTGTGTTCAACTCAAGTAGTAGTAGGCATCTGTCAGCCTCGGAAGACTATGGAGTTGCGCTCTAGGCTGTAGAGAGCGAAGCCTGGATTAGAAAGTACGGAGGGCGAGCTGTTACCCATGCAGGAGATTCCCCCCCCCCCTCTTCAGGTCGCTGGAATGGTCCATTGGAAAGGCAATCGTCAATACAAATGGCTCCAGTGCTGTCGCAGGAGCCGCCAGAATGTTGCCATCCATATAGGCCTATTATCAGTTCGACCTTCCATTTTGCTATCATGTGGGTTTATCGTCTTATACTTCTCTCTAGACATCTCTACATCCATACAAACTTAAATTGGTGACTCTCAAGAAATCGTACGATTCAGATCAGAGTATCGAAAACTTTTTCTTGATGTCAACAATTCTTCCTTAAGTATGTGCATAATTATTTCAGAACCAAACAAGAACCACTGTCATTAGGAGAAAGAATCTTTTAATTCTATACATATTCTGTTTTTTCAAATATTTTGGTCGGTCAAAACAAATGATGAATCCTGTACCAAAGATGTAATAATTAGAATAGGCATTGCTAAAAACTGAATGATCCAACTAAACATCATAGATCTAAGAAAAAAAATGTCAGCATTCCTTACCATCAGAAAATAAAAATAATGAAATGTTTAGAAGGCCCCTCATGCTACAATATGGCTGTGAATCCTGGACACAAAGAAAAGATGGCGACAAAAGAAATAAAGCAGCCAAGCTGTGTTTCTAGGAGACGAAATATATAGAAGTACAAATTGGGAACAGCAAGAAAACACCTTTCATTAATAAATGAAAGGGGATGAAGATATATGGGCCATGTTCTACGAAACCAAGAGATTGACTTTATGAAGATTGTCTTTCCATGAAAGACCTAGGCGAAAAGAAAAAGAAGCAGACCACCAGCTTCTCTCGGTGGAACGCTACCTCATCCAGCAGCATGAGAATCCATGAGGTCAGCAGGGCCAGCAAAGACCGGACCAAACGGAGAAAAATAGCACTGTCGAGGTCCGACAGTGTCCTTGCCTGTAGCGGCAAACCCCTCGGCCGGTGATGCCAGCAGATGAAATGAAATCCATTCCTGTGCTAGCCATCATTTTCTGATATTACTTGGCATTATTTGGAACAAGTGTTATTCCCTGTTTGGCAAAGGGACTTCACCGTTTTGTCTGATGTGTTGAAAGCGTATCTGGTTGGGGTTTTGTTGTTTTTTGTTGTTGTGTTGTTTTAGGTTTTTTTTAGGGAAGGGGGGGACTGTTCATAGACAACAGCTACGAGCTTGCTACATTCCGACATCTTCGAAAACGTCTAAATGCGTGTTTTATGGGGAAAAAGACAAAGAAGAAACAAAAAATTAGAACGCAAGAAACAGAAAAGAAGATAAAAAACGAAAAGGAAAAGGGACAGACAAAAAAGATAGTTTCCGATCGTCATAAAAGGCAATCATAAAGGCATGAAAACGAAACATGAAAAAGGTACCCCCATGTACATTGTGTATGTGTGTGTGTGCGTGTGCGCGTGCGCGCGTGTGCAACCCTGTGTGTCTGTGTCTATGTGTGTGCCTGTATCTGTGTGTGTGCCTGTGTCTGTGTCTGTTCATGCGTGTGTGTATATATGTATGTGTGTGTCTGTTCATGCGTGCGTGTGTGTATGTATGTGTGTTTCTGTTCATGATGTATGTGTATGAATGTGTGTGTGTGCGCGTGTGTGAGTATGTGTGTGCGTGCGCGCGGTGCGCTCACACGTGCTTGATGTCTTTTTCGGAATCTGTTTTGAACAGCAGTAGATCCTGATCACGACAATGTTGATTCGTGGGTGTCAAAACACCCCATTACATTATTAAACCGCCTCCCACCCATGCCTCTAGGCTATCTACCCATAACATACTTAAAAGAAAAGGTAGAAAAAAAATAATGGAGAAAGGGGTGGGTGTGATAGAGCAATTAGATAGTTTACCTAGAGTAGTGGTGCCCCACTGCTTTACTTAGGTCAGGAGTTAGGCGGTGGATGGAGGGAGAGAGAGGGGGAGGGAGAGAGGGAGGGAAGAGAAGGGCGGGAGTATCAGAGCGAATCATTTTTTCAACACCTGTGTGTGGAGAAACCTGACAGACCATCAGTCGCGCCGTAACATACACACATGCATACATACATACATACATACGTAGATACAAAGGTTGTTGAAACTCTTTGTTCAAAGAGAGGTGTTCAACAAAAGCCGCCTCTTTCTAACTGTGCATCGTAAATTATTGTCAACTGCTCTCAACATGGATCAAGCAACCATGAGATGAATTATTGGGAGAAATGGGGAGGGGGTGAGGGTTAGGGAGGGAGAAGAGCAGGCGTTTGTCAGGTTACGAATAGGAGGAATACTTTTTCCTTTCAAACCAGTTGGTCTTTGGTACAGTACGATATGGGTATGAAATTGAAGAATTGACAAGCGAACCACTGGTAGAGAACCAGGCTATGGTACCCTCGTAAACCAGAAATCTTTGCAGGGACGTAAATGTTAACCAAAAAAATGGCACTCAACCGACTTTAACGGAGGAATTCGGTGAATAGCTTTTCAGATTGCCCCCCTCCTGATAGACAGACGTGCGCGCGCGAATACACACACACGCGCGCGCACGCAAGCACACGCACGCACGCATGCACACACGCACACACACACACACATATCCTTCGGATGAGACTATAAACCAAAGTCCCGTGTGCGAACGCACGCAGAACATCTTGCGCACTCGTTAAAACCCGTTCCGCTTTTCGCAAAAGTAGGCCATTGTGTGCTGGTGGGAACGGATGACAAAATCTACAAAACTGCATACACACGGAAACTGGTCATAAAAAGTACATGAGTGCTTATTCTATTATCCTCGAAAGAAAAGAGTAAACTAAACATTAAAATTAAATCAAATTCTCTCTCTCTTCTCTCTCTCTCTCTCTCTCTCTCTCTCTCTCTCTCTCTCCTCTCTCTCTCTCTCTCTCTCTCTCTCTCTCCTCTCTCTCTCTCTCTCTCTCTCTCTCTCACACACACACACACACACAAATCAGAATGTAAAGTTATAAAAACATATTTGCCCAATATTCCCGATTGTTCATTAGAAAAAGTTTTCAGTGATTTTTCATTAATGTTTAGAATTTGTGAATGTTTGCTTCATAGTCCAGTTGCCCGTTTACTTTAGATTGGACTTAACCTTTTTCTTGTTCCAATAACATGTTATTTTATCGATGATAATTATTGCCTGTAAGAACACACACACACACACACACACACACACACACACACACACACACACACACACACACACACAACACACACACACACAGTTACACAGTCACACACACAGAGTCACACAGAGTCACACAGTCACACGCACACACACCACACACACACACACACACACACACACACACACACACACACACACACACACACACACACACACACACATTGTAGCATTTATCTTCCTCAAGTTCACTTTGCTTCTATTTGTTATCTTTTTGTAGTATAGTTCAAGCAGTTTCTGATGATTAGACCTTTTTTGTTGTTGTTTTTGTTTTTTTCACCAGTCCACACAAACACACCGACCTTTTTTTTTCTTTTTCTTTTTTTCCTTTTTTTTTCTTTCCCAATCACTTGTCTAAAATCACTTTTCAGTGGATAGACGTTAAAATGAAGACACAAAATCAGTTTATTGTCTGCTAGCCCAAAAGAGTCGTATCCAGACTACCACCACCCTTGGCCAGGAGTTATGGAAAAGTTCATCTTTGGGTAGGATTTAAACCCCATGTTTCTGGCTTTTGACACGGATGCCTTACCCACTGAACCCATCAACCGATGTATAGATCTGTAGATATGTATGGTGGACTTTTTCCTGGCAGTTCTATTTCTTCATCTCTGCATCAGCAGTACGTTTTCTGTAGAGGTGGCTTCTGCATGTCTTCCATAACACCTGTAACGTAGACTGACCGTGGACCCAGGCTGAAGACACCTGGATGAATAACGTATGTGTGAACAGACGATGAGAGAGAGAAGAGAGAGAGAGAGAGAGAGAGAGAGAGAGAGAGAGAGAGAGAGAGAGAGAGAGAGAGAGAGAGAGAGAGAGAGAGAGAGAGAGAGAAGAGAGAGAGAGAGAGGAGAACAGACAGACAGACAGACAAACGAATGAGACAGAGACAGAGAGAGACAGAAAGACAAAGAGACAGAGAGAGATGGGAGGGAGAGAGTAAGAGAGGAGAGAGACAGAGAGAGTCAGAGAGGAGAGAGAGAGACAGAGAGAGAGGGGGGTAGAGAGACAGAGAGAGTCAGAGAGGAGAGAGACAGAGAGAGACAGAGAGGAGAGAGACAGAGAGAGTCAGAGAGGAGAGAGACAGAGAGAGACAGATAGGAGAGAGACAGAGAGAGACAGAGAGGAGAGAGACAGAGAGAGACAGAGAGGAGAGAGTCAGAGAGAGAGAAAGGATAGAGAGACAGAGAGAGACAGAGAGGAGAGAGACAGAGTCAGATAGGAGAGAGTCAGAGAGAGAGCTTTCCCTCTCCCTTCCCATCCTCTTCACACACCCTCTTCACCCCCACCCCATCCTCAGCTGCACTCCTTAAAAGACCTGCCAATATTAAATTTGTGGTTTGGTTGTGTTTGTTTATTTTTGTTTATCTATATTTGTAATGATTTCTGGAGGGACATGGAGTTTTGGGCAGGGCTTTTTACGGTTCCTTTTTTGTTGCCGTTGGAGTTTTTTGTTTTGTTTCGTTTTGTTTTGTATTTTGTTGTTGGGTTTCTATTTTATTTTGGGTTTGTTTGCTTTTTATGGTAGGGGGTTGTTTTTTTGGTTTTTTTTTTGAGGGGATGGTTTGCTTCATATCATTTAATTTGCCACATCAAAAAAGTAGCGTCAAGTCTTAGTAGTGATAAAAAGGGCCAATGTTGGAAAAAAAAGTTAAACCAACGCTGCTGTCTATTAATTCAGGCCTAAAACTAACTAATTAAACATGATGTGTCTTTGTGCATCCCAATAAGTCTTTTTGCCCTGAGTATGTCCTTAAGAAGTCTGATCTCATTACACAATTTGTCAGGTTTCGTTTTTTCTTGTGGGAAACGGGGGTGGCGGGGGAAGGGTGTTTTTTTCTGGTTTTTGTTCTCGTTTTGTTTGTTTGATCGGTGAGTTTTTGTTTGATTGAATCTTTTACGGGACAGGAGTTACGCGTGGTGTACAGACCCGCGACGCCAAGTTTTCAGGTAAGATTTATGGACCCTCCCAAATGTACCCAACATAAACACTGATGCTTCCTAATTCCTGCATGATGGCTGAGGCTCAAAGCTTTGTTAGGTGTTGATGTAAACAAAGCACAAAAGCCTCCATTATCAACATGGT
>CM060323.1:48860457-48865457 GCA_030674155.1 Stramonita haemastoma
CACTGTGAAACGTAGATCACCGGACATTGAAAGAAGGATACAGGCAATGGGGTGAGGGGCTTTCACAAACTTATGTATACCTCACACAGAGATCACTTCACTGACGAAGAAATGAAGGCCAGAATTGAAAACACCATCGGACCATATGAACAACTCTTTCACCTTCACCTTCACATGTCCTGTAGTCCCGTGGACCGTGGGGGCACAACTGAAGATTCTGCAACCAGTTTCCTCCACTCCTCACGGTCCTCCGCCCTCCGTAGCAGATCGATCCACCCAAGGCCTATACACTCTCTGATGTTGTCTTCCCCTCGTTTCCTCTGTCTGCCTCTTCGTCTCCCTCCTTGCACTGTTCCCTGTAAGACTGTCTTGGCCAGTCCAGATGATCGTGCGATGTGCCCGCACCACTTTAGCTTGCGTTGTTTGTTTTTTTTTACTGTAGGTAGGAACTCTTCATATGGACCGATGGCATTTTTTATTCTAGTTTTCACTTCTTCATTAGTGACGTGATCTCTGTATGAAATGTCAAGGTTTTGCGAAAGCATCTCATTTCCTTTACCTGTATCTTCTTTCAATGTCTGCTGTTATGGTCCATGTTTCACATGCGTACAAAAATATGGACATGAACTTAAAAGCGTGTTGCATATAGAACCTCGGTTCATGAGACATCAAAAAGACTAGCACCCAGACCACCACTAAAAGTCTAGTGGATAGAAAAAAAATCGCTTCCTAAACGAGCGCATTTCCCCTAGACCACTGGATACGCAAGAAGAATGTGTGTGTTTTCAAAAGGTGCAACATTTGTCATCGTTGAATTATGAC
Organism: Stramonita haemastoma; assembly: GCA_030674155.1. Taxonomy (NCBI): domain Eukaryota; kingdom Metazoa; phylum Mollusca; class Gastropoda; order Neogastropoda; family Muricidae; genus Stramonita; species Stramonita haemastoma. The sequence continues at coordinate 48,861,280 of CM060323.1, forward strand.
TGCAATATCAGAAAATAGTCAACACTTTTCACACCTGTGGGGAAAAAATGCCATGGAGATTCGGGAAGACAAGAGAAAGGAAGGATAAGAATAGAGGCAAGATAATGAAGCAAGCTATGGAATGCAGGCTGAGGTTAAACATAAATGGGGAAAAGGACTTGCAGAGCCTGTGTCTTGTAAACAGGTTGTGCCCATGGGAAGGTGCACGGGCATTAAAGCGAAAAGAGGAAAAACTAGAAAGATCCTTACTCTAACTCACACACACAGAAGAGGGCGGATTCCTAGGCTTTCATCTTATGAAGGTACTACTTGTTTTTAGTTAAACTTGAAAGAAGACGAGGAAAAATACATTGTATTATATTGTGTTGTACTGTGTCTTATTGTATTGTACTGTACTGTATCCTATAGTTTTGCATTGTAATGTACTGTTTTGTTTTCTGTTGTCATGTGTTGTATTGCATTGTTAATCATAATTGCATTTCGTATGTCAAGGATGAAAGATTTTCTTCCGTCTTCACTCATGTCAGTCCTGTGCTCGGTTTCTAAGCCATGTACACTCATTTTCTTTCAGATTTAAAAAGCAGATGGAGTTTTGCTCTTTTCAATGCATGCCTTACTCTTAACATAATATAATGGATGTGCAAGAAAAATAACGGTGGGATGTAAAATACGCGACTAACAGTTTCTACAATAGATATTTTTCTGTGTTTGGATTCAGGAGGGGGAGGGGGATAGATGTGTGTATGGGTGCTTATGTAAATGGAATATTATGGGTGGACTTGCACGAGTGCCAGTATATACTTGCAGTCCTCTTCTTTGCAGTCTTCTTCACAATCTTCTTCTTCTTCTTTTTCACAATCTTTTTCTTCTTCTTTTTCACAATCTTCTTCTTCTTCTTCTTCTTCTTCTTCTTCTTCTTCTTCTTCTTCTTCTTCTTCTTCTTCTTCTTCTTCTTCTTCTTTCTTCGCAATTCTTCTTCTTCTTCTTCTTCTTCTTCTTCGTTGCATTCTTTGCATTCTTTGCATTCTTCTTCATCTTTGCATTCTTCTTGCATTCTTCTTTGCAGTCTTCTTCTTCATTGCATTCTTCTTCTTTGCAATCTTTTTCTTCTTTGTAGTCTTTTTCTTCTTCGCAGTCTTCCTTTTCGTCTTCATCTCTGCTGTGTTCTTCTTCTTTGCAGCCTTCTTCTTCTTCTTCTTCTTCTTCTTGTTTTTTCGTGTTTTTCATTCTGTTAATACTGCACTGAAGAGCTGTCTGCTAGATCCCTCCACTGTGGAATAGCCAAGGCCTCTGTAACTGGTTTTCCTTTCCAGTTTGTGATGATGTCAACCACTGGCCTTGCTTGCTTGCTTGCCTGTTTGTTGTTGTTCTAGTTGTATGTCTTTCTATCCACATTTCCATTTTCCTGCGTCAGAAGTTCCCTGCAAACCTTGGAGCCAGACCGTGCAGGCTCTGCTGATAAATATTGCAGATGAGGCCACAGCTCTGTTATCTGCCATTCCAAAAGCTGAACAGGGCTGTTTTGTTTGTAGTCCTCCATTCTGTTGTCGTATGTTAGACAATTCTGACGGGCATGACGTAAGTTTTTGAATAAACCACAAACTCTGCAGAAAGCTTAAGGATCCGAGGGGGGGGAGAAGGGAGGGAAGAACAATCACAGGGTATTCTTAGAGGCTAATGGAATCACACATGCACAGTGTCCGGTGTGTTTCCAGACCTCTCAGCCAAAACTAAATACCAATATAAACCAGCTTGATGTCTTTCAACTTTGAATTTGCCCACAGAGATGAAAATACTACTTACAGTGCATAGGGGATTCTAAGAAATAGAAATTCATGAAAACATGATAACCACCCATAGCAAACAAATCAGTGAGTTAGATAGGCAAAAGAAGAGAGAGAGAGAGAGAGAGAGAGAGAGAGAAGAGAGAGAGAGAGGAGAGAGAGAGAGAGAGAGAGAGAGAGAGAGAGAGAGAGAGAGAGAGAATTATAGTGCAGACGGACAAACATGAGGCAATCAATGTTGTCGAAGATATTGAACGATATCGCAAGAGAGCTTTTTTATATCACTCTTTGTAAAGAGTTGGGGTTTATTTTTAATGGAGGGGATATCACGATGTTAATAAAGATAATTGAACATACAACTGAGGACAGAAATGATCCTTCAAGAGCGTAAACTCAAGTTTCCCTACTCTAATTCGCTTTACTACCTCAAATTGGCCACCGTAGAACTTCTTTCGACATGTAAAAACCTTTTCTTCCTTTGAGAAGAGCAGGCTATCACTCACACAACACACGCGCGCGCTTGCTTGCATACACCGCGTACACACACAGATACATATATATAATAAAAAAAATTATATAAATAGAATGTAGAAGAGAAAAGCAAGTGAAGGTAACCAGCTGTAACTTCATTTTCATCATAAACATTTTTTTTGTGAAATAAATAATAGATAAACAAAAACAAAACCCCATTACAAGATAAAAAATCTTTGAGGGCAGCATTTGGGGAAGTATATATATATATAATATATATATATATATATATATATATATAATATATATATATATATATATATATATATATATATATTATATATATATATATATATATATATATATATATATATATATATATATATATACCGACCCCGTTTTTGCAATTAAAAAGAAAATTACGTTGTAACATATTTGAACCTTTCATCTCGAAAATTCGTCGTTCATTTTTCGATTTCTTTCGAAAAGATGGACCAGTTAAAGATATAATAAAATTTATCCCCTATTTCATAAAGATTACATATTGAACAAAGTATTTATTCATGAGGGATGTTCAACACTTCAAGCTTCATTTGGTAATTTGAGGTTCAATGTCCTAAACTTATGAACGTTTGAGCTTGGTGATTTAGCAAAATTATTAAGTAATTTTTACAGGAAAATGCTTCCACTCACAGTGAAAGAACCTTGGCGACAGAGAGCATTAAAAACTGATCGTGAAACATTCCCAGTTTAATAGCGAGATTTCAAGAGCTGCATTTCTTCAGAACTAGGGCTAAAGAGGGAGGAGGGGCTGTAACGGTAAGAAAGAAAGCGTTGTTTCTAAGGAAAGATTGCCGGTAAGTATTTTATCCATGAAGAACCTTTTGCTGTGAAAGTGTTCACCTGTCAGGATAAGGATGATACAATGCAGTACACGCGATATAATACAACACCAAACAATACAGCACTATACGCTACATCACAACAGAACACAACCCTACAGATAACGAAAGAATGCAACCAATACAACAACACATTATAGCAAACACAATACACTCAACACATTAACACTCAAACAATACACTCAACACAATGCAATCAACACATTATAGCAAACTCAGTACAACGTCAACACATTAGCAAACACAATACAACTCAACACATTTCAACACTCAAAACAATACAACTCAACACATACAACACTCAACACAATACAACTCAACACATTATAGCAAACTCAGTACAACTCAACACATTACAACACTGAACACATAACTTATGTTACCACGCAATGAATGACGACAATGCAATGTACCAAGCAACACAATACAACACAACACATACAACAAGCAATACGCTGAACACATTACAACACTCAACACAATTCAATATGACGCAAAGCAATGCAATGACGACAATGCAATGTAACACAATGCAACACAAACAACTCAATACATTACAAAAAACACAATACAACTCACCACGTTACAACACTCACCACAATACAATATGACACCATCGCGATGCAATGACGACAATGCAATGAAACACAATGCAGTACAATGCAACTCAATACATATAACAAACACAACACATCAACATATTACAACACTCAACACAATACAATAGATAAAACGCAATGCATTGACGACCGTCAATTTGATTTTGATTTGACACTTTATGTCACACAATTATGCGTGAATCGGCTGCTCTCCGGAGACGGTACCAAGTGCAGCGCTACCATTTTTTTTCTTTCTCATGCAATGTATTATTTCTACAGAGTGCTTCTCTAGAAATTTGCCAGGTCAACCCTTTTGCGTGTCTTTACGTGCGTAATGAGACAATAACCGAGGCCTGTGCAACGCATGCAGAACATCTGCACACAGTTAAAACCCGTTCGCTGTCAAAGAGCAGACCATCGTG